>JAABKJ010007545.1:16601781-16732975 GCA_011634705.1 Andricus grossulariae
AAATTACAGCACTATACAAACTATGTAAAATTGTTCAACTTTCAATACATTCAATTTAAAATTCAGAATGACTGAAATTTGCTTTGAATTTCAAATTATTCAATTTTGGACGCATTCAACTTAAAACGATAATGGATTTTAATTTGAAGGTCTACACTTTTGAATACATATACAAATTTATAATTATCTCCACTTTTCTTTTTTTTTCTTTTCAATTCCGTCCTCAATACTTCAAATAAAAATCATAAAAGTTTCTTCAGGTTTTATGCTTCAGGAATGCTACTATGAAAGTTGGAAACATAAAGTGAAGGACAAAATTGAATAAATTTAGTTTCAGTGTTGGTTTTATTGTCAATATATTGAAATCATTTGGTTTTCATAGAAATAATGTTAGTCCTCTTCTGATAGTGTGGTAGGGTTTTTAATAAATTCACTGTATGTTTCGAACATAAAATATTGGCAAGCTTTAGTTTCGTCCATCGAAATTTGCAGGCGTCGCTTATTATAGTCTATTCTGATTATCACGTTTTTTTTATTGAACATTTAAAAGAATTTTATCATTGTCGATTCTTCTAATGATGATGATTTACTTTGGAAGCGGATGATGATTCTGCTGCTGATGCTGCTGGTGCTTCTGCTGCTCGTGCTTTTGCTGCTACTATTCTTGATGCAGCTATTTTAAGTGCTACTTCTTGTATTGCTGCTGCTTTTTGTGCTGCTGTTTTTTGTTCTGCTGCTTTTAGTGCTGCTTCCTTTTTGAGAGCTTCTATAGCCTGCCTTCTTCCGGATGGAGGCGAATATGAACCTACACTGCTTCTCGTCGATTCACTTGATTCTGAAAAAGAAATAGAAATTAATGAGTTTCAGTATTTGAAAATATGCTTAGTGCCCCATACAATGAAAAGGAATATTCTGACTTCTATTTTTCTAAAGAGGCTTTTATTCATTTTGCAGTTACTTTTTTAAACAATATCAACATCTTTTCATCCGAGAGGCTGGCTGATGAACTTGACCTTCAGTTTAGGACACTAAAAGACTATACTAAAGACTTATTCAATCTGTCAATTCTTTCGAAAGTTATCATGCTAACTGAGTAAACATCTACAACACACAGACACACAGTCTAATCCTTTCTCCGATGTGAATGTAAAAATATAGATGTGATAATAAATTATTATATATTTACCAACAGAATTCAGAAAAACCGCCAATATGATGATCAGAGTTCCAAAGATGATCTTCATTTTTCTAAATATGAGTTATTCCTGAAGATCTTACCGAATGAAGATTCTACACTAGGTATTTCAACTCTATATATATATATACTAGCTGTTATCTCCGTCGTTGTTCTAAATTACATATTTGAAATATTTCGGTAAGTAAACGTTATGAGTATCAGACTGTGTGAGTGGTTGTTCGATTTTATTCAAATTTACTGAAATTATAGTAGTATATAAAAAAATTTTGGATCCCTGAGGATTTTAAAAATTTTGCACAATTTTGGGAGTTACGTCATATTTTTAAAGAGAATTGAATCCAAAAATTGTTTTGAATTTTTTTGGCTACATTTTGAAATCTATTATTTGAAGCTTTATATTTCAAGTACGTATAATTTCATCTCTAATACCTGCAAGTTTTATCTGAATTCAATTATCGGTTCCAGATATGTCGATAATTAAATACTGATATAATTAGATACTGATATTCTTGACGTGTTCTTGCCCATTTGTAAGATGTATTGAAGTGTGAAACATATTTTCCTGATATTTGTATTTCACATATCTGAATTAGCCCTATTGTAGGTGCAAGAATAATGCGGATTTATGGTATTATCACACAGTGAGACACAGAGTAACTCATAAATTATAAAATTAAAATTCTTCCATATATAATTCAGATGAAGAATGCCTTATTTCAACAATCATTTTATGGTTACAAAATTCTTTAAATTCAAGATACATATTCCCTATCGAATTACCTAATATTTTATTAACATTCTAGTTCCATTTTTATGTAATATATAAAATTAAATAAAAGCATAAAATCTGAATCTATAGAAAATTACTAATTGGTAGTAGTTTTCTACTAATTCAAATAGCACCGATTCGTTTACTACTAATTAGCAAAAATCTACCTATTTAATATGTGAGAATAACCGACTAAATGAATTTGTAACTAGTTTAGTGTAGTTTACAGGCGGGCGGGGAGCCCCAATAGAGCCCCCTGGCGCTCACACTATAGAGCCTATTGTTCCGCACCTTTAATTATTGGCTTTCAGGAGTTGACCCCAGACCTCTTGGTGAAGCTCAGTAAGTCCACTAGGGTGATCCAAAAATGAATTGCAAAATTTTTTTTCGACCTACAGGGCAAGACACCGCCTCAAAAGGTTCCATTTCTGCAGAAAGAAAATCCGTAATGTTTTTTTCGAAATTCAAATATCAACACGTGCCACTGGGAACTTAAAAATCTCATTTACCTAACATCGGGATCTTCCCGCGCTGTTGTAAATTCCTGCTCTTGATCCTCCCAATCCTTTAGAGTCGTCTGCGTATTAGATTTCCCCTTGAAGGAGCGAGTTACTATTTGCTATGCATATATGCGTATTTGGGATGTAGATGCGGAAAGTCTTGGTGAAGTAAAAGCGTTTTATTACTTTATCTAGCTTCATTTCTAGAATTGGCAGTGTGCTGATGTCACTTGAGAGCCTAGTGTGTCAAGTCCCACAAGTCTATCAATTTGCTCTGGCCAGGCATCGCGTGAGCCGCTCTGGTAGTTATCACAACGTGTAGGAATTCTTCACAGAGCATGAGTCCTAGCGCCACTGTGGGCGTAGTCCTCATTACTCCCGTCATAACCCTAAACGCTAGCGTTTATAATTGTCGCAGCCCGTCCTGCATTGTTTTAAGTTTTACTTGTGACCACTAAATTACGGTCGCATATAAACTTCATGGTTTCCGGACAGCGGAGTAGAGCCATGCAAGTATTTCAGGCCCTAGACCTCACGACAAACCAAAGGCTTGTCTGTACATCCAAAATGTAATGACAAACTTCGTGTAGTGAATCTTGAGGTGCTTTGCCCAGTTCAGCTTACTATCTAGGATGACATCCAGATATTTACCGAGCCTGAGTTGTTTAGCCTCCTACCGCGAAATGTAGGGGCGTCAACCTTCGAAACTTTGTACTTTGACCAGGCTGATCTTTTCCAGATTTACCGAGAGCTCTGAGCTGTTGCACTAGAGCTCTACAATGCGCAGCGCCGATTTTTAAGACCCATAAACGTTTCCAGATGAGCCGCCCTAACTAGGATTACAAATTCATCCGCATAGGCCTGAATATAGTACCCCTCTTAATTTAGCCTACCAAGGAGGCCATCCACTGCAATGCACGACAGGAGGGTGACAGGACACGCCCTGTGGGCAAGCCCGTGGCACTATTTCCCTAACTAGGCCTTCGTCCCATCTAGTTTCGAGTCTCATCCGGCGTAGCATTTTTCCTATCCAGCTTACTAACTGCTCTGGGACGCCACAGCTTGAAGGGGTATTGGTGAAGGTACCCTCTATATCCAAGAAGGTGCCCACTGCATCCCGTCCCTGTTACAACACTGCTCCAATTTTGCCACGATAGCTTGGAGCGCAGTATCTCCAGAGCAACCTGCCTTCCTGTGTAGCAGGGAGGCTAAAAGCACCTCACCCTTGATATATCTCTCAACTGGCTCCACTAGCGTTTTCAGGATGGAGGAGGTTGAACTAATCAGCCAGAAATCTTTAGCAGTAGTGCAGCCCTCCTTCCCAGGTTTGGAAATAAAGGCCACTCTGCCATTTTTCCAGAAGAATGACACGTATTTCAAGGCAATTCTTGCCATAAATAGTTGCGTCAGTGGAGGGTCGTCGACATCCATGCCCTTTTGTGAGAGCACTGGCTAGTGCCATCCGCCCCTGTTGATTTAAAGGGGCAGAAGGAACCAAGAGCCATCTACCTCTTTAGCCCCAGCCTTTCACCTCTCGGTAAGTTTGAGTTCGCTAAAAGCACTAGAAGTGATCTTCCATCAGGTGATTCAGCGTTGCTTTTTCGTCTTCAGCAAACTCACCATCATCGATCCTCATGAGCCCGAGGCGAGTTGCTTCCTCGCAGAAGCTCCTACAATCATCCTGTTCACTAATTCTTATCATTTCATTGTATTCATGCTGAGCCGTCTTACAGATGTCTCAGTCTGAAGGCGATTCAGTTATATTTGCCTGTTGTACAATGCTCTAGATTTTTCTTGGACTTTCTTAAAGTGTGTGTTCCACCATTCTGCTCCTTTCCTAGATTAAATTGTTTCGTGGGGCAATTGTTCTCACATGATGTAATCAAAGCCCTTTTCAGATAATCCACGGCATGCTCTAACGAATCTATGATACGTCACTTGTGGGGAATTCCACGAGCCAGCCTTTGAGTTCCTTTTTTTACGAGACTCTGAGTGTATTTCTGGGGTTTCTGAACTTTGAAACCGCCGATTTTCCTAGATCTAAACGGAACAAGCTATATTTGTAATACCAGAGACTCTTCTTCGAAAACTCTCCAGCCCACTATCCTGCTCCTTAGTGCTTTCGAGCATAGAGTTGAATCGAGAATTTCACTCCTGTTTTTAATCTAAAATGTGGGAGGATCACCATGATTTAGAATCTCCTGCGCAGTGCCCGCTAGTTATTCAATTAAGCCTTTTCTTCTGCCGTTGATGTATGTGCTCTCTCACACTGTACGGTGGAGGTTTGCGTCACATTCCAACAGCAGAGGATTCCTGTTCTCCTGGCAGTGCTGAATTAGAGCCTCAACCTCTGTATGAGGTGGAGGCCCCTTCAGAATCGCCAGGAAGATAATCCGAGGCAATATACATCTGTAGCTTTCTCCACTTCCACCCCTGAGTATCACCTTAATAACGGTGAGATCTCTGAAGCAGAGCTTAGGAGCCAAAATCGCATCGATAACCTTGACGGCTATACATGCCATTGATGCTTTTTCGCGTGAAACCTTGAATATGGAGCCACACCCTCCCAAGCCACTAATCCTTTCCCTGTATAAAAAAAAGTAATACCTGCACCACTGACGTACGCCTGGTTAGACCCGCCGAGGCGGCTCTGCTGCAATGTAGGTTGAACTGCATCATGGAGATTCTCATCTCAGCCATTTATAGGCTAATTTGGAGTGTCTCTAAACACTTCTGGCCCCCCTTTCTTGCCAGTAAAACGAGCCTGAGGAACTCCTCCAGATGATGTTTCTGCGACCACCGCTCCGTATGAGGTGCCTTGACTGCTGTTTGAAAGCCGCTCTAAGCAGGCTCTCTCTCTCGGTGTACACCTACGGTTCCTCTTCCTTAGGTAGAGCCGCGTTAACTGTTCTTCCACCGTGGTAACAAGATTGTTGTCATCGGCGTTAGAAGTATGCACCGTTCCTGGTTGGCAGGCCCCTGTGGAGCCGTCCACCTTTGGCAGTGGGTTAGGTGAGAGTCACGGATCAGAACTCACATTCCTTTTATATGTTTTTTGTGTGTCAACCATTGATGTCCCACGAGAAGCTAGGGACATAAAGAACACCCCCTGCAGGGCTCCGTTTGCAAGGTGGGCCTAGATACATTGGGATTCGACCTGGTGTCCCAAAGTCTCCGTTAAGACATCTCCTTTTAGACTCCAGCGTGTCCGCCTCGACTGAGGGGAGCGGACTAGGGTATTTACAGATTTGTAGACCCTGGTGCCATTTAACCCTTGACACGCGGCGATCACACCATGTCTTCGGAGCGTGAGAACTGGCGCCCTCGATATTCCAGAAGGATTTGCTATTACACCTTGGAAGGATCGCTCCTTAGTTAAGTTCCCACAGACTTAAGTCCATCAGCTCCGTAGATTAGCTACACCTCGCGATGCAGTTCCTCTGATACTAACCAGCTACCTGAAGTTGTAGGTTTTCAACATTTTTATATTATTTTAAATTTGTGCAAAAGAAAAGGCACATAAATATTTTTTAGAATCAAGTTGAGTTTGGTGATTCTGCAGTAGGTTTGCCAATTTCTACACACTATAAGCCTCGTAGATGTTTAATTTTCTTGAAAATGCATTTTTTCAACGTAACTTTATTCAAGGACACTTTCCCAGTTCCCTTTAAACTAAATAAACTTAAAATTAAACTTTTTCATTTAGTATTCAATATTAATCAAAAACTTACTAATTTTAAAGAAACTAGAGACATTAAAAATAATAATATCAGTGACTAAATCATTTAACTTTCATTGCAATTTACGTGAGATGGCGTTAAAAATCGTAGTATATTTTTTATGCTAAATAGTGAATTATAATAAGAATAAAAATAAATCAATGTTCTAATAATTTCTGCACTCTATACTACAAACACTAAAAATAATTTATAATATAAGAAAACAAATTAATATCGAATTTAATATCTGTAATTGAGAAATTGACTTTGGTTAGATCAACATTTTTAAACCACATATTCGGGTACTTTTAAGTTGATGCTTTTATTTAAATATTGACACAATTATTACGAAAATTAAAACGTTTCTTTTCAAAAAAGTAAATAGTCTGAAATAAGTGCGATAACAGTTCATTTGAATAAAACATTAGATAATTGGAGACAGCTTTCGTAGTAGCTCTATGTTCGACTCCAGAAATAGTGTCCAAATTATGTTTATTATATTGTATATTATATTATGTCAAAATTAATAGTAATTGTTATAAAACTTACAGTATTTCAAATATTTATCACATCAGCGATTCTTTGAGCTAATTTTTAATTTTTTTTCAAATTTTAGCTCGGTATTAATTATTTGTTATTCATATCGAATTACCAATTAAGTGTCAATAATAATTGAAGCCTTGGGAGAGATATTGATGCATTGATAAAAATAATTTTATTTCAAAAAGAGATTTCTGCGCAATGATTTTATATGTTCTACCATGAAGTATATCAGTGTATTTAAACAAATATTGCAGCAACAGATTTTTTTTATTCCAGGTTATCTCTACCAAGGCTCTAAAGATTAATTAATGACGCTTTAAAACTAAAAATAATACTAGTTCTATTTGATTTAAGTCTTTCCACTCTCAAACTATTCCATTCTAAAAGTATACAGTTTTTAAAAATTGTACACCTTAGAAAGATTTGATTGAAAAAAAAAATTTGATTGATTTGGTTTTAAATTGTTTAATTTTCAAATCCTAATTGAGAATTACTGCATTAGAAACGCTTTTCATTTTGAGAGATTTAAGGACAACATTGAACATCTATTAAAGCTTTTATTTTGATGTTGCATAATTTTGAAAGATATCTAATTGAAATAAAAAAAAATTGAATACGGGCATATTTATAATTATTTAATTTTCAATTTCCAATTCTTTAATTTCAAAACATCTACTTTAAAATTGGAGGGCTACAAATAATTGATTCTATATGATAATATTTTTAGGAAAACACATTGCATCCTTTGGAATCCTATAGAAAAAAATATCAGCAGACACTAAAGAAATTTCCTTTAATTAATTCAATTGAAGTTCTGAAATAAAAAGAACATCCTTTGAAATTTTAACATTTTCTGAAGTCCCTTGAAATCATTAAAAATACCATAAAACCTTTTAAATCCCTAGAGATCTTTCAAATCTTATAAACTTATTTAAAAAGTTGGGCAGAACAGCTTTAAAAGGTCGGTCTACAAGACTTTTATCGGTTTGTTTGATGAATCTCCGTCAACTTCTGAACGCTAATTTTAACCAACAAATAATAATATGAGCATTCTCTAACCTGGCGATATTCAAGAGAAAGAGCTTTAGTTTTTCAGACAAGCACAACGAACTCATATATAAACAGCAATTGCTCAACTTAATTATTCACAGCCCTCTATGTTGATTGCGCCAATCATAAAGTTTGAATTTGACAAAACATGTTTTTCAGTGCATTAATTTCAAAATATCACTTTCGAAACGTTACAAATCAAGGATTTCAAATTAGTATCCATCTACACAAAATGAATCTAAAAACGGGTAAAATTCAACAAAATACGATAATATTTGAAATGATCAAATTAATATCAAGTAAAAATGGTATTGTCCGTATTTGTAACGATAATTTCATGATTCAATATGAATTCTTTTTGCGCGTGGTATATTTGCACAAACTGTAAACATACAATAATATACTTTTTTTATAGAAACTTCTTTGTTTAATGACATATATACTACGACATAGAGCAGAATATGTTTAGCAACATCTTTCGTTTAAATAAAATAATTTTTATCGATCCAACGTTATCTTTGCCGAGGTTTTAATCACTTATATGAAGAAAGTAAGAATAATGTTTCGTTTGAATTTTACGTAAGCGGCCGTTGAAAAAATACGTAACTTCTTGGGGAGGAAGGTCACGACGAGCGGTACGCTAGAGTTAAACATACATAAACTTTACTATTGAAAAAGATTCACAAGGGTAGGGTGGTCACAATTGTCAACAAAAATCATTACTTAGTTATATTTCGGGTTGCAATATCTTCTACAGAATATAAATTCAGCAGGATATTCACGATAAAGCAGTATTCAGCATAATGAAGATCCTTATTAGAATTCTGGTCATCGCATAATCGGTTTTCCTGAATTCCGTTGCCAAATATATAATAATTTGTTATATCTTCAATTTTAAATGAAGGAAAGTCGATACATTTGGGGTAGTAGTACCTCTGGGACAAGACAATTAAAAAATATAAATTCAAGTATAAGCTTTTCTTCTCTGTTCAAATTTCTTCTACCTACCCACTATTATAATATAAACCAGATAATTGAAGGAAATACCTCTTATTAAGCATCTAACTTCATTCAGTTATTGAGAGTACATTATTTCGGTTACTTCTGTGCTTAAGTACTTTTTCTTCTCAAAAAGGGTTTGTGGTTTGACCTAGAGAGAAATGTGATAATCCGTTTTTGCCCTTCTGCATATAATTTCGCGAAACCTGCTGACGAAATTAGTTTTTGTAAGAGAAAATGAAAATCCAGCAAAATATACCAGAAGAGAATCCACAATGTATATTTATTTCCAATTAAAAATTGTTCAAAACAAAAATCCCTTTCCTGTAACAAACAAAACATAATGCAATTTAAAGAAAAATATCAGATGTACGTTTATATTTCTTCTTACAGAATTAAGCTCACAACCGCCGAAAACCAATGCATTCTTCATACCGATTAGAGATGTACCCAGAGTGAATCATACCCCAGATCCGGATATTATCCTAAGGTCGACCCAACCAGAAGTAGCAAACACAAAGGACGCCCTTGTATCCTACAGAATCAAGTTCGCCATCCACGGGAAGAAATGCAATCTCTATACGAATGAGAGATGCACCTAGAGTAAATCATATTGCAGATCCGGATATTATCCCAAGGTCGACCCATCCATCAGTAACAACACAAAAGGCGCCGTCTCATCCTACAATATCAAGTTCGCCATCGCCGAGAAAAAATGCATTCTCTATACCGACAAGAGATGCACCCAGAGTAAAGCATATTCCAGATCCGGCTATTCCCCAAAGTCACTTCAACCAGCAGTAGCCACACAAAGGACGCCGTTTCATTTTACAGAATCAAGTTCGCCATCGCTCAGAAAAATTCATTCTCTATACCAATAAGAGATTCACCCAGAGTAAATCATATTCCAGATCCGGCTGCTTCCGAAGGTCACCTTCACCAGCAGTAGCAACACAAAAAACGCCCTTTCATCCTACAGAATCATGTTCACCACCGCTTAGAAGAAATGCATTCTTCATTCCGATTAGAGATGCACCCAGAGTGAATCATATTCCAGATCCGGATATTATCCTAAGGTCACTCCAACCAGCAGTATCAACACAAAGGACGCCGTTTCATCTTACAGAATGATCTTCGCCATCGTTGAGAAGAAATGCTTTCTCCATACCGATAAGGGATGAACCCAGAGTAAATAATATTCTAGATCCGGCTATTCCCCAGGCTCACTCCAACCAACAGTAGCAACACAAAGGATGCCGTTTCATCTTACAGAATCCAGTTCGCCATCGCTCAGAAAAATGCCTTCTCTATACGGATAAGAGAAGCACTCAGAGTAAATCATATTCCAGATCAGGCTATTCCCCAAGTTTGCCCCAACCAGCAGTAGAAACGCAAAGGATGCCATTTCATCTTACAGAATCATGTTTACTACCGCTGCGAAGAAATGCATTCTCTATACCGATAAGAGATGAACCCAGAGTGAATCATATTCCAGATCTGGCTATTTCCCAAGGTCGCTCCAACCAGCAGTAGTAAGACAAAGGACGCTCTTTCTTCCTAAGAAATATATATCGATAAGAGATGCACCCAGAGTGAATCATATTCCAGATCCGGCTATTCTCCAAAGGTCTCCCCAATCAACAACAGCAACAAGAAGGGCGTCCGTACCAACAACAGAACCACAAAGGGCGGCCCAAGCAACAGCAGCACCAAGAGCAGCACAATCCACTCCCAGAATTATAGGCCTTGAGACTAGCAAAAGAAGTTGATATATTCAAATACCATGGCGTCTTCCTTGAAATAATCGAAAATGATACAATTCTTCCACTATTTAATAAAAAATACGAAACAATCAGAATAGATTTTAAGCAGAATAGCTAGTGAATTCCCATGGAAATTCCTGAAGCTGAGCGTTGGTGTGTGTTTTGGGAATTAAGTGACTTTCTTGGATCACCGCTACAAACATTTGTTTAAAATTACTTGTATGAAAACTAATTATTTTTACAGATTGGTAATAAAACAGGCAATTAACTAAAACATATTAAATGTTTTCTTCACTCTCAAATCTCAACCCTAAATCTCAATAATTGAGCCTGAGGCTTCAAACGCTAAGGTTCAAAACACATATCCAATATTAATTGAAAATTTGTTCTCAAGGTAGACGAAACATTATTCTATCAAGCTATTGTCTATTTCCGAACGTCAAGAAACAAACATTGTCGATGAAGCAATATGTATTCGGTGCATACTTGTAACAATTTTTGTACTAAAACCCAACCAGTTAAAAAATTTGTCAAGAAAATAGTTCAACTTTTAAGAAAGTAGTTGAGTTTTTAACAAAAATAGAAGTTCGCATGAATTAAAAACCCGTTATATTCAACCAAAGAGACGAAAATTTTAGAAAATAGATGATTTTGCAACCAAGAAGATTTTTTTTTCAAACAAAAATTTTTGACAAAATACATGAACACAAATTAAAAAAAAAATATGATGAAATTTTCAACCAACAAAAAAAACTGATTTTAAACAAAAATAATAATCAACCTTAAAAATTTGTATTATTTACAATTAATGAAAATTAAATAAAAAAAAAGATCTTTTATCTTTTGGATATTCAACAAAACATGATAATCTTCAACAAAAAAAACTAATTTCAAACCGAATAGTTGAACTTTAAAGGGAATTTCCAACCAAGAAGATTAATTTGATACGAAAAAAGGCGAATTTACAACAAAATAATACATGATTTTTTAACTAAAAAAAAATTCAAACCAAAAATGGAATAGTTACATTTTCAATTAAAAAAATACTAATTAAAAAGAAAAACAGAGTTCTGCTTTCCCTTTTCAAAAATTGTTTCGATTCTATATTTTCCTTATTATCCATAGAGAATTGCAATTACTTAGCAAACTTTGTGAAAATTATTATGATTAATTATTATTTCTTATATCTCATTTTCAATGAGACCTCTTCAAGTACTTTGTAACTCTCGAGGCTCTTTTCGTTCTCTTAGGACGCATGTAATCATTTTGTATTTACATACGATTTAATGTCAATTATTCATTTAAGATAGTAAAAATACTAATGGGTAATAAGGCAAAGTAATGCTAATTTTCCTGACGCTATTAATATAATTTATAAAAAATAATATTGAATATTCAATAAATCCTTTAGTTCAGGAGAATAAAAAATGTATTATGCAGAAATAATAATTTGTCTTGCTAATAAACATTTGACAATTTAGTTTTTATACAAATTTTAAGAAAATATAGAGCAATAAACACTTGTGCAAATTTAGTTCCTTTTTTGATTCATATTGTTCAGTTTTTTTCAATTATCATATAATAATATATATGTTTTAAATACCTGCAGAATAGACTGTTAAAATCCAAAACTGTTAATTATTTTAAAAAAACCATCTTCTTAGGAAAGGAATTAATTCCGAATTTAATATCTGTAATTGAAAACTTACATAGATTAACTCGACATTTTTACACCACAAATTCAAATACTTTTTTATTGATTTTTTCATTTAATTAAATATTATAACAATGGTTAGAAAAATTACAACATTTTTTTCAAAAAAGTAAACTACCCAAAGAAAGTGCGGTCATGGTTTATTTAAATGAAAAATTGGATAATTTAGGAGAGCTTTTATAAAAGGTCTAAGTTTCCACTCAAAAAATAGTGTCATGGCATTTTATTTTATATACGAAATGCCCGGTTAGTTGATGTCAAAATTAAAACTCATTATGATAATTTTAGCTCATTTTCGTTATAACTTATTGAATTTTAACTCGATATTTAACATTTTTGATTTACATCGAATTATCAATGACTTGTCAATGATTGAAGCCTTGGAAGAGTTGAATCGACAAAAATAATTTTATTTCGAAAAGAGATTTTTGTCTGAGGATTTCGAAGCGAACTACCTCGAAGCATATCAGTATATGTACAATTTGAACAAATATTTCCGCAACCGATTTTTTCCAGTTTATCTCTACCGAGGCTTTAAAGTTTAATTAATGACGGGCAATAACTAAAAGTAATACCAGTCTTATTTGATTTACTTCTTTTCACTTTCAAATTATTCCACTCTACAAGTATACATTTAAAAAAAATTATACAATTTGAAAAGATTAAATTCAAACAAATTTATTTTCATTAATTTTTTTTCAGTAGAAAATTAATCTTTTTGGTTCAAAATTCTTCTTTTTTGGTACAATTAAACTGTTACTGATTTGAAATGAAAATCTTCCCTTGGTTAAAATATCAACTATTTTTTTTGTAAGTTCACCTTTTTTGGTTAAAAATTCGTAACTATTTGTTTGAAAATTGACCTGCTTTATTAATTAATGAGAATCAGTCAGATTCGGCCAAACCCTCCTCGACTGATTTTCATTGAAAACTAACATCTCTTTTCGTTGCAAATGTAACTATTTTGTCAACATTTTTTTTCTCTGAAAATTAATTTTTTTAACAAAAATTGTTTTTTTTTCGTGTGTAAATTATTATCTTTTAAAATGAAGATGTCACTATTCCATTTTTTGGATTGAGATTTTTTTTTTTCGTTGAAAATTCAATTATTAGCTTGAAAATTCATGTTAACGTATTCTATTGAAAATGCGTTTTCTTTGGTAGAAAAATTCATTTTTTTGTATTCGTGTTTGTGTATCTTGTTGAAACATTAAAGTGTCTCATTAAAATTTAAATTAATTCAAATTGAAAATTCATTGTCGACATAGAAAGAATAATTTCAAACAAAATAATTAAATTTTCAATAAAAAAATTAATTTTGAACCAAAAAGATTAATTTTGAACCAAGAAGAATAATTTTCCACCAAAAGATATGAATTTTGAACAAAAGACATACATTTTCAACCAAAAAGTTGAATTGATGACAAAAATAGATGGATTTCAAACAAAAAATGGTAAATCTTCGACAACAAAAAACACAGATTTTAAACCAAATAGTTGAAGTTTCAACCAAAAAAGTGCATTTCTAACCAAAAAGATTCTTTTATAACACAGAAGAATAATTTTCCTCTAAAGAATACGAATTTTTAACAAATTACATCAATTTTTAAGCACATAGTTAAATTAATAATGGAAATAGATGGATTTCAAAAAAAAAAAAAATAAATCAATCTTCAACCAAAAAAAAACGAATGTTGAATGAAATAGTTGAATGAACAACCAAAAAACTAAATTTTCAACAAAAAAGATAAATTTTTTCCCTCTGGCACGTATAAGAAAATACGTGTACCTTATTTTTTAGTGCTCTAAAACATACTTCAGAACGAATCAAATCGGAGTCGGACACTTGGGTAACCTTCCTTGTTAGTATAAGCTCATTTATTCACTAAGAACTGAAGGCACGTGTCATGAAAAAGACAAAAGTGATATTTTTATTTTTATTTTTGATTGGCAGTTAATATCAAAAAGTGTGCATAAGAAGAATTAGCATCATTATTTATATGAAAATTTTGAACCACATTGCGACACCGTAGGGCCATTTTTGATTTTACAAAGTCATTCTTAGTTGTAATAATACTTAGCACCTTGTTACCACTAGCCATTTTCGATTTTCGAAAATGTTGTATTTTCCGTCAACTGCAGTAGAAAACCTGCTTAGAATTCAAAATTCTTAACATTTTGGATTATTTTCTAAAATATTTTATTTTTACCCATTTTTTTAATTTTCAAAAGAGTGTAAAGTCCCTCAGTACTAGAATCGAAAACAAAAGTAAACTATCTTGATTATTTGAAACAATAAAGCATTTTAAAGAAAATAAAAAAAAATTCCAACAACATTGTTGGCACCCGTTATAAATAACTTTTTAATGCCAAAGCAAACCTTCACTATGTTTCGAAAATTTCTGCAAGAGAACTAATATCTCTTTTTTATCTGTGAAATAACTTGCATTTTTCTCGACGTTTGGATCTACTTTCAGCAATTAGAATGGATGTTTGTTGTGTATATGAATTTAAATTTTTCATGACTTAAAATTCTGAAAAACGTATTAGATGTTAGATGTAGGTATTTCAAGTTCATTTTATTATAGTATATTTTTCAAACTGTCTACTTATATATTTGAAATAGAAAGAAAATGGTAACTTTGGCTTTTTGCAAGAAAGGTCCTCATGTGAAATTCCTAAGCAATCATTATTACCAGTAAAAAATCTCAAAAAACTGCCAAAAAATTCAATTGAACATTTTTACACCCTTTAACGTCAACTATTGTTACCGACGGAGTACCTGCTCAATCCTTCGATCAAGTTTCGACTTTCTCACAGAAGGCAGATGGCTCTGCTACCTTTTTCCAACTTCTCCACCTGTCGTCTGCTCCGACATGGCTTTGAAATAATTTGCATAGGCACTCGCAAAATTAATTTAAAAAACGGGTTTTCCGCGAAAAATACAAACTCGAAGGGGTCGGACAGCGAGCAGATAATTTATTTTCTTTCGTTTCCCAAAGCTTCAATAAAGGTATAAATATATAAAATAAAAATCTGCCCGCCGTGCGGGCACATTCTCGTCGCGTGCGGCTCGCTTTGCTCGCGAGTTTGAGTGCGCCTAAGGCGCGCGACTGTTGGTTCTCGCGGTTCGCGCTCGGTCTTTGTATTTCCCCCACTTTTAAAATTAAAGGTCAAAGCATCAACAATTGTAAATGTAAAACAACTGTAGAAAATAATAAAAACCTCAGCCTGGGATTGCTAATTCAGATATTGCAAAATAAAGTACAAATTTTGTTTATCATGATAACTTTAATATTTGTTTCTTATTTTGCAATAAATTTTACCCTCAACTACGCTGAAAAATGTATCATCTCAATAAATTTATATCATTAAAATTCATAATATGCATTGGTATTGAAACAAACATATTTGCATTGTCTGGTTTTTATGATTAAAAAAAAGTGCGTATCCTATAAGAAAACCTGTTTTTTTGGGTTGAGAAGGTCTCAAAACGTAAACATTTGACAAAAACGGGGGCCGGGTCAAATTTTACACAAATCCAATACCTTCTCTGATGAGAATGTAAAAAATAATATTGGTAAGTTAATATAGCTATATTAAAATCTTCGTAAGTATGAAATCAACAACTTTAGCCGGCATTATGAATAGTTTGAATGATTTATTTTTGAAGTGAAATTTGGAATCCTTATATCTGAAATGTTCAAGCCTTTTCTTGATTACTATAATTTTTAACTCAATATAAGTAATTGCAGTAAATCTCAAATAGTAAACAAAATTTGACGATATTATTTACCAATTTTTAATTTGTCGTTTAGGATCGATGCGTTACCAGATATTTTGAGTACTTCTTTGTTTATAGTTTCTTAAGGAAGTCGTATAACATTTTAAAAACTTCACTAAATTTTACTTTGATATACCTAATTTATTGAGATATTGTTCTAAATAAGTTATTAATTAAAGAAAAGGTAGAAAATGCCTGGGATTTAAAATGTTTCATCCGTGTTGGTGCTCAAAATATTTCAGAAAGTGTCTGAAATAGTTGTATTAGTGTGATATTAATTTTTTTTAGTAATTTAGAAGTCACTTTAAAATAATTTCCTAAACATGAGTTTCATATCTTGAGTCGAAAAAATTTATTAATGAAAGAAAATATGGAAAATAGCTTTTGGTCTTGTATTCAATACCCTTTTTGAAATAATGCCCCAAACATTGGTTCAATACCTCCATAACAGTCGCAAATATTTTTTTTTATCAAAAAGTGTTATTTATCACTGACACGAAAAAACAGGAAATGGACCAAGTCCGATTTGTTTTTCGAGTGCAACTAGATATCTTTCGCAAAATAAGCCGAGGATGTTAAATCGTTTTATTTATATCGAGGACAGTGTTAATCTTGTCGAAGGCTGAGTGCATGAGTCCGTGAACATGAACACTTCAATGTAAAAAACGAGTACAACATGTTTTTCGATCGCTTTTTCTGGCTACAAACAAACACTACAAAAAAGACTAACGTATTTTACGTTTAAATCCCTCTTTACCGGTACCGTTAGTACGTTTCGGAAAAAAAATATTTCACATACTTTTTTGATTGTGAAATGTTTTTTTTTTTACGGCAGGGAAAATCTTCCTGGAGTGGATATTCCCACTTACATTGGATAATCATTAATTCATAGCGCAGATAGACGAAAAATAATGTTTTTTCAATTTAAATTATTAACGCGTATCGTGTCTTAACTATTAATTAAATGGAATTACTTTTTATATGCATTAGTATTTTTAATTAATCATTATCCACTGTGGCATGTTATCCACTGTAGGGTGTTTCCCCTAATTAAAGTAAAAGTATGAAGTCTCTTAACACAGAAGAGAAACCTCAAGATTTTCCTGAATGCAAATACGATATATTTTAGTAATTATGTTTTAACGTGATGGCTTTTCCTAATTAAAATCAATAATTTAATTCTCTGTGACATTTGTTTTTACGACTTAGAAAAGACAAACATGGACTTCTGATTAATCCCACACTCAGAAAACGATTTGCTTGAATCAACAAAATTTTTGTTGGCTTAACCATAGCATATATAGGAAAAACATATATTTCACACAGACATGTTTTTTGATTGCTTTAACCTCATGTTTTGGTAGATGGAATATATCGAACATTCCACCGAAAGAATTGTTTGAATCAAATACCATTTATTTGATCCATACTATTCTCATGTTTATCCAAGAAAAAAGTTTTTTTGATTCCAGGTAACTTTTGTTCTGAGTGTAAAAACGATTTATTACATCATTCCACCCTAACCATTTGTAGTCTGTCTTGTAGACAATTAATCTTGCTCCCGGTTCTTCAAAAATAAAATCATCAAAGTACCGTGAAAACATATATAAATAATTTATTTTTATGTATTGAAATATTAATAAATTGATTGGAATTGTTCTTAAATTTTATACATTGAAATATACATATATATGTAAAGTAAGGCTGTGAGTGATGTGAAGGACAATCCCGAAATTGCTTTGTTTTGGTGAATATGGTGTTAGTAAGAAATATAGATTTGTACAGTAGGAAAATTCATATTTTATTTTTTATTGTTAAGGTTTACTCCGTTTTCTGTTCAAATTTAGATAGATACTATACTGTTCAATTACAATAAAGAAAGAAAATTTATTGAGCAGGCATCATAACAATTGTGATTTTTTAAATAATAGTTTGTTATACAAACAACACAGCAACAACTTTCAATTCAAATCAACAAAACATTTAGTAATTGTTTACTTTGATAACATTTGCGAATTTGGAAGCAAATTTTTTGAAATCCTATGTAAAACCTTCTTTTTTGTCCAAAAGTAAAATAGCAGTAGAAGAAGGACAAATGTATTATATTGAAAGAAAGCTGAATCGGCCAAAGATTTTGTTAATGTTAAATAATAATAGATTTGAACTATTTTAATAAATCGAACTAATTGATGAATAATTTGAATATTTGACAATTGCTTAATTTAAAATATCAGAATGGTAGAAATTAACCATATATTTAACTAACATTACAATTATAATACTTGAAATAAATTTTTTCCAATAATAATTTCAAAATGTTCATAAATTTTTTCGTGATTGGAAATAGTAATTTTTTGAGCTGGAAGAGAAAAGGGTGAAGTTCTGTTACACCATACACCTTTTTCAGCTCAACAACAACGAAAACAACAACATTGGTAATAATTGTTCACTATGATGACGTTTTCTTATTTTTAAAGTGAATAGTTTGAAACCTTTTGCAAAACCTTTTTTCTAGTCAAAAACTAAAATATCAGTCGTAGGAGACCAAAAAAATTATATTTTCGTCAGAAAATACAAAAATTATCAAAAATTATTTTGTCAATTACTAAACATTCGTATTTTTTGAACAAACAAAATAACACAAAAATATTCCATTTTTTCCAATTAAATTTCAGATCGAAACACTATAAGGAGAAATGTATTATATTGAAAGATTTTTGAATCCATCAAAGACTTTGTCAATGTTAATTATTAATAGATTTCAATTATTTAAATGAATTTCACTGACTGATTATCAATTTTAATATTTAAGATTTTGTTAATTTGAAATATTAGAATAGTAAAAATTTCTATAATTAACATTGAAATTATATGTCGAATGAATTTTGTTTTTATAATAAATTATGAATGTTTATAATTTTTTTAAACAAAAATCGTATTTTTTCGAGCTGGAAAAGGGAAAATACTCCCTTTCCAGCTCGCAAAATTACTAATAATTGCTATTTTTGGCAATTTGATAATATTTTTTGAAATTGACCTTGAAAATATTAGAATCAAGAATTATTTTTTCAATAACTAGTTTTATTTCACTTTTCTTTTTTTCTATGAAATTATAATCACTGTACACTCACTTTTTTTATGTTTTTACAAATCAACACTGAAAGTATCACTTGCGAAAATTTTTTTTTCAATAACTGATTTTTTTTTATTTTACGTCTTTTCTGTGGAATTATAATTACTTTATACTTAGTTTGATAAGCTTTTTTACACAAACATTTGTATTTTTCAAACAAAAGAAAAACACGAAAATAAACAATTTTTTCAAATTAAATTTCAGATCGAAACACTACAAGAAGAAATGTATTATATTGAAAGATTTTTGAATCCGTCAAAGATTTAATTAATGTTGAATATTAATAGATCAGAATTATATAAATGAATTTCACTTAATTTATCAATTTAAATATTTAACGGTTTATTAATTTGTAATATTAGAATAACAAAAATGTCTATAATTAACATTAAAATGATATGTTGAAAGAATTAAGTTTTTATAATAAATTAGGAATGTTTATAAATTTTTAAATTCTGAATCGTTATTTTCTAGGCTCGTTAAATTACTAATAATTGCTATACTTGGAAATTTGATAATAATTTTTTTAATTGATCCTAAACATATTATAATCAAGAATTATTTTTTCAACAACTAGTTTTATTTGGCTTTTTTGTTTTTCTATGGAATTATAATCACTTTATGCTTACTTTTTATGAATGTTTTTATAAATCAATACTGAAAATATCACATTCGAGAATTATTTTTGCAAGTACTGATTTTTAACCGTGACGTTTTTTCTATGGAATTCTAATCATTTTTCACTTACTTTCACGAATATGTTTACAACAAAAATATGCATTTTTCAAAAAAATCAATAAATAAAAATAATAACATTTTTTGTTCAAATTAAATTTCAGGTCAAAAAAATATAAGCAGAAATGTATTTAATTGAGGAAAAGTTGAATCGATCAAAGATTTCATTAATGTTAAATATGAATATATTAGAATTGTTTTAATGCATTTCACTAATTGGTGACTAATTTTAATATTTAACAGTCGCTTCATTTGTCATATTAGAATAGTAAAAATTAAAAATTTCTATGATTAACATTAAAATATGTTGAATAAATTTTGTTTAATCAATAAATTATATATTTTTTTAATTTTGCAAAAATCTAGAGTCGTAATTACTCGAGCTTAAGTTCTGCCACACCATACCCCTTTTTCAACTCGGAAAATTACTAATAATTGTTATTTTTCGTCATTGGATAATAATTTTTTTAATTTATCTCAAACGTATGATAATCAAGAATTATTTTTTCAACAACTAGTTATGCTTGACTTTTCTGTTTTTCCATGGAATTATAATTACTTTATACGCACTTTTATGAATGTTTCTACAAATCAACACCGAAAATATAATTCGCAAACATTATTTTTGCAATAAGTGATTTTTTCAACGTTACGGGTTTTCCACGGAATTATAATCACTTTAAACTCACTTTCATGAATACGCTTACAACAAAAATTTGCAATTTTCAAACAACAAAAAAAAGAAAGAAATCAAAATAATCAAATTTTTTGTTCAAATTAAATTTCAGATCGAAATAATATAAGGAGAAATGTATCAAATTTAAAGAAACTTGAATCAATTAAAGATTTCATTAATGTTAAATATGAATATATTCGAATTATTTTAAAGTATTTCACTAATTGGTGACTACTTTCAATATTTGACAGTTGCTTAATTTGTAATATCAGAATAGTGAAAATTGAAAATTTCCATAATTAAGATTGCAATTTGTTGAATAAATGTTATTTAATCAATAAATTATATATTTTTTTAATTTTAGAAAAATCTAAAATCGTAATTACTTGAGCTTGAGTTCTGTCACACCATACCCCTTTTCCAACTCAAAAAATTACGAATAATTGATATTTTTGGCCATTTGATAATAATTTTTTTAATTTATCTCAAACTTATGACAATCAAAAATTATTTTTTCAACAAGTAGTTTTACTTGACTTTTCTGTTTTCCTATGGAATTATAATCACTTTATTATCATTCACATGAATGTTTTTACAAATCAACACTGAAAATATCATTTGCAAAAATTATTTTTGCAATTACTGATTTTTTTAACGTTACGGCTTTTCCATGGAATTATAATCACTGTGTACTCTTTTTCATTAATATGTTTATAACAAAAATTTGCATTTAAAAAAAATCAAAATAATCCAATTTTTCGTTCAAGTTAAATTTCAGATCGAGAAATATGAGAAATTTAATAAATTGAAAGAAACTTGAATCGATCAAAGATTTCATGAATGTTAAATATGAATATATTCGAATTATTTTGATGTATTTCACTAATTGGTGACTAATTTTCATATTTGACAGTTACATAATTTGTAATATTAGAACAGTGAAAATTGAAAATTTATATAAATAACATTGAAATGTGTTGAATTAATTTTTGTTTAATCAATAAATTATATGTATATGTTTTTAATTTTAGAAAAATCTAAAATCGTAATTTTTCGAGCTGCAAAGGGGAAAGTTGAATTCTGTTACACCATATCCCTTTTCCAACTCAAAACATTACAAATAATTGCTATCTTTGCCAATTTCATAATAATCTTTTTAATTTATCTTGAACCTATGATAATCAAAAATTATTTTTTCAACAAGTTTTATTTGACTTTTCTGTTTTTTCATGAAATGATAATCACTTTATACTCACTTTTATGAATGCTTTTACAAATCAACACTGAAAATATCATTTTCAATCATTATTTTTGCAATAACTTATTTTTTTAACGTTTCCGTTTTTCCACGGAATTATGATCACTTTGTATTCACTTTCATGATTATGTTTACAACAAGAATTTGTATTTTTCAAAAACAAAAACAAAATGAAGAAAAATAATCAAATTTTGTGTTTAAGTTGAATTTCAGTTTGAAAAAATATAAGAAAATTATTATATTTGAAGGAACTTGAATCAATCAAAGATTTCATGAATTTTAAATATGAATATATTCGAATTATTTCAATATATTTCACTAATTGGTGACTAATTTCAATATTTAACAGTTGCTTAATTTGTAATATTAGAATAGTGGAAATTGAACATTTTTATGATAAACATTGAAATATGTGGAATAAATTTTGTTTAGTCAATAAATTATGAATGTTTTTAATTGGAGAAAAATCTAAAATCGCGATTTATCGAGCTGGAAAGGGGAAGGTTAAGTTCTGTCACACCATACCCCTTTTTCAAATCAAAAAATTACTAATAATTGCTATTCTTGGCAATTTGATAATGATTTTTTTACTTGATCTTAACCATATGATAATCAAACATTATTTTTTTCAAAAACTAGTTTTATTTGAGTTTTCTGTTTTTCCATGTAATTATAATTACTTTATTCTCACTTTTATGAATGTTTTTACAAATCAACACTGGAAATATCATTTGCGAGAATGATTTTTGTAACGTTACGGTTTTTTCACGGAATTATAATCACTTTAAACTCACTTTCATGAATATGTTTACAACCGAAACTTGCATTAAAAAAAAAATAAAGAAATCAAACTAATCGAATTTTTTGTTCAAATTAAATTTCAGATCGAAAAAATATAAGGAGAAATGTAATAAATCGAAAGAAACTTGAATCGATCAAAGATTTCATTAATGATAAATATGAATATATTCGAATTATTCTAGTGTATTTCACTAATTGGTGACTACATTCAATATTTAACAGTTGCTTTATTTGTAATATTAGATGAGTAAAAATTAAAAAATTCTATAATTAACATTGAAATATTTTGAATAAATTTTGTTATAGCAACAAATTATAAATGTTTTTAATTTAAGAAAAATCTGAAATCGTAATTTCTAGAGCTGGAAAGGGCAAAGTTAAGTTCTGTCACACCATACCCCTTTTCCAAATCAAAAAATTACAAATAATTGCTATTTTTGGCCATTTAATAGCTATTCTTTTTAATTGGTAATATACGTAGTTTTATGAGACCGAGAATAGAATTAGTTATGAACCCAATTTTTACAGATTTTTAATTTTTTGGATTATTTAGTGTTTTTTGGGAGAAAAAATGACAATTTTTGGGTCTCTCTCAAATTATATTTAACTTTGAAAGTAGGAAGAAAATTTTCTGAAAGGTTTTAAATTACGAAATCCGTAATTAGGAAAAGTCACCAAAATAAACTATTACCAAACGTTTGTTTCATGTCCAATTAGACTCAAAATCGAATCGAAATTATGTTCATTAGAAATTTTGCATTGTTATAAAAATATATCGATTTTAATTCACTCTATGGAGAGAAGGAAATAAGAAACCGCATCACAGCCATCATTCAATTAACACCCAAAAAATTTAATCCGGCTCCAAGGGTAAAGAGCAATTTTCGCGAGCCTCCAACCCCACATCCTGATTACCTCACCCTACTAATTTCTTCCTCGGGATCAGTGCCCGTGACAACTGCGGAGAATCTACCTCCGCGAGATTTTGCAGTTCAGGCGATTTAAATGCACCACAGTTACACCGACCGTGAAAAAGCTCCAGATCCCACACCGATTCTTTGGCAACTTGCCAACCCCCCCGAAAAAAGGAAAAAATTGAAGAACGAAAAATCACGAAGAATGGATCTCACTTGACCCTACCTTCTTTTTTTTCAAGCCCACATGCTCCACCTAATGCGACGGCAATCACCCCGGAAACACTTTCCCTCACGCAACACCACTATTCATCATCCTCCCAACGGATGCAAACGATCCTCGATCAACTTTCCTCCAGTTACATCAACTCATCAAGTGGTTTTCACGCTGACCCGATGTCACAGAAAAATAAAAAACCAAACACTTCAATTCCCACTAGATCACTGTTCAATTTATTAAACACTGCGATTTATCACTTCAAACTTCCCAAACTGTATCACTGTGCTCTCCTCTCACTCGCACTTTTAGGTTTCTGTCGGAAACTTTTCACTTGTCAAACTTTTTTGTTCACTCGTTTAGTTTACTGGATGAACGACGAGCTTTTAATTGAAACACCGGCCCATAACCCCGGGACAGAAGACTGAGGTTTAATTGAATCCTTTCGCGACTCAACGACTTCTTAAACGTTTGTCCACATCATTTTCCGCTCTTTTTTCTCATTCCTCGCATCCCTCCGGCTTTTCTTCGCTGATTATAATTACAAATAGTTTTATTTAGCGTAATCCAGATAGTGTCAATCCGATGAAACAAAAGCGATAAAAATCTCTTCCACTATTTTATGTTCTCCCTTCTTGGACACACTCTTTATTCAGTCGGATCCAATCTTCCCAGTTAGTCTAAAGACAAAAGACCATCAAAACTTATACATCCACCTCAATGAATTTTATCTCTTCCATTTTTTTAATACCATTTTCCTTGTTTATCCAAGTACTCACTGAAATTTCATAATCTCATTCAGTGATGTAAGCACTGGCAAAACAGTACCAAAGAGCATTGCTATAAGCTTTCTAGAAATATGTTCAGATAACTCTCGACCAAGATTCTCTTTTAAGGGTAAAATGGTATTTAGGAACCTTTAGTTCGGAAGAAAAGGGGAACTTTTGTAATGTGATGCCGGTTTTATTTGGAAAGGTGGTAAGAGCGGAAAAACTGAAATGAGCCAGCCGTCATTGCGAGCCGGGGCTCGGAACTCGTGAGAGGGTTTCGAAGAGGTTTCGTCGTTAGGGGACCAAACCGACGTAACGTAACTTTAGAGATCCGGCCGACTCGCTACGTGATAGCGAACTGACGACCACCCCACGGCTGCAGCGCCGCGACGGCGGACGTTTGACGAACCACCGCACCGCCTACACCCTTCACACCCCCGTCCAACCCTATTCCGGGCACTTGGATATTTTGCGACCCCCTGAGTATGTACCGCCCGCACTTACGAGAGAGGCCATCTAATAGTGGCACTAATACAGATCATTCGATCTCACCTTACTCGACGTCAAATGTTCGCAATTACATCATAATTAGACAAATGAATCGGCAGGATTATATGATAGCAACTGTACGCGCGCTAGAGCGTGCGGGAAACACCGTATTTCCAATTACAGTGAAACCTGGATTTAACGTCAAGGTCAGCCCGAAAACTGGTGCTAAATCCAGGTTCGACTGTAATAATATAGGGGAAACCACACTGCATGAATTGAAGGTCAAATCGTCGACAACTATAATTTGGTGATTGTGAATTGTCTTTTGTTAAAACTCCTTCCGCTTTAGGGAATACATTCTCATCAAGTACCTCATGCTTCGCAATCGATTTTGTCCAAAATGCGAAATTTTCTACATCATATGATCAACTTTTGTCTACTCATTTTTTCGTACCTTGCGTCGTTTTTCCAACAACAAAAAAATTATTGTTAATGTCATTTTTCACGAATAAAACAAAACATACGCGTTTTATCAAAAAAATAATTAACACAACATTTGTAGCACTTTTCTGAGTGAACAATCTTTGTCTCTTAATTTTTCTTGTGGTTTATGTCGTTTGTACAACACTTCAATTTATTTTATTGACAGATCAGTTTTTTTGCAAAACAAACAAAAACTTTTTGAGTGCACTATTTTTGTCCATTCATCATCTTTCGTATCACGTATAGTTTGATGGCAAAATGAAACTTTTTATTTTTCATTATTGTTTTGTGCGATAAAAAATTGAATTTTTGATTTTTCAAGAAAACCACGGAAGAACCGGGAAAAAGCCGGGAGAAACTTGCACCGGGAGAAAACCAGGATGAAGGCGGGAGAAAAATATTACACCGGGAGACTTCCCGTATTTCATAATTCGCGCGTTTTGTAAGTTTTGAATAAAAATTATTCATTTTTTGAGAGAAATCACATTTTTTCGTGAAAAAATATATCCAGTCTTTTTCAATGTCACTTGATACTACATTATGTGATACTTATCAATAATATATTTACCGTCTTTAAAATTTCTATAATTTCAATTTGAAATTATGGCTTTGGATGCGCAATAATAAAACGGCTTAATCTTTAAGGCCTTGAAACTAAAGTTTTTTCTTAAATTAATCTTTAGATTATTTTCTAGGTTTGGAATTTTAAATTGCACAATATTTTAGTTTCAAATTCAAATTTTCAAAATGTTGGGACACTTTCGCAATTTAATATTTCAAAATTTCATATTAAAAGCCTTAATAGTCAGTTTTGAATTTAATGATTTTTTATGTAAATATAAAGCAATTCCTAATTGAAAAGCTTAATATGGTACGATTTCAAAAATTGAAATCATATTACAACAATCTTGTTCTCTATTATTTTATAAAATTTGTAATGCAATTACTAAAAATGGTCTGATTTTTAGTTAAAGATTTATACGAATGAATCATTTCAAATTGAAAAATATTTTATTAGAAAATTTCAAGAATGTGTAA
Organism: Andricus grossulariae; assembly: GCA_011634705.1. Taxonomy (NCBI): domain Eukaryota; kingdom Metazoa; phylum Arthropoda; class Insecta; order Hymenoptera; family Cynipidae; genus Andricus; species Andricus grossulariae. The sequence goes on from JAABKJ010007545.1 coordinate 16,628,335, forward strand.
TAATTCTAAAGAATGATTAATAATTAAAAAAGTGTACATTAGGTTTAAAATAAAATTTCATGTTGAACGCTGAATTTCTTATTTTTCCCTTTCATAGGTTTTAATTTTGCAATTAAAATTAAATTAGTTCAATTTTGGACAGTATAATTAGCAAGTTAAATGTTATTAATTTTTTCACGATTTAAATTTACTTACAATAATTGAAATTTTGAAGGGTTTGTGTATGAAAAAGTGTTAATATCACAATTTTTGGTAATTACTATTTTATTCGAAATAGAATTTTTTCATTTTTATTTTTTCCCATTTAAAATCAATATTTATTTGTCTTATTGGCTCTAATTTTAAATTATAATTTTTCATGTAATAACAATTCAAAATTCTAGAACTTCAGAAGCTTTAACTTTGAAAGATTCAGTGAAATTTTAAATTTCAAATTGTCAAATTTCAATTGCTTTGAATTTAAAATAATTCAAATTTAAAAGTTTTTAATTTTTAAATTTTGAACGCTTATAATTATAAATAATACAATTTCTATTCCTCCTAATTTGAAATAATCTACTTTCCGAAATTCGAATCTTAAAATATTCAAATTGTCCAAAATCGTTCTATACATACATATATATATATGCATTATTTTTTTTATTTCAGACGTTATTATTCTTTCAAAAATGTTTGAAACATAATATTCAAAATTTGGATTGATAACGGATTTTCAAGTTGTTTATATGATTCGAACCCAATAGATTTTTTGCAACAAATTTTGCCCATGCTTATTGAATATATTTTTTTTCTAAACCGGGAGAAAGCCGGGAGAGAAAAATTAAAAAAATTGTGGCCACCCTGATAACAATATTGTAGGGTGTTCAAAACGAAACATTTTTCTCTTCTTGACTTTTTTTCATATCGTGCGTTAATTGCCATAAAATGTTCATTTTCGTCAATTGGATAAATATTTTGTCTTTTTAAGTACTACAAATATCCGTACACAGAGTTTTTAAATTTGAAAAAAAGTTTTCTCAATAATTTATAAAAAGCGCTTACTTTTGGAATTTTCATCCAAAATGTCTGGCTAACGAACTTGACCTTCATTTTATGACATTTGAAGAGTATACCAAAGCCCAATCCAATCTATCAAATCTTTCAAAAGTTATCGTGCTAACCATATAAAAATCTGCATACACACATACATACACACATGAATACACGCAGGCATACACATTCGCGAAAAACTTTTTTTTTGGGTTTAGAATGTCTTAAAACGTGGACATTTGACAAAAACGGAGAAAGTCAAATTTTATACAAATTTAATACCTTCTCTGATTAGAATGTAAAAATATCATGAAATTAGTCAATTAGCTGTATTAAACATTTTTATTAGACCCGGTCAAAGGTACGATTATCCTCGAATCAAGGAATCTTTTCCATTCTGGCGTCAATTTTGAATTATTTTAGTGAAAAAAGTTCTGCTAGAAGAAACGGTTCTTTCAAATGTCATGCATTGTCATAGCTTTCTTACCTCTAAATAAAGTGTATCAATATTATAGGTCATTCGATTTGCATCGAATCAAGGAATCTTTTCCATTATTGCATTAATTTTGAATTATGTTAATGAAAAAAAATTTTACTATAAAAAACTGTTTTTTTTTCAAATATTATGCATTACCATAGCTTTCTTACTCTTGAATAAAATGTATCTATATTATAGGATAATCGATTCTTCTAGAATGAACGCATATCTTCTATTCTTACGTCATCTTTAAACTATGGGAATGAAAAATTTTTGCTATAAAAATCGATTTTTAATATAATATAAATTATCATAACTTCCTTACTCTTTAATGAAATGTATCAATATCATAGGTCAACCGATTTGTCTCGAACCAAGGATTCTTTTTTTGCATCAACTTTAAATTATGTTAAAAAAAAAGTTTCACTTTAAAAAACCATGTTTTCAAATATTATGCATTACCATAGCTTTCTTACTCTCGAATAAAATGTATCAATATTATAGGTTAATCGATTCTTCTCGAATGAACGCGTCTCTTCTATTCTTACATTATCTTTAAATTATGAGTATGAGAAAATTTTCACTATAAAAATCGAGTTTTTATATAATATAAATGATCATAACTTTCTTACTATTTTATGCAATGTAAAAATATCGTAGGCCAATCGATTTGTATTAAACCAAGGAATCTATGTTATTGTTGCATCAACTTTGAATTATGTTAAAGAAAAAATTTTCACTATACAAAACCATGTTCTCAAATATTATGCATTACCATAGCTTTCTTACTCTTGAATAAAATGTATCAATATTATAGGGTAATCGATTCTTCTCGAATGAACGCATCTCTTCTATTCTTACATCATCTTTAAATTATGAGTATGAGAAAAATTTCACTATAAAAATCGATTTTTAATATAATATCAATGATCATAACTTCCTTACTCTTCGATAAAATGTATCAATATTGTAGGTCAATGATTTGTCTCGAACCAAAGAATCTTTGTTATTGTTGCATCAACTTTGAGATATGTTAAACAAGAAAATTTCACTATAAAAACCTGATTATTAAAATATTATTGAGTGCCAAAAATAATGGAATAAATATTTTCAGAAAGCCTTTGGTCAGTTACAAGATATTAGTGGTGAAAATAAGCCTTCCAAATTTCATCTATTCATCTGCAACCGTTTTTAAGTTATCACGTTCACAAAAAAGTGTGACATCTACACAGACACATCCGGACAATTGCTTAGAACATTGAATTAGACATTTCTAAATTGGAGAGGGTTTAATTAAATGAATTAAAATTTCTTGGACAATGTTACCATTACATAGCTTCCTCCATGAGGAAGCAAAATTGACTTTTTTTTAAACTTCATATTTTTAGGTTGAAAATTCACCTGTTTTGTAGAAAATTCGTCTTTGAGCCTAAAAATGAACTGTTTTGTTAAAAATTCGTTTTTTTGGGTTGTAAGTTCACATTTTTGGGCTGAACATTCATTTCTGTGGTTTAGAAATTAAACTAGTTGGTTAAAAATTCCCATATTTGGTTAAAAATCCATCTTTATAAGCTGAAAATTCATCTATGTTATTTAAAATTCAAATATTGTATTGAAAGCTTAATTATCATGTTAAAAATTAATCTATTTTTAAATTCGTTTTTTTGGATTGAAAATGTATATTTTTTGGAAAGTAAATTCATCTCTTTTGGTACAAATTTAATCTTTTCTGGTTTAAAATGCATTTTTTGTCGCCAGTTAATCTGTTTTTCTTTGAAGTTTAAATATAATGTTGAAAATTCGTTATTATGGTTCAATTCAAATGTTTTTATTATAGATTATTATGTTTTTCTGATTGAAATATCAGCTAGGGAAACCACCCTTCAGTAGATAGCAAAAAAATCAACAGTATTTAACGGCATGAGTTTCCAAAAATAAAGAGAAATTTTCTTTTTTAAATAAAGCTTACATATTGAATAGTATATTCTTATAGATAAAACCAGGAGAAAACTATATCACCGGGAGATTTCCCGTATTTCATAATTTTCGCGTTTTGTAAGTTTTGAATGATAGTGAGTTTTTTAAAAGAAATCACACTTTTCAGTAAAAAAATCTATCCAGTCGTTTTGAATGTCACCTGATACTATATTATATGATACTTATGAATAATATATTTATCGTCTTTAAAATTTCTATAACTTTAATTAAAATTGATGGGTTTGAATGCGCAATTTTTAAACAGTTTTATCTTTCAGGCCTCAAAATTAAATTTCACAACACTTTAGTTTCAAATTCAAATATTTAAAATGTCAGAACATTGTCGCAATTAAATTAGTAGTTTTGAATCAATTAATTTCAGATGTAAATATTTCTAATTGAAAAGCTTAAAATTGTACGATTTTAAAAATTGGAATCATAATACTGCAATCTTGTTTTGTATTATATTTTTAATTTTTAATGCAGTGCCTTAAGATGGTACAATTTTTATTTATAGATTTAAACAAGTAAATCATTTTTAGATTCTAAAGGAAGATTTGAAATTGAAAAATTAAAAATTGAGATCAAAACAAAAAAAAATCAAAACTGAACTATCTGAAATTGAAACATCAATAATTTAATAATTTTGGTAATTTTAAATGTTTGCAATTTTAGAGTTCTGAATTTTCAAGTTGAACGCAAAATTTTTTATTTTTCCCTTTCATATGTTTTAATTTTGTAATTAAAATAAAATTGGTTCAATTTTGGAAAATATAATTGGCAATTTAAAAGTTATCAGTTTTTTTTACGATTTAAATTTACCTTAAATAATTGAGATTTTTTAAGGTTTGAATATAAAAAGTGTTAATATCACAATTTTTGGTAATAAATTTTTTCAGAGTAGAAATTTTTCCATTTTTAGTGTTTCCCATTCAGAATTAATATTTATTTTGAACGTTTTTTTATAAGAATTCAATTTATTTTTTGATTTTTGAAAAATTTGCCTCATCAGCTTTGATGCCAAATTCTGATTTTGTTATGTAATAACAATTTTAAATTCTAGAATTTCAGAAGCTTTGGCTTTGAAAGATTCATTTTAGTTATAAATTTCAAATTATCAAATTTTAATTGCTCTAAATTTGACATGATTCAAATTCAAAAGTTTTCAATTTTGAATTATTTAATTTTAAACGCTTTTATTTGTGAATAATACAATTCCAATCACTTTTGAATTTTGAATAATCTCATTTCCAAAATCCAATCTTAAAATTTTCAATTTTTAACTTTTTTGACATTGTCCTATTTTCGAAATTTTAATCTGAAATAATTTAATTTTGAGATTCTTTAATTTGGGAGAAAAAATTGTTCAATTTAGAACACTTCGACTTCGAAATAGAATTAATCTCAAATAATTGTTCAAACAAATTAATATTGTTTATAACTATCTTCTCCTATAGTAATGCTAGATAGTTGCAGTTTTTTCTGAAATTTTTCACTTCTTGTGAACTCTTCACTCAGAGTGAGGTAATAATTATAGAAAATTACCAAGCATAATTGTTTAAACAAAGAATTATTGTTTATGACTATCTTCTTCTATATAAATGCTAGATAGTTGCCGTTTTTTCTGAAAATTTTCCCTTCTTATCAATTTTTCACTTAGAGGGTGTGATAATTGATCAAATTTAACAAACATATTTATTTAATTGATTCATTATTGCTTATAACTATCTTTTTCCAAATTAATGCTAGATAGTTGCAGTTTTTTATAAAAAGTTTAACCTAATGTTTTATTAATATTAATATTAATTTAAACAAAAAGTCTCTCAAGGAAAATTTATATTTAATATGATTTAGATTGAAAATTTGAAGAATATTTTAAATATCTATTTTATTTCAGACAAATATATTAACAAGACAGAAAGAGATTGTCTGAGAAAGGATGCTCTCTGTTGTTTATTTATTATACGTTCATAACTAAAAAAAACAAAACATAGCAAAACATTTCAGAAGAAACCGCAATTTTCTACTTATCTAAGATAAGATAGTTATAATCAATTATAAACTGTTTAAACAATTATATTTGTTAACTTGCATTAGTTATTAGCTCAAAAAGTGAAAAATTGACAAAAATTGGAAAATTTCAGAAAAAGCCGCAACTATCTAGCATTACTATCAGAGAACGTAGATATGAACAATATCAATTTGTTTAAACAATTATATTTGTTGAATTTCACTAATTATTAAGTCACTCTAAGCGAAAGGTAAACAGAAAATGGAATATTTAAGAAAAACCCGCAAATTTCTAGCATTATTAGAAGAGAATATTATTTGTGATAATAAAATATTGTTTGAACAATCATTTTTGTTAACTTAAATTCATTATAACCTCACTTTAATTGGATATTTCGACAAAAAGTGGAAAATTCTGGATAAAAGTGCAACCTTCTAGCATTATTCTAAGAGAATATTATGATAAATAATGATAAATTATTTGAAAAATTATTTTTAAAATGATTGCTGTTAAATTTTATTGATTATTTCCTCCCCCTAATTCAAAAGTTGAAAAATTCAGAAAAACCGCAACTTTTTAAATCTATTCTAAGAGAAAATTGATCAAAACAATAATAAATTGTTTAAACAATTCATGTGAACTTATAGTTACCAGTATAAACTAGTATTTTGTGTATTAGAAACAATTTGTATTTAAAAAAACCGCAAAAAAAAATTAAAATTAGCGCCAGAAACTCGCGAAACCCAATTTTTTACTAATGGGGTTTTTTTTGGGACCCTATAAAGCAGTCTTATGGGGGTTATATTTGAAAAATAAGTTTTCATTTGTATTGTATTGCTCATTGTGATACACCTAATATTTAATACACCTAATATTCTGAATAAAATTTACAAAAAAGTTACTTTTTTCACTTCCTTAATTTTATAATTTAAAAATTAAGGTAACTAAGATCATAGCTCGTTGAAACCTAATTTAAAAAGAAATAGGCACATTTTTTAACCAAAAATTTGTATTTTCAACAAAAAAATATAAAATATTTTTACCGGAAGAAATGCATTTTCAAGCGAAAAGGACGAATTTTTAACAAGAAAGTTAATTTTTAACCAAATTTGATCTTTTTACCAAAATAGTTAAATTTTTAACAAAATACATGGGTAGAGTTACAAGAAATTCCGTAAACATAGACATTGCGAAATTTTCAATAATATACATAAATTTTCAATCAAATAGATAAATTTTTAACAAAAATACATGGATTTTTTACGAAAAATTGAATAGTTACATTTTCAGCGAAAAATTTCAAATAATAACAATTTTCTTTCAAGAAAATAGTTCAATTTTCAACCAACTAAATAACTTTCCAACTAAAATGATGATTTTTCAAGCACAACAAAATTAATTTTCATTTAAATAGTTGAATTTTCGACGAAAAACATAAATTTTTTACCATGAAAATTAATTTTATACCAAAAAGGTTGCATTTTCAATAAAGTACATGAATTTTGAACCAAAAAAAAAAACAACAAAAAAAAAAGTAATTTTCATCCAAAAATGGAATAGTTATATTTTCAGTTGAAAAATAATTTAAAACATTAAAAAAATCAATTTCAGACATGAAAAAATAGTTTTCTACAAAATAGCTACATTTTCGACCAAACGAATTATTTTTCTACAACATAAGATGAATTTTAGAGTTAGAAATGAAAGAAGATGAATTTCCAACCAAACGATTTTGAGAATTAGATTTCAAAGAAGATAAATTTTCAGCCAAACATGGAATAGTTGAATTTTCAGTTAATAATTTTTAACCAAGAAAGATTTTTCTGTCAATAAAGAAAAAAATTCATTTTAAATTTAAAATTCATGAATTTTCAAGAAAAAACGTCAAATTTTTCATGCAAGAATTCAATTCTAAAACCAATTGAATGAATTTTCGACTAAAAATAAGAATTTTCAACTAATGAGAGTAATTTTCTAATAAAATTGAGAAAATAACAAAAAAATATATTAATTTGCAACTAGATGAATAAACTTTGAAGTGAAAAAGATAAATTTTCAAACGTAAAATGAAATGTATATTATTGATGGTCTAAGTAGTCTAGACTAATGGGCTAGTGGCTAGAGATCGACGGGCAGAGGCGACAATAGCACTAGCAATAAAATAATAAAATGGGGCTAGACACATTTCCCTTCGGTTTTCCCCGGAGCTGTAAATAATGTCTGTAATGACGCTGCTTAAATACCTTTTCGACTGACGGCCAGTCAGAAGATAATAGTGTAGAGTTAGAAAAAAAAACCGATGTTATTTTCCATGATATTTATAAAATTTCCATGATTTTCCATGATATTTTCCAGGTTAAACAAATTTCCATGATATTCCATGAATTTCCATGATTTCCAGGTTTTGTGGCAACCCTGTCATTTTTGCAGGATAAAAGTGATCCCTTCGTTTAATTCGGAAGAATTTAAGCTTTCAAATGCTTTTACTAAACAATTCAGAGCTTTTTTTGAGCGAGTTGCAGTCAAAAGAAGTGAGGGGCCTCGACTTTTGGCCCTGACATTAGTTTTGCTCCGAGAGATAACCTGCATTACCCAAATTACCAGTTGGGATAAGCGAGCGCGGTCTAGCGAATTACCAAAGTTGTTTCCCCCTCAGATACGTCCGATTGTATTTAATAAGACAATAATTTCTAACCACAAATTCGTTACGTTTTTCGAGGCCGCATAACATGACATTCGGCCATGACCAAATAAGAACTTAAAAAATGCTTTAAAAATATATGCGGAACGGGAAAAATACAGGGTGTCCCGCCACCTATGAAAGAACCAGAAGTATATAATAATGCACAAAAAAAAATAAACAAAAAAGTCCTTTACCAAAAAGCTTTGTCAAGCTTAGTATGAGCACAATAAAGCTTCAAAGTTGGGCCAAATTAACCAATGAGGAGCGAGCTTTAGCGTTAAGGTGATTTAAACGTATTTTTTTTAGAATTAGAGCCGGTTGAGAAAAAATAAAAATTATTAAAATATTAATTACCTGAATTTTGATAGGCTGCATTAGCTTCATCAGATAATGACGAGAAGATTAAAAAAATATTGTAAAAAATCGGTTGATCCGTTAAATTCCAGTTGAGAGTTTCGGAAATTTTGCATTCACTTAACCCTTACATACATGGGGGGGGGGGTAATTTAATATCCCACCTACATCATCATCATATCTATAATGTTTTGTAACAGAATAGGTTACAATAAAGTGAGCTCGGGGCGACCCCGCACGAAAAGAATGCTGGGTCGCACCCGAATCATGGCGGAACCCCCGAGGGGTCCTGAGGCTTGGGACGACGTGGTTGCCGTCGCCGGGCTGTCTCACTCTTTCTCCGTCCCTAGAACCAAAACCAATTCTCGGTCGTCTCGTTATACAGTGGTTCTGTGCCCGCCCAGTATCCAGTGCTTTGGATCAACTACTGTCCAACCTCACCACGGATAGGACTCCCTCCCGGTCGTTGAGCGCCTTCACTAGTGCCAACCACCACGACGTCCGTCTTCCTGGGCCCCAGCCAAGCCCTGCCAATCATCCACCTCTCATTGCGCGTAGGCGTGCTACGTTCTTTGTAAGTTAAATAAATGTAATTGATTTTACATGCCCGTCTTCTCAATGTGTTCTCACCTTTCTCTCGGCGACCACTTCCTCTTTCCTTCCCTCGATATTACCCTCCATAATACCTGGTGCTCAACCCCAAATACCCACACTTTTCCTTTTTTAAACTCCAAGAAACCTGCCGAGAACGAGTACACAATTCAAAATTGAAATTAAAATTCTAAAGTTTCATGATCTTACTCTCGACCTTTGCTTTTGGACTCCTTTACTCTTGAAAATTTTTCTTTTGCATACTAAGTGAACCTTGCCATTTGCCTGAATTCAACTAAAACATTTATGCTACTTTTTGATTTTGTATACGCCCTCAATTCCTGTGAAAGAAAAAAGTTAATTTGTGCATATTTCTTTTTCAGGGTAGTTTTTCTGTGATAGGGGTTGTTTTTGAAAAATTGCGCCAGCGGTCATTAAAGAGCCCTAAATGAGCCTTTAATTCCTGTGAAAGAAAAAATTTAATTTGTGCAGATTTATTTTTCAGGGTAGTTTCTCTGTGATAGGGGTTGTTTTTGAAAAATTGCGCCGGGGGTCATTTAAGAGCCCTAAATGAGCCCTCAATTCCTGTGAAAGAAAAAACTTGATTTGACAAATATTTCTACCATGGTACTGCTAGCTTTACGTAAAGCTGGCAGTACCATGCATTTAAAAAAAAATGCAGAGCCCAAAATTTGGCTTTTGGGTATTAAATGAGCCTTAAATGAGCCCTTAATTCTGGCATGGGTTTTACATTGTTTGGGCATGGTGGTACTTCCAGGTTTACCCACCTCTATTTCCGGTATCGTTCGCAGTAACTAAAATCGCACTCATGTTGGCGGTGTGATAAAAACATATACAGGGTGTCTCGACCACCCGTCCACCCCTTTTATAATCTAAAATACTTAATAAAAGTAAAAGTTCAGTACCTCCTAATAGTAAGTGGACTGTGCCTGATCGATTGAAGGTATTTTCTACTTCCGGTTTCCACCGAAAGTGGCCTATTCGGACCGGACGTCATTTTTTTATATGGAATGATATATTTTTCTTTATTGATTTCGATTCTTCGGTAAAAAGTGAGTAACTTTTGTAGGAAATTATTTTTCTAAATCGTCATTTTCCGCCTGAAAATGCCTTCCGAAATGTTACTGTTCCCCTGAGGAGTTAGAGAAGTCCATAAGGCGCAGAGCGTCAGAAATAAATTAATAAACAAATTTTTTTAATAAATTTTTTAATTCCTCTTGCTCTTTCAATGGAAGGATATTCTGAAGTGTATCCCTAACAGTCAATTTAGAAAAAATTACTTCAGGATCGAATAGGCCACTTCCGGTGGGAGCCGGATGTTGAAAATACATCCAATCGATTGGGGACAGTCCATTTACTATTAGGAGGTACTGAACTTTTAATTTTATTAGGTATTTTAGATTTTAAAAGGGTTGGACGAGTGATCTGAGACGCCCTGTATAAGTTACGTGTAAAAGAAGGTCTAATTTAGGATAACAATATTTGATACTTTTATTATCGTTATATTCATATTATGCACTGTGATTATGTATACTTGAACTCGTAAAACAACACGTAAACTAGTAAAATACAGACGTCCAACAGAGGGAATTTTCCAACAAAAAGCAAAAATTCTACAAAAAATTATAAAATTGTTACGTTAGGCGGGCTACACGTAAAGAGATTTTAAAGGTTATATTTTGAAATCGCACGTTGACACGTCCACTTTGATTATTTTGACACTTATGAGTCTTTTGTCAAATTTAAACATAACATTTTGGCGAAAGGCGATCAGCGCCAGAGTTTCAATGTTTCTCCGCTGAGTCAAGTAGGGAACCAACTTCCTATAGGCTGGAATGGCTGGCGTGACATACCCCTGGTTAAAATAGAACTGGCAAATACCTCACGGCTAGCCTGGATTAAGTTCAACTTAAAAGTGTTTGAACATCCAGTTTCTCTTTTGTACTTGCTTTGGGGATGTCCCCAGTTATTTTGAGCTAACGAAGAATAAAATGGTACTACGCGTTTTTGAGAAAAACTATATTTTTCAACGTTTAATAATCTCATTTTTGAGTTTTTTTCAATTTTCCATATATAAAATTATAGGTACCCTTACCAGATTTTTATCTTGTGTACTTTAGAAAAAATTTCAACCAAAAAAATCAGAAAAAATCTATCAAATTTCATGAAATAGCATTTATTATAACGAACTTCAACATTTTATTGTTAAAAACATTCGTTTTTAGTTCAGTAATAATACCAAGAAAATATCCCATGTGATTGTTTTTGTATCCTAGGGGTGTGCAAAAAAAAAAACCCCGACCCGTGCGGGTCGGATTTGCGGATTGACCCGCAGACACGCATTCAATCTGCAAAACCCGCAATCAAACTCTATTAACGAATTTTACAACAATATAATTATTATTTAAACAGCAATTAAATACATTTCACTTAATTGGGATGACGTTACACATTTTTACAAGCGTTTATTTGATTTGCTCTGTGGGTATGTGTGTATGTCAGGGTCAAATTTTACATTCCAATTTTAACACTTTTCCGCATATCCATTCGATATTTATGCCATTTATTGGAGTTCCAAACTTTGGCACTCATGCCCTTTTTTGAGTGCTAATCTTTGGGTTTTAGCAGGAAACAATGACGACGGATGGACGGACGTACATTTGACCGAAACTATAAGGGTTTCAACCCGGGGCTACGAAACCTGTAAAAAGGGTTTCAATTCGGTCAATCTTATATTTACGAAGTTTTTTATGTTTTTAAGTTGATTGTGAATTCATTGCGCGTTTGCGGGTTGTTGGGTTAAATGCGGGTTCTATGGGTTTGCGAGGTGAATGCGGGTTGGCGGGCTGATCGCGGGTCTGCGGGCCAACAAATAAGGTTAACAACCACCGCAGGGTCCCACTGGGAGCAACTGCCATCTAAAAATGACACCGGCTCCCAGTAGGACCGCGAGACATGAGACTTGAGACATCGAAATATCTAAAAAAATACGCATCCTATGAAAAAATATCCGTAATAAAAACTTTTTATTCATGAATGGGGAAAAGCCACTGAACAAATTTACCCCCCCCACCCTTAGTATGGGGGGGGTAACTTTGTAATTGAAGATGGGAATCCAAATTTTTTATCAGAGATTCAGATCCTCCTTTATAAAATACGTAATTTTTATTCGAAAAAATGTGTTGATTCGCGAAAAAAACACCCCCCTTCTACCCCCTAGGGGGGGGGGGATTTGTTTAAATTTGCTTTTCCTCTCGAAAATAAAAAGTTTATATTACGGATATTTTTTTCATAGGATGCGTATTTTTTGAGATATTTCGATAAAAGTTCAGTACCTCCTAATAGTAAATGCACAGTGCCCGATTGATTGGAGGTATTTTCAACTTCCGGCTCCCAGCGGCAGTGGCCTATTCGGACCGAAAGTCATTTTTTTTCAATGGAATGACATATCTTTCTTTCTTGATTTCGATTCTACGGGGAAAAGTGAGTAACTTTTGTAGGAATTTTTTTTTTCTAAATCGTCGTTTTCCACCTGAAAATGCCTTCCGAAATGTTACTATTCCCCTGAAGAGTTAGATAAGTCCAAATGCGCAGGGCGTCAGAAAATTTTTAATAAAACTTTTTTTAAATAAATTTTTAAATTCCTCTTGCTCTATCAGTCGAAGGATATTCCGAAATGTACCCCTAAACATTTTATTTCAATATTCCGGAAAGTGACTGACTAAGCACAAGTTGACGTAAAAAACGAACGACGGCTCAGTTAGACTTCAGAAAGAATTTTGGGGTGCAAAAAGACAATTTAGAAAAAAAAATTTCTACAGAAATTACTCACTTTTCACCGTAGAATCGAAATCAATGAAGAAAAATGTGTCATTCCATTGAAAAAAATTACTTTTTTTCCTCCAATTGATCGGGCACTGTCCATTTACTATTAGGAGGTACTAAACTTTTAATTTTATTAAGTATTTTAGATTTTGAAAAGGGTGAACGGGTGGTCTGGGACACCCAGTATATATATCTGAAAAATTATTAATAAATATAAATAAAATAGCAAGAGCTTATAAATAGAAATAAAACTTTTTATAATGAAAGAAAAAGTGCATATCTCACCATTATAATTTCTTCATCAGACATATTAATAATGGATGGTACTGCCTCTTTTTTCATATTCACATATTTTGTTGGTGTAACAAAATTTGTTGGTTAACCTAACAAAATAATTTTGTGAGGTCAAACAAATTATTTTTTTGTCTTAAATAAATTGTTTTGCTTTCTTAACGAAATTTTTTCGTCGACCTAGCTAAATATTTTTTATGTAAGAAACATACTTTTGTACTCTCAAAACCTGATTCAGTAGTAAAAAAACAACTATTTTGTAGCTAAAAGTCATTTACTAATTCATTAGATGGTAATTATTACTAATTTTTATTTCAAAGCAACTTATTATTTTGATAAATGTCATTGAATAAAAGAAGTTAATTCAAGTAATTCTATTCAGTGATTGAATAAAGTAAGCTAGAAATGAAAGTCAGTTTAAACTATAATTTAATAAATTAGTAAATGACTTTGCTACAAAACAGTTGTGTTTTTTATCTGATTCAAGTTTTGAGAGCACAAAAATTGTCATCATACTGATAAAAAATACCATAAATTACGGATGAATGACTAAAGGTATGAAATAAAAATATTAAATATATGGCATGAATAATCGGAATATCCTTATTTATTGTCCAGAATATCAAAATTAAAATATTCTTACATTTTATACAGGCGTATTAATCCCAAGTGACAAACGATTGTCCTTTTACATAAAAAAATACCTGATGTTTTAACTGAGCGGAGATTTTCATTCGACAAATAGAGTTATGTATTTGCAGGGTTTACTTTATAGGCATTCACATGCAAATAAAACGATTCAATATCTAAACACCTTACAATAAAATCCGAATTTCGGTTTTCGTCAATTAAAATGACCTCGATTTTACAAAGTGTTGGACCGTTAACATCAATTAGGTCAGAGCTATTTATGACAATATTTTGTTGGTACTTTATACCCTTCATTATAATCTAGGACAAAGCGCGATACAAATTCGGTCAAAGTGATGGAAAGTCAGAAATTTCAGTAAATTTTCAACACTTCCTGTTACATGTCGACCAAACGAGATATCTTCAATAAATCCCATGTTGTTGAGAAATATATCAGCAAGTCCTAGCTGATGTCTCTTCGCTAAAGTCACAGGCAAATTTACCCGAGAATCCTACAAAGTAAATCGATAAATCAGTTTTTAGCATTGGTTATTAAATTTTAGTTTCTGAATTTCAGGGATTACAGCCTTAAAATATCCCAAAAAAGGAGAATAAAGTAACTTTTTCACGAAAAAGGGGGGAAATAGGAGAAAGATTAAAACTTTATTTTTAAATTTAGAAAAGGAGAAACAATCTTCTGATATGAAATCATATATAGTTTTCAAATAATGTTAAATGATTTCTGCCATTAAAGAATTTTTTTTTAATTGGATATACTTAGATCGTTGAAAATCCATTCACGATGCAGTAGAAAAGTCCGAGAAAACAGAACCTTTGTTAAATAAACAATTTTTTATATATTTTCAATTGTTCTCATGACTAAGAATATTTTCACTAATAAAAATGCCTTCATTAATTATTAAATCGTGATACTTACTAGTATAATTTAATATTTCATTGTACAATTGGACATTTCGGTCTTACTATAATTTGAATGTAAATTGGAAATCACACTCTTCAATGGTCTTAAACATAAACTGAAAATTGTTCAAGTTTAAGGTCCTAAAACTTTTTACACTAGCAGCAAATGCAGACGCGCGAGCCGCGTGTTCGCTAATCACATCCCTAGATTTATATTTTATCATATTAAAAACAAACTATTTATAAATCCATAATGGCAAATTATCAAAAATTAAGACAGCTACAACCTTTTTTAACAAAATCTCTGGAAATTCTTTGCAATATTTCAAAGTAACTAAAAATCTAAAAAATCCTTGGAAATTTGTCGAATTCCTTAATATCCTTTGAGATGGCAGAATTCCCTTGGAATAAAATTTAATTTATTCCCTAAAATTCTCTAGAAATTTGTTAAATTCCCTTAAAATCGTAAAATCCATTAAGGCCATGTGACGAGTGGGTCACGTGACCGGCTTTCTACCTTACCGAAACTTTTTTATTTGTAAAATTTATTTTCACGCGAATAGCCACATCGAATTGAAAATTTGGGATAATAAATAGGAAGCACTAAGAAACGCGGCTCTGGTTCGGAATTTTTATAATTATGAAAAAAGTTTTTTTTGTGAATAATTTTTTTTTTGCTTTTTTTCACAACGATAAAAATTTACGACCACAGCCGCGTTTCTTAGTGCTTCTTATCTATTATCCCAAATTTTCAACTCGATCTTGGTATTCGTGTAAAAATAAGTTTACAAATAAAAAGTGTCGGTAAGGTAGGAATCCGGTCACGTGAACCACTCGTCACATGGCTTCAAAATAATTAGAAATCCCTTGAAATTCCTTCAACAACATTTTAATTAAATTTCTTTAAAAACAAACCCGTTTTATTTTCTAATAATAAAAACATAGATTATTAAAAATTCTTTGAATTTTGCTGTCCTTCATATCTCTTGAAATTCATTAAAATCCCTTGAAAACTTAGGTAATCAGGAAAATCCATTTATATATGTGAAAGTCATTTGACATTCCATGAATATAAATTGAATTAAAATAATTACATTTCTGTAAAAAAAAGCGGGTTAAGTAAAATTTACGCGCTCGTCCAATACCCTGGACATTTATTTTCTAATATTAAAAACATAAACTATTTCAAAATCCATAATATAACATTTTTAAGTATTAAGAGTTCTACAAATATTTGAATCGAGTTTAATAAGTTAATAAGACATTAATTTAGTTTTTAAGAATGAATGCCAATATTTTTTACGTATTTGGAAATCTGAACTGTTTCCCTAAATATTGGTAGTCACGGATACATTGATAATTCCGACATTTTTCATAACGGCTAGAACTTGTTTAATATTACTGAATAAAAGTTATTTTATTTGAAACCTTATTGGTTTGAAGTATTGTTAAGCACTAAAAACGTTAACCGTTTTACATTTTGAAATAAAAAAAGACCGTTCTTTGATGTTATTATAGTCTCAAAGAAAAGCTTAGGTTTCTTCATTTAAGAAAAACTAAGAGAAAAAAGTTTGTTTGAATTTTGATAAATCTTCACTTCGATTAAGTATTATATGCAATGCATAGTTGAAGGAAACATATTTAAAAATTACGCTTCAATTTTCTGAGCTGAAAAATATAATTTAAAAAAATCCTACAACTTTTTAAATTATCATCTAATTAAAAATTGTAACCATTTTTAAATTATGATTGTTAAATTAGGTCGTTTAAAATTATTTTTGTTAATTTCGTAGCAAATATTTTTGAATTTTGAGTATTAAAATTTTAACAATCTTCAATAGAAAATTGTTCATATCTGATGACTGACATTTGCAGATTGATTACTTATAAATTGTCCAATTTTAAAGGTTTAAATTCTAAATTGTATAATTATGAAAATTTTACATCATTTCATTTGAAAAATTTTCAAGATAAAATTTTAGTTTTTGAACACTTCTGATTTAAAATCTTCTGATGTAACCATTTTAAAAACTGTATAAAAATATTGCGAATAATTTGAACTGCCTGTAGCATTTCATGCAAAAGAAAACTGGACTTATTTGTTCAATTCAGAACTCTTTGGAGAAAGGCAGCGTCTTTTTTATTTAGTTTTAATTAATAGAAAATGGAGAGTTTTTCTTTCATTATTCCTAATTTGAAAAAAATTAATTTTATTATAGCATTTTTTACAATATTTTATCCAAAATGATCGTAATAAAATTCTAAATGAGACTAATGAATCTTCAATGTGGCCAGACAGACCACCATACTTTATTATAGTTAATTAAAAAAATATTTAGTTTGTATAGATTCAGCGAAAAAATATTTTAACTTTAAAGTTTTATTTTAATCGTAAGTAGGTCAGTTTGAAATTAGTCAAATTTTACAACGTTAAATTAATTATGAAAGATAATTCTGTAACTTAAAAAAAAAATTTCACTAGATACTCGCGGTAGCACATTCTAGTTTCAAATAGAACAATGTTTTAGATGTGAAACAAACAATTTCATTTTAAACTATCGTTTATTTTAAGAGAAAATAAAAAGTTAAATTATAAAAGATAATTCTGTAAGTTAGCAAAAAACTTTCACTACTCGCGGTAACGTATTCTAGTTTTAAATAGAACAATTTTGTAGATCTAAAATGAATAATTGTATTCTAAATATCGTCTATTTTAAGACAAAAGAAGAAAAAGTAAAATATTTTTAAAATACTTTTCCTAATTTTTGTCAAGGGATAAACGTTTAAAATTGCTTACCAACGAGTCAAAGCTGTCATAAAATTCTTTGCTACTTGAAAATTAAAGGGTCCACTGAGTGTTAATAGTTTCGACTTCCTCCCCACCTTCTTGAAATGATTTTTTCGAACTTCCTGTAATAGAATTCTCTAAACTCTTTCTTTGGTTTGCGGTAAAATTTCCCTCAACTTCCGGATTTTTCTCACCGACTTTGTTCTATTAAAAACGTAAATTTATAACATAATTATCTGTGCTAATTTTTTCAGAAATTAATTCATGTTTTGTTTATAAATTGAGTTTTTCTTCCGCTGTTATCTTGATAATGTGATTTTTTAAACAATACAATCAAAAACGATGAAGAAATAAAAACATACCTCCCACACGGAAAAATACCTCGCCATGCTCAATCAGTTCTGTTGGTGGTTCGTTTGGTATTTTCTAAATAGAACCATTATCATGATTGAAAGTAGAATTGGAGGAACATTTTTCCTTTGAAACAATGTAATTACGCAGCTATTGTTCAAATTTTATATGAATTCCAAGCTATTCGCTTGCCAAGAGTTTTTCAAGGAAAGTACTCCCAGGCTTACTTTTGAAGGTGTTAATCAGGCACTGCAGATCCCACTCCTCCAGAATTCTACGCGTCGTATTATCGACTCGACTATCCATGTTTATGCACATCACAAAAGTATCACTTTAATAACTTCAAACATATGTATCGAAATAACCAAACACGCGAATACACCGGTAATATACGCCATAATGGAAATGAACTTGCACACGCATTCTAGCGTTCCCTCTGAACGAGTGCGCATGCGTGGTCGCATATTTTGTTGGTCTAACAAAATAGTATTCTTGGCTCAACAAAACTTTCTTCAGGACAACAAAATAAGGCTCAACAAAATAATTTTGTGTTAAGAACAAAAAATTTTGTTTGGCCAACAAAATAATGTTGTGCTAACAATTTAAATTTTCCTGTGACAACAAAAACTGCTCAACAAAATAGTTTTGTTGCGATCACTAACATTTTTCTCTCAGTGCACGCTGCATAGTTTTTAATTCTTGGACACTCTTTCTCTAGTCACATTCATTGCAGAACATCAGGCCTCCATTCTTTTCTTATTTTCTAATGGGAACCTAACTATAAAATAACATTAAAATGAAATTAAAAATATTTCTATAATATAAAAACCAAAAACTTTATTGCATTGGTACGATACTTTCATATCTTGAGGTTATGTTTTTGTTGATACATTTTTGAATTGCTATTCAATAACTTTACTTCCGTATGAAATCATATTTTTGCATAAACATCTTTACAACGCACGCAATCTGATGAAAAAACATTTTTAATATTTATTCACATTAAATCATAATTGAATAAGCTCTGAAAGGCACACTATAAACAACACATCAGTGGGGCATTCACGATACAAAGCACGGTCCTGTGCTTCATCAAGTTCCACGCATCGAAAATGCTCTCGACCAATTAGCTTCATCGAGAAAGAGACAGGTCTATCCCTCAAATGGTTTTTCTCTCTCTAAAGCCAATTTCAGTGCTCACCACAGGGTTATGGTTCCATTTCTATATGTCGATGAACTAGTTAGATTTATTTGAGGTTATTGTTGATTCTTCTCAACGGGAATGGGTATTTTAAAATAAAATCATCAAATGTTGATGAAGGCTAACCAGTTAGAGCATTTTGAGGTTATGTTTGGCGTTTCTCAACGTAAATGGATGTGTTTAAGTAAAACGCATCAAGTACTGCTGAAGACTAACTAGTTAGAGTTATTTGACGTTAGGGATGATTTTTCTTAATGGAAATTAATATTTTAAAATTAAAATAATCAACTATTGATGAAGACCAACCAGTTAGAGAATTTTGAGGTTATGTTTGGCGTTTCTCAATGGAAATGGATGTTTTTAAATAAAAATTTTCAAGTACTGATGAAAACTAACTAGTTAGAGTTATTTGAGGTTAAGGATGATTTTTCTCAACGGAAAGTAACAATTTTGCCCTGTATTAATATTTATTTATTTTTTAAGCAAATTATATAAATAAATGTACATTTTAGTCGTTTTTAAGATAAAACAAACCGCTTTATTATCTCATCTTGCTAAAATTATATTACAAATGATGTTTTCTGAAAATTTTGCTATGTATTAATATTTGTTCATTTTATAAATGAATTATATGAACAAATGCAGATTTCAGGCGTTTTTAAGCGAAAACTAATCGTTTTTTCTTCTGGCTTTGCTGGAATTATATTTTCAATGATGGTTTATGAAAAAATTGATGCACTTTTTTTGATTCATGAGAGGCAAGGGGACTTAGATGAAAAGCACCCCGATTTTTCTACTTATTATAATGTCTACAAGGAGCATTTGTTCATTTAAATTGTTCATAAATTTATATATTCTATTGCAACATAATTTCAACAAGACTACAAGAAAGAAAATTGTTTTTCTGCCTATAAACGTCTAGAATTTGCACTTGTTTACCTAATCTGTTCATAAAGTAAACACATAGTGAAGCACAACAAAATTTCATCTACTCTGTTCTTTATAAATATAGTTTACAAAATAATAAAAGTAAAAAGGATTTCTTTCTGCCTATAAATATCTGCAATGTACATTTGATTATATAATTTGCTTATAAAATAAACGATGAGTGCTGCTTGGCAACATTTTGCTACAGAACATTATTGGCCATATAATTTCAACAAGATGGATGTTTTTAAGTAAAAATCATCAAATGCTGATGAAGACTATCTGGTCAGAGTTATTTGAGATTGGAAATGATTTTTCTCAACGGAAATTAATACTTTTGAACAAAAATCATTCAATATTGATGAAGAATAACCAGTTAGAGTATTTTGAGGTTAAGTTTGTCGTTTGTCAACGAAAATAGATGTTTTGAAGTAAAAATCATCAAGTACTAATGAAGACTAACAAGTTAGAATTATTTGAGGTTAGGGGTGAATCTTCTCAACGAAAATTGGTATTTTAAAATAAAAGTGAAGATAGTCATCAAGTACTGATGAAGCCTCACTAGTTAGTGTTATTTGAGGTTACTGATGATTCTTCTTAACGGAAATGGATATCTTAAAATAGAATCATCAAATATTGATGGAGACTAACAAGTTAGAGTATTTAGATGTTATGTTTGGCGTTTCTCAACGGAAATGGATATTTTTAAGTAAAAATCATCGAGGAATGATGAAGAGTAACCAGTTACAGTTATTTGAGGTTATGGATCATTTTTCTCAATATGCTTATAAATACTCTTTAAATCGTCTGAACAGTGCGTCCTATTCTAAGTTGAAATTGACTTAATTAAGAAACTACCTTATGATCAATATAGTTCGAGTTATTTGAGAACATGGTTGTTCTTTCTTAATGAAAACTGACAGTTTTAAGTAAAAATCAATTAATATTGACGAAGGCTCACTTTCCTTGAACACTTTTTAATAAATTCAATTATTTAGAATTTAAAGACATAAATTTTCTGAATTTCTTCCAATTCTTTGGAATTTACTGATTTATACTCCAATCATTACAGTTTTTTCAATTCTTTCACAATAATTATTCAAGCTAGATTGACTGCTAATCTAGCAGTGAATGAATATGCCCTTGTCAATTGAATCACATAGAATTCTCTCGAATCCTATAAAATTCCCATCAACATTTTTGAAATAATGTAAAGACTTTTTAACACTTTCCAAGATATAAGAATACACGTTGAATTATTTCGAATTTTAAGACTTTAAAATTTTCTAAATTTCTCTGAACTCGCTGAATTCTACTAAATTCATTGCAATTTTCGTAATTCGTACACAATAAGTCACGTTAGATCCACGGTTTAGCTGACAGAGAATGAAGATGTATTTGTTATTTAACACTTAAATGCCACACAGGGGCCTTTGGGCCCCAAGGTTTTTTCAATCGTAAATATTTCTTTAAGGCTTGCTTTAAATGAGCATTTTCGTCTAAATACGATCATCTGATTTTTTTTATATGAGCAAAAGCATATTGTTCACAAGACTTTCAGGAACATCCACAATAAGTTTCAGGTTAGTATATTCAAAACTCGAGAAATTATTTACAATTTTCTACGCTGGGGTACAATGAACCCCGTGTAGTATTTATTGATATTTTTTTGACGTGTGGCATTTGAGGATTAAATTCGGGACAGTTTTTTTGAATTGTATGGAATTGCTTTCAACACTTTGGAATTTATTTAAAGATTTATAAATACTTCACAAGCTATGACAATTCACAATGAGTTATCTGAAATTGTAAGACTCAAGAATTCAGTGCTAGCTTAGCTAACAGTAAACGAAGATGTAATAGTTATTCGAATTCCGTGGAATTCTCTCGAAATCTCAAGTATTATTTGGAATTTAAAAACTTTTAATGTCTGTCGATTCGTGTGAATTCTTCTACATTCATCTGAATTCTTCTGAATTCTATTAAAACCATTGCGGCTTTCCTAATTATTTCCCAATTACTCAAGCTATGTCGACGTCTAGGACAGGGGGAAGGTGTGGGTATAGTGGGTAGCACTAACCACACCGAAAATAAAGTAATAAAATGTTGAAAATAAATAAAAAATGAACACATCAATTACCACTGTCCACTTTTTTTGAGAATCCTCTGACATACTTGATTTATTAATATATAATAAAACACCCCCCCCCCCCAAAGAAAAAAGAAACTCCGGTCGACCAACTAAAAAGCTCATTTTTAAAATAATCAGGTTGAAGATAATCTAATGAGGGAAACCGTATGATTCTGAATCGTCATTTTTATTTACAAAATTCTGAATAATTGGTCTGGAAGCAATCGATGAAATAAGGTTTTTCCTTAAAAATTCCAAAATGTATGTACAAAATATTGTAGTTATAAAATTATTACGCGTAGAGATAGACTAAGTTATTAAAAAAGATAGATATTACCAGAAATAGGGATAGACTGAGGGATAGAAAGAGATAGATATTACTAGACCCAGGGATAGACTATGGGATATGAAGAGACAGATATTACCAAACAGACGGAGGGATAGGGAGAGATAGATATCATCGGACACGGGGATACAATGATGGAAAGATAGGGATAGCGTTTTCGGGATGCAAAGTGGACACTTGGAAGAAATAGAAAAGTTCTATCTCTTTCTATCTCTAATTTTCTACCTCTCTCTGTGTCTGTACTTCCAGCAGGGTTCAGAACAATCGTCCATAACTTCATATAACTGTAACCAATTAGTCTCCATCAGTGCTTGATGATTTTTACTTTAAAATATCCATTTCCGTGGAGAAACACCAAACGTAACCTCAAAATACTCTCACTGGTTAGTCTTCATCAGTACTTCATGAGTTTTATTTAAAAATATCCATTTTCGGTGACAAAAATCATCAATAACAACAAATAACTAAATAGTTAGTCTTTATCAGTACTTGATGATTTTTACTTAAATTTATCGATCTCCGTTGAGAAAAATCATCCATAACCTCAAATAACTCTAATTAGTGAGTCTTGATCAATACTTGATAGTTTCTAGTTTTAAATATCCATTTCATTTGAGAAATATTAAACATAACCTAAAAATACTGCAACTGGTTAGATTCAATCAATGTTTGATGATTCTTATTTGAAAACATCCATTTCTGTTAACAAAAATCATCCATAACCTCAAATAACTCTAACCAGTTAGTCTTCATCAGTACTTGATGATTTTTATGTCAAAGTATCCATTTCCGTTAAGAAACATCAAACATAACCTGAAATAACTCTAATTAGTAAGACTTGATTAATACTTAATAGTAGGGTGACCAGACGTCCTCCTTTTGGAGGACATGTCCTCCTTTTCGGTTTCTTGTCGTCCTGTCCTCCTAAACTGTGCAAAACCCACAATATGTCCTCCTTTTTGATCAAAAGACAACATTTACGTTTTTTTTT
This sequence comes from Andricus grossulariae, assembly GCA_011634705.1. Taxonomy (NCBI): domain Eukaryota; kingdom Metazoa; phylum Arthropoda; class Insecta; order Hymenoptera; family Cynipidae; genus Andricus; species Andricus grossulariae. The sequence goes on from JAABKJ010007545.1 coordinate 16,651,881, forward strand.
TCAATAAAATATTCCCTACGCTCGCGTTTTATACTTTTTTCCATCTTTATTCGAAAAAAAAGAGACAGATGGCGACACTGCGATTTCGGTTATGGAGAATGAAGTTATCTGCTTAAGCCTGAAAATTCAAAGCTATTGCGCGCCATTGGAGATTCTAGAAAATATTCTGTCAATAAATAACTGAATATATAATACATATTTATTATTTTATCTATTTAGTTGCTTGTGTCGGCAAATAAACTTTTAAAAAATATTAATTTTTAATAAATTATTATTTCATGAGAAATATTATTCCAAATTTTTTTTAAATTTTTGTCTTATTATAGGGTGGGGGTGTCGAGGTGTTGTTCTCTTTTTTCCACTTGGGCCTCTGGTCACCCTACTTAATAGTTTTTATTTAATAATATCCATTTCCGTTGGGAAACACCAAACAGAACCTCAGAATACTCTAACTGAATAATCTTAATCAATATTTGATGATTTTTATTTAGAAATATTAATTTATGTTGAGAAAAATGATCCAAACCTCAAATAACTCTAACTTGTTACTGTTCATCAGTACTTGATGATTATTTTTATTTAAAAATATTAATTTCGGTACAGAAATGCCAAACATAACCTAAAAATACTCTAATTGGTGAGTCTTCATCGATATTTGATGATTTTATTTGAAAATATCAATTTCCGTTGAGGAGAATCATCAATAACCTCAAATAACTCTAACTAGTTAGTCTTCATCAGTACTTGATGATTTTCACTTAACAGTATCCTTTTTCGTAGATAAACATCATCCATAACCTCCTATAACTCTAATTAGTTAGTCTTAATCAATACTTGATGATTTTTACATAAAAAGATATATTTCTGCTGAGAAACCCATATTTTTTGCTCAATGATAGATTTTAAGCATATTTTAAATAATTTTCGCTTTAGTCTGTTTACTTTGCCATCGCAAAAGGAATGTGTTCGTTGTGCCATTCTTTTGTTAGCTACATTGCATGGTCAAGTTCGTACGCTCTGAAATTATTGTTCTTATGTGAAACGATTTTCATGTGCCGGATTCGAGTTCTGCAAAACGATACCCTACCTTTTCGTATGTTGTAAAGTTTGACGGCAAAATGCAATTTTTGATTTTTCATTATTTTTTTGTGCGATAAAAATTTGAATTTTCGATTTTTCATAAAATTCAAAAAGTTGTTATGATAATATTGTAGGGTGTTCAAAAAGCAACGATTATCTTTTCCTGACTTTTTTTCATATCGTGCGTTTTTTGGCTTGAAATTTTCTTGTAATTTTTCTTGTATCAAAAAAAGTCATGAAAATATTTTGTTCGCGTTTTTGAGTACTATTAATATCCGTTCATAGAATTTTTGAATATTAAAGAAAGTGTTTTCAACAATTTTCAAAGTGTGCTCACATTTTTAATTTTTATCCGAAATTGCTGACTAACGAACTCGACCTTCATTTTAGGACACTCAAGGAGGATACCAGAGCCCAATCCAATAAGTTCATTCTTTTGAAAGTTATCGTGCTAACAAACTAACAATCTGAAGAATAGCAGACAGACAAACAGACAGACATTTTGTAAAAACCTGTTTCTTGGATTCAGGGTGTCTCAAAACGTGGACATTTAAAATAACGTGGGGGGGGGGGGAAATTTTACACAAATCTAATACCTTCTCTGATGAGAATGTAAAAAGTTAAAAGAAATTTATAATTTTAAGCACACGATTTAGAACAAATATGTACAATAAATATTTAGTTATGAATGGATATGCTTAATTGGTTGATTAGCGGGAAAGGGATAAATCAAAAGAGTAAATATGGAGCGGTAGTGAGATAAGGGTTCTATTTGTAAGTAGCGGTCATCGAGGATACTTCGAAAAATTTGACTCTATCTCGCGAGTATTTCAAATTATTTTTCCGTACACGAACGATTTCATTGTTTTCCAAAATAATAGGATTAACCACGAGTTTAGACAATAAAGAGTGCTACTGATAAAGTGAGAACAATTGAGGATTTCATCGCCGGTATCAAGCAAAGCGGAAATATTAAGACAGCCTTTCCAGAGATGGGCAGTTTTGTTACAAAATTTGTATGACATTTTATCGGATTATAATGGAACTTAAGGTATTTTGAGTAATTTTCCGTGATGGCAGGAAATATCAGATCTCATGTAATTTTATGGGGTTTTATAATATTGTTATGGTATGTGAAAGAGTTTATTCACAAAAATTGAGAGTTTTCGTGGTATTTCGGAGATTTTCAAATACTTTCGGGTATTTTCCTAGACTCAAAATATTTTATGATACTTTGAAAGATCTTAAGGAATTTTTAATCGATTTCAATAACTTGCTGGGAATTCAAAGAATTTGAGAGATTCTTGGTCATTTTTTAGGAATTAGAAGAAATTTCAAGAGCTTGGAAAAATTTCAAGGGATTTCAAAGGATTTTAATAGATTTGGATCATCTTACGGTATTTGGGCGTCGAGGGTGGCTCGCTAAATATTTCATTGAATTTTCCAGGTTTTCATGAAATATCCACTTTCACGTAATTTCACTCGACTTCGTAATGTTTTAGTGAATTTCGGAGGATTTGACGAAACTTTAGGGTATTTTGATAGATTACAAGTAATTTTTTATTGATTTCAGTAATTAGAAAGAATTGCAAAGAATTTTCCGAGTAAAAAAAACTAAATGGTGGCGTGCCCAAAGGGTAGCCTAGAATGGCCGGAGGAAACTGTGGAGAAATGTACACAATTTCTCATCTATTACTACACTGCTCAAGACTGGTGCCCTACTTGGAAGGAGAGGACGCGAGATGGGCATCGCCGATTCGGCTGGGACTTTGCAGGATGAAAGTACATCAAAATCCATAAGGGGCTTATTTTTTCTTGCGATCTAATGGGCCTTAGTTTTCGAGATATCGAAGATTGAGTATTTGCGCTCGAGAGCTCGACTCGCCACAGCAGAGCGGGGACCCGAGCTTGGCGGCCTTGGGCGCATACTCACAGTCCGACACTATAATACTGTGATGAACGGAAAGTCCACAGGATTTCTATATCATCAGATATCATTACTATAGAGTTTTCTCACGTAGGTTGCTAATCTTAAAACGAAAATAATCCATCACGTCAAATTTTCGAAAAAAAACAGGGTCAGAAAGTAACAACAAAAAATCGTTTTTGTCACTTTTCCGAAAAGTTGTTAAACACTATAGTCCAGCGGATACTGACTATTTTCAAGTGAATTATGCAAATTATGTCACAATCAATTCTATATTTTTTTAGGTATATGAAATCTAAAAAACATTTTGAAGGCGAGAAACATCCGCATGATATTGAAAATATAAAATTATATTTTCCGTTCAAACTATGCGAGATACGGAACAATGATAAGAACCCCAATTGTTCATCCCAAAAATATCTATGATTTTTTACTATGTTATACATTATACTTTTTTTTCTTTGAAAAACAATATATAAACTTGGTTTTTTACTTTTATAAGATATTATTTGTGAATATTCAACATTATTATTCAAATTTCTTGTTTACATGAATTTTCACGAAAAGGTGATAAATGTTTTTTTTTTAAGGAAATCATGTAACTTCTTTATAATTTTCACCTTATTTCAGTTCACTGACATTGATTAAGATGATCAATATATACTTCAATTGAATAGGGCTTCATATTTTTCAGTTTTGTTCAGCAACTATAACATAAGTTACTGTAAGTTTTTTAATAGTGCCTAGGTACAATAAATCTGTGATCTCGATTTTCTCTGTTTGTGATACGAAATGCGCTAGAAAAGAAGAAAATGAATAATGTAAATTTAATTACCAATGACTTTTAAGACGAATTTGTATCCAGAAACTAATTTTTGTTAAAAATACTTCTTCTAATTTATTATCTGATGCCTTTTAATATAATTATTTGCTATAATATAATATGTTTACAAATTATATTCGATAAAAGTAAAAATTTAAGTCTATATTTTTTTTGCCTAAAAAAATTGGGAAACTATTAATAAGTCCAAAAAATTCCTTTCAAATTATTTATTTGAAAGGATTAAACTTTTCGTAAGTGCTGCAGCAGTGGCATTGTCATTTTCTCGGAATACCGATACTCGAAAATTTCTCCGTATGATGCTAGGAGCATTTTGTGGTATTTGTCCAAATTTTATCGTAAGATTCTTGGTTTATTTTCAAGAATTTATACATTGTCTTGAGTGTTGGACGTTAAATGGGATTTTGAATTTGATTTCAATCTAACTTAAGATTCTTAAATTTCAATTTCATAAAGATGCCATAGATTCCAAAATTTCGTAAAGATTTCAAAAACACTAAAATGTTCCAAAGATTTCAAAATATTTCGCAGATTTCAAACATTTTGAAAAAATTCACAAAGACTTGAAAATAATTCAAAAAATTATAAATAATTCCACATAGATTGCAAAATATTGCAAAGATTTTATTTTGAACGATTCCAAGATTTCACAAATTTTTGAAAAGATTTGGAAGATTTCAAACATTTTAAAGAAATTCACGAAGATTCCAAAAGATGGTCAATCATTTCAAAAAGATTTTGAACGATTTGAAATCATTTCACAAAGATCAAGATTTTTATCATATCACCAGGATTTCAAAAAAATTAAATTTCGATATTTTTAAAAACATTCCAAAAATTATAAAAGGTTTTAAATTAAAATAGTCTGCGCAGCAAAGCAGAATTTCATAATAATGATTAATTATATATCTTGTACAGAATATCATTCGTTCTGAGCCTAAAGATTGCTCTCAATTGTTATACAATTTTTGTAATGTTATAATTTCTGAATATTTTTTTATCATATTTATTACAATTCTTTCATTAATTAGCATTCTGACATGAATGTTTAAGCTTATGCTGATTAAAAATTGTATGGTCAATTATTATTTGAATCGGTTACAATTTCACTAGTGCCATCTCTTAAGAAAGTTAATGCAGTAGGAATTCCCGGATCGGGACTAGGTTTTCTCGTTTTCGTATCTAACTGACAAATATTGAAAAATCGAGTCCCGATCCGACAGGTCCTACTGTAACACGAAACTATAGGAAATTGTGCATTCTGAAAAATGTGGCGACAAGAATGTCAATAGAAATCCAGACCATTGAAGACTTACTTTCCATTGCATCAACACATTGTGGATCTAATTTCAACGGTGGCGGCTCGTTGTTGTTTTTATGAGCATTACTCTTTTCCCCCGTCAATGAAGAACGCTGCAATTCTGTTTTGTCAAAAACTACAGTACAAAGATCTGCTGTGTACTTTGAAATATCTGTTCTTCTACAGTTTTCGACAGATAGGAGACTGCACAGCCTGTTTCCGATTCTTATGTATCGGTTCCGTTACTGTAAGTGTAAATATACATTATATAAGAATTTAAATGTAAATTCGGTTATTTTGTAATATAGTTGTGAGAAATTTACGGTAAAACTAAACCCTGAAAAATACTTGTTATCTAGATAATAAATAAGAAATATTTTTGTGCACACCTCCGCATAAGCATAAGTATCCTAGCTTTACTAATTTTATCAGCTTGTTGCGGACACTTTTACCGCGACCAATGTATGCGATAGCATATTCATTTTTCATATATTTAAAACTTCAAGAAATGGAAACAACCAAATTTGAGAAAATATTTATACGTATGGTTGTCCAAATATGGTTGTTTTTTATTATTGTAGCTTAGAATATTTTTCTTGCATTTCTGAGAAATTTTTCAATACGTAAAAAAAATTAACAGCGAGAGGGTATAGCAATTCCATTTTGGCTCGATTGACGGAGAGTAGCACCAATTTCCTGCAATTTATAATGCCATTTAGCGACAATATCTATAATATTCCATGAAAATTTATGAATACTTAATTTCGAAGAAATGTTGAAAGAAACGCACAGAAGAAATGCCACGTACAATATCCTTCTGCGAATCAGCACTCCTACGCTGACTTCCATTTTGGTTCGATTGCCAGATAGTGGCACCATTTTTCTGCAGTTTATAATGTCGTTTAACAGCAATAGTTATAAAATCACATAACAATTAGGCAATACTCAATATCAAATAAATTATTAAAGTAATGCACAGAAGTCCTCCTAATACTTTTCAAGATGGATCCTCTTCTTGATTCTCATTTTGCACTTAGAGTACTTGCACAAAAAACATTCACAATAGACCATTTTACCTATCGGAAAGTTTACTGCGCATGTGCACTGGACTTTCTGTCGTACCCAGTTGTTACGATCATTTTTGCTCGTTGAACACAGTGAAAACAATTTTCTTTAATTTTCAAACAATTGTGACAAGTTATCGAACAAAAATTTCAAAGTGAAAATGGATTTCAATGAAAAAGGAAGTGAGGGAGCGTGTATGCGTTTTATCATATGTACGGCTTATGTAAAAGTAATGGCCGTACCAAAGCATAGAAGGAACATAACTTCTTCTACTTCATATACGTTTCCCGAAACCCTGTTTACAATACAGAAGTCTTCGTATTAGGAAAGAAGACTTTAAGAAACATTTTGAAGAATGTAATAATAATTGCTTGAAATGTAAAACCTATTAAATTCGCCTCCTTTAAACTTAACCATGATCCTTCATCAATTTTTGGATCGATGTCCCTTCCTTTTTCTATGCATTTCTTTACTCTGCAATTATATTGTTAAATATACATTAAATTTTATCATGACAACTTATAATAATAAATTACAGTACCAATAATAATGATGCATGCAAGCACGAAGTGTACGTTTTTGTTTTTAGTACGTTTTCAATGTATTATGAACTTGATTTATTTTCAATATTTTTGCATATTGACAATTTTCTAATTTAATTTATTTCATATTTTTGACTAAAATTGAAAAATGTAAGAATATGCTTCCAAATTATATATATTCTTTTGTAACAGATTTGGCATTTTCCGAAAATTTCGGCCTTGAAACACACTATACAATAACTATTTTTTACCAGTTTCATCCCAGAACACCATCAATTTTATTTCAAAATAATAAAAATATTCAAATCCTGTCTATTACCTTCAATATTGATGCAACCAAAATGATATCATTAAAATTTGATAATATGAGAAACTTAACCTACTACAAACCTATTTACAAGTTCAGCTTTTTTGCCACTATTAGGTTGCTTCCGGAAACTTAAACACCGTCTCAATTGAGCAAAACTATGTTTTTCTATTTCACGTTTGCCCAATATCGCATTTGGAACATCAAAATTTGAGGGCAACTTTCATACTATGCGGGATGCACATGGCAGCCGAACATGCGCAAATAAATTTCCGATAGTTAGGTAAAATGGTCTATTAACCTTACCAATTTTTTTGAATAATGAATTCAATTCCGATATTTTGAGAAAAATGAACTCACAACACTCTGAGAAGAATGATTTCCCTCAATTTTGACGTCTCCCATCCATGAAACATTATTATCTCTTTTCTCATCATGCTCAGATCCGGAACCCTGGCCGCGGTTAGCACCATTTTGTCGATTGCATGTACTGTATTTAACCCATTTAAAAGTTTCCTTAGGTGCAGAAATGCGGTAAATAATCTTCTTCTCAATCAAGGAAGGATTTTCATTCTCATCTTTGAATTAAAAATTTGAGCCGCGTACCAAAGAATGTTTATTCTGCCAATAGGCTTGATTTAATTTTCCCTTATTAGGAAATTGAAGCGTTTTCAATGGTTCTCGAGGTGCAGAGATGTGATTTGGAGTCCTTGACTGAAACAATGAAGAATTTTTATCCTGTTGGTTTGATTCAAAACCTGACCCACTTTTGAATAAATCTTGATCCTGACTGTCAACTTTATGTGGTGTTCCCTTCTTACAATCCTTATTAGGATGTTCAACGGGTTTAAAAGTTTCTGCATGTGTGGAGATGTGGTCCGGAATATTTGTCTCAATCAATGAAATACTTTCATACTCTTGGTTCAATTCAAAACCTGACCCACGTTCAAATAAACCTTCATCCTGACTGTCAACTTTCTGTGGTGTTCCTTTCTTAGAAACCTTATTAGGATGTTCAATAGTTTTCAACGTTTCTACAGGTGCCGAGATGTGGTCCGGAATATTTGTCTCAATCAATGAAAGACTTTCATATTCTTTGTTCGATTCAGAAGCTGAGCCACCTTCGAATAAATCTTGATCCGGATTTTCAACTTGCTGTGATGTTCCCTTCTTAGAAAGCTTATCAGGATGTTCAAAAGTTTCTAAAGTTTCTGCAGGTGCGGAGATGTGGTCCGGAATATTTGCCTCAATCAATGAAAAACTTTCATACTCGTGGTTCGATTCAGAAGCTGAGCCGCCTTCGAATAAATCTTGATCCGGATTTTCAACTTGCTGTGATGTTCCCTTATTAGGATGTTCAACGGTTTTTAAAGTTTTCATAGGTGCGGAGATGCGGGTCAGAATATTTGTTTGAATCAATGAAGAACCTTCATCCTCTTGGTTTGATTCAGAACCTGAGCCGCATGCGAATAAGTCATCATCCTGACTGTCAACCTGCTGTGATCTTGCTTTATTAAGATCCTCATTAGGACTTTCAGCGGTCTCTAAAGTTTCCACAGTTGCGTAGATGTGCTTTGAATTATTTCACTGCATCAATAAAGAACCTTCATCCTCTAGGTCAGATTCAGAACCACAGCTGCTTTTCGATAAATCTTGATCCGGACTGTCGATTTTCTTCAATCTTCCATCTAGGCCCAATCCAACTTCCGAGCTATCATCCAAGCCTTTTCCCTACAAGAAACAATATTTAGGAAAACCATTCACAGTATTTGAAAAATGTACAGTTCTAAAATGCAATACAAATAATTGTGACATCAAATTTCTCTTAATATTTTTATTAAATGTTAACCAGTGTGTCTACCGACCTTGAAAACCTTGAAAACCTGAAATTCTTCTTGAATTTTTGTTGAACCCTGAAAACCTGGAAATCTTCTTGAATTTTTCACGAGAACCTTGAATTATTTTATTTTTTTGCTCTTAAAACAGTAATTTTATTGAAATGCGAAGAGTAATTTGAATCTTTTAGTCTATTATGAAAGATACATCTCGTTTAGAAAAAATCTTGCTACTGAAAATTTTTTTATTTTTCAAGATATGATTTATCTTGTGTTTATTACAGAATGAATAAAGAGATTCTAAGGCACTTTTTGTAGACTGTACCAATTATTTTATAGATTTCAAAAAACAGACTTTAATATTGTGAATAATTCTATAAGTCTTAAATTTCATCTCCACTAATATAGAATATTGAAGTATAAATTATGTTGTGGTATTCAACTTGGAAATTATAAAAATTATTAGCTGAAAATTCCGATGTTGATCTAGTTTCAAAATATTTCAAATACGTATTTTTCACAAAGATTTCACGGATGCCACGGATTTCAAAGATTTGGAAAAGGGAAGAGTACACCAGATTTCAAAGTTTCAAACCACTTTAAACATTTTAATCGATATCAAAACTTTTCAAAACATTTAAGAAGATTTTAAAAGATTGCATAAAGATTTCAAATAATCAAATTATTTCAAAGAATCCAACAGATTTGACAAACAAAGATTTAAGTAAGATTTCACCAAGGTTTCAAAGATTTCAAGGATTTCAAAGATTCAAAAAAGGCGTGTACACTAGATTCAAAAGTGTTCATAAAAATGTCGCAAAGATTTTGAACATTTTATAAAGATTGCAAGGATTTCAAAGATTTAAGAAAGGCATGCACATGATATTTCAAACATTTCACAAAGATTTCGAAGATTTCAAAAAAATTTTTGAACTTTCAAAAGATTTTAAAAAAGGTATAGTAAACCATATTTCTAAGATTTCAAATCATTTTAAAGCTTTTAAACAATTTAAATTTTCTTGGGAGATACCAACAAATTTCAACAAGGGAACCAGATTTCGCAGATTTCTAAACATTTCAAGGATTTGAAATGATTACAAAATTTCTTTGAAGATTTCAAAACATTTCACTAAAATTTTCAATATTTCAATGATCTGAAACGCATATGAAATATTTCAAAAGATTTCAAAGAGTTTTTAAGGATTTCCAGAATATCAAAGATGTCAATAAGGGACATATACACAAACATGTACACCAGGTTTTAAGGATTTCTAATATTTTGTTTGAAAATTTCAAAAGATTTCAGAAAGATTTTAAATATTTGAATGATTCTAAACGAATACAAATGATTGCAGAAGGATTTCACAAATATTTTAAAGAATTTTTGAGGATTTAAAAAGATTTCAAGATTTTAACAAGGGTAGTACATCAGATTTTGAAGATTTTAAAATATTTCAATGAATTCAAACGATTTCAATAGCCTTCAATTGAATTTAGAAGTTTTCAGCAGATTTAAATGATTTCAAACGAATGAAAAATATCTCACAAAGATTAAAGAAAGATTTCACAAATATTTCAAAAAATTTCAAAGATTTTACAAAAGCTTTAAATAATTCCAAAAGATGTCTCAAATATTTCACAGAAATCCCACACTTTTACTAAGGTTCGTAATACTTCAAAAATATCCAACGAATTCACAAAGATTTTAAAAAAATTTCACCACGATTTTAATGATTCCAAGGACTTTACAAAGATTTAAAAATATTTACAAAAAACACTTATGTTCGCAAAAAATCAAGAATTTGTCTATTTATGATGCAGCTTTCTTTAGAAATTTCTTGCCTCGATGGGTCGACGTCGGTTTTGTTACTTCTCTGACAACATTGACAAAATAATATGCAATTGCTCTAAAAAAATTAAAGCTTCTACTTATTAAAGCGTGTACTTGAAACTAAAAAATAGTACAAATAATAATCATTCACCTCATCAAGAAAGACTTGAGCCTGGGATGTGCGAATAGCTGAGTGCAAATTGATAACTTTCCTTACCTGTGGAATCGTGAACTGAAGAACAATGTTATTCAGAATGAAACACGCCATATGTCTAAGCCTTAATAAAAAAATGCTATTTGCCAGTTCAAGTATCTCTACGTCATTATGCTTTGAGTTCAGAGACTTGTCTTCATTAAAGGCTCCCTCAACTTTCGTATCCGTGTCATCGAGTTCCATAGTTTTATTCCTACTACCAATTTCTCCAAGTGACTACAAACAAAATAATTTTATCATTAAGAGAACTACTTAAATTTTTCATGAACCATTATATCTTTAAAAATGTTTCAGAAAAATTAAAAATCAAAATTACCTAGGTTGCGTAACGTTTTTATGAATGATGCATTACATAGAAACAAAATCTTGATTCAGATCAAAAATAGGCGTGTTCATCAAATTTAAGACAGGATTGATGTATCAGCATGAAGTTTTTCTTAATTATAGCTAATAATAACCAGAGTAACCTAGGTATATAAAGATTCTGATCTGTAAAATACAAAAGAGAAAAACGGCGAAAATGTTACGTTAAAAACAGATTTTTTAAATCTGAATTAAGTAATTTTATATATTTCTGTAAAAAATTAGGTTTATTGATTTCATATCAATTAAAACTGTTCTTGCGTTCTATCTTGGAGTAATTTTTAGAGAATAGCGTCTACGATTTATTTTTGGTTTCAACTTTTTTTGAAGCTGTAATGTCAATGGACCACTCGCAGTAGCAACTAGCGCAGTTTGCGAGACTTACAACTAGCCGTCATATAGGACTTAAAATTAGCCACAGTGGGATAACATAACATGAACTGTCACTTAGTTACGAAAACTGTGAATATGATGGAGATTATTATTAACAAACAGATAATCACCGGCTTTACGTTAGGAGTGGTTCTGTATGAGCACTCAAACTAAAAATATTACCTTGCAAATGCGGTACATGCATTGCACATTTTGAATTGCCGTATCATGAAAAGGCGATAAATGCTCACCATTATTTATGTCAATCAGCTTTCGATATTCTAGAAACTCCTTCCGTAAACGAGAGTTTTCCTCTGTTAGTATGTCCATTTTGTCTTTCAGTTTATCCTTGGAAGAATTGAGGTATTCCATGTCTGAAGACGAATCTCCAATGCAATTCTGAAATAGCAACAATACTTTCTGATACAAATTATTGGCACTTCTTTACTAATGTTGACGTCTCCAAGACCAGCTGAACGAAAAAACAGTCAGAAATTTGTCTGTTTAAGTCTGGAATCTATCCGGACGAAAACTTTCACTCACACCGAAATCAGTCCGTCAGAAACATCGTCTCCGGAAAAAATCCGAGTCCACTGGAAATTAATCTACAAGTTAAAGTTGCAATTCCATGGAATTAGAGTGCAAATTGAAATCCATCTGCTTCAATCCGAGATCAGTCCAGACAAAAACACCGAATCCGGAAAGAGTCCAAATCAATCCAAAATAATCTGCACGTTGAAGTTGCTTACTACACAGAAAAAACGGAAGATAAAGTTTACATTGATTCCAGGTGAAAGATTCGCTGCAACAAAATATAACCTTGCCGGTTAAACTTTATACGAATCGAAGATAATTTCCTATTTTTAACCTTGCCTGGATAATCTTTCGCCTCATTATCACTCCATTTTTATTCGAAAATTGATGAGAATGACGACGTGAGCGCTATCTACGGTTTCTTAACTTAATTAAATTGGAGCAGAATAGCGATTCCCGGCTGTCAGTTTTTTTGTTTGTTTGCGGTATAAAATAAGTTCTAGTTCGTTTACAATAGTCTAATCTATTTCAGAGGAGATTGATAGGTAAACACAATCTTTTAATTTTCTTTCTGTTGCCATTTCTATTTTCTATACCCAAATTTGCTCACTGCAGTGCGGCGATGTAGATTAAATCAGAGTTATTCTCCTAACCTCGCTGAAACTTTCACCGGAATAATTCAATTTTTAACCGTTCCAAATTTGGTGTCCTGATTTATAGCTCGAATTCGCTCATACTTTGTCGTTTTCCCATTGCTGCTAAGGAGGTAGCAGACGACAGCTTTTATTTCATCGTAGAATAATATTTCGTCAAATAGCATGTAAACTTTAGCAGCGGGAAATTTTACATGCAACAAAATTTAACTTTAGTTTTTTCTGTGTAAAGTGCAAAAGGAAAACTGCATATTTAAATCCAAACTTTTCCGGACAAAAACACCGTATCCAGAAGAAGTCCATATCGATCCGAAATTAATTCGAAAGTTAAAGTTACAACTCCAGGAAACTAAAAAATAACATCTTGAGATAAGAAAGTTAAAAACTCGGAATTTTTAATTCGAATATATATATATATATTCCAACAGATGAACTAATTCTATGTGATATTATATATTAGAATTTCATTGCATTTTTTAAATTTGTCCTCAATTTGGAAAAAATTATTAAAATGATTCTTTAATGGATCATACTCTAGAAGATTATTAAACATTTTGATGATTCATTATGTCGACCATCCACGTGACCTTGAACGCTCAAGGCGTAAGGTAACGCCAAGCACGTTTGATGCACTGACAAAAAATAACAAAACGGTCACTCATAAACACTAAAAATAATCAGATTTGGCTTCTGATTTTGACGCATGATTTTTGGTAATTTCTGGTTCAATTATACCCGTCTAACACATACAAATTCTAAAATAAATATAATTTTGGACACATCCCTTAATGTAAAAAAGTGCGAAATTTTAATTTCAAAGTTTTTCTCTAAAAATTCTTAAGCATATGAAATTCTACAAGAAGATGCATGATATCCTTTTTGGCATGTTAGAAAAACTCGTTACAATTTTATTTAAACACAGACATTTTTTTCCATTTTTATAAGTTTAAATTTTTGTCAGACTTTAAAAAGTCAATGTAATTGATAGTTCAACGAATCATGGCATAGGCGATTATCTACATTTACGGTCATTCATAACTTTTGTTACATCACTCAAAATACTCCGATTAAGCTCATATTTGGCATGAGTAGTTATTTTTGGGTCTCGTACGATTGTAGTCTTGAGCACTTGAACTTAAAAAAAATCTGGGGCTCACCCTATGGCCAGTATTCAGCCATTCTTGACCTAATGGTCAACGCTGGCGATTTCTCACTGGTAGAAGGACCGCTTTATTGTCCCTTCGCGATGGGGCCTCCGAGCCTCCGTGGAAGACAGTGTCGAAACTATGATGGCGCTTCACAATTTGACAACATGGGGCCAATATATTAAAGGGGCCAGGTGGAAATTTCCACACGGGTAGGCTTATACTCAATTTTTATCGCAAGTTATATTTTAACCTCTGATCTCACTTTGCAATGAATTTTAAGATTAATTAGAGATAATTAATATACTTTTCATTGCAAAATTCTGTAGAGGACATATAATATGCCCTTTTTGCGTCTATAGTTTCATTTCGACCAAAGCACTGCTTGAGCCTCTTTTGGACAAACACCTTGAATTATGAAATCATTTTCTTCAAAAAGAAAAGAGAACTTAGGTGTATTATTTTATTGTTTGACTGGTGTTCTTAAAGAATTTCCTTCCAATAACCTCTTCAAACTTTCTTGGTGAAACGAACAAAGTTTTGATTCATACGGTACCCTATGATTCTTTATCAGATCACAATCTGAACTTGAAACTTTGTTCGTGCGTGCGATACATTAAACACCACTTAACGACATCTAAATATGTTTTTAAAATGGAAGCAAAAGACAGGTACACTCCAAGTCCCATATAATAGCAGTTTCGGGGGTTGCCTCGCACTGGCCTTGTTACTAAATCGGTACGCTCGAAACGTAAACAGTCACGGCCGCCTGAACCGTTTCCAATTGGAATGCATAATATTGGACAATACACAAGACTGAGAAGATTGCGGGTAAGTGGAAGGAAGAGAGAGCTTAGAAATGAGTAGAAAAACGTTACATAATAAGTGGACAAACCCTTCGAAGTTTAACCAGACCTCAAAACAGTATTCAAAAGCAAACCTTCTTTCTTGTGATATTATCCTTTTCCTGTGATTTTGCAACGCAGTAATCCGGATATTCTAACTTATGACGTAAACGCCTTTGCCTTTTCGTCGGTTCTGAGACATTATACATTTCAACTTTTTCTTTTCATTTGTGTCATCTTCATGAAGTCTAAACATACAAATATTTACAGGCTGAAAAACTTGAACCAATAAATATAATTTAGGTTTTCAAAAAAGTATTTGCAGATTGACCAATCTGCTAATATGCAGAGGAATTGTAAATTAAAAGAGCCTATCTAAAAATTAAAGTTCAAAACAGTTAAAATTCTAAATTCAACAATTCAAGAATGAAAAATTCAATAACGTATGTTTGGAAACTAATTTTTGTAATTACATACGTTTTCAACACATTTAAACTTTGATCGATAAAATTAAAATAAAAAACGAAATGGAAAGTTAGAAAGTCAAAGGTTTGAAAATCAAACAATTTATAATTAAAATTGCTTTAATGGCTCTTTTATCCTTCCGCCAATCGGTCGTCGACCGACCAACATATCGAAATATTCATTCGCACCTTCGTAAAATTGAGTAAAATATAGTAATATTTTTGTAACCGTTCACTTAGTTTCAGAAGATAACTAAAATATTACTAGATTTAACTGAATTTTCCGAAGGTGTGAATGGATATTCCCATATGCTAAAAAATGTATAGAATTCCAATACGCATTTATTCAATCTCATACATTTTTTTTATATTATATGTCGTACTATTGGCATTAAAAGTGATGGTTTGTTTTTCTATACTACGAATGAAAATAATTTCGGATAAGAAGAAATAGATTCTCTGCGAATTACACGTTTTTTCCTGATATCAAAAAATTCCTGGCTGAAAGTGTTCAGCTAATAAAAATTCGCTACAAAAAATTTGATGTACAAGGCCCTGTGTTGTTAAAAATATTTTTCCAAGCGATCTAGAAAAAAAAATAAAAAAAGTACTATATGGATTATTGTGGTCCTTAAAACTTAAAAGTACAATTTCGCGAAACGATAACCCTTTGATTGTTTACTCTTCGCGATAGACGGTCGCGAAATTACGAAAGAATTCCTACTGAATACAGGGACTTTTTTTCACTGATGGAAAAATCACTTTTTTGGATTTGACTAGATTGACGTTTTGAAAAATTTACTTTTAATTTTCAAGTGTCAGACTGATATGTATGTTCAAAACTTTGTTTAAGATTGGCCAAAAAAGGATAATTTAAATAAGAAATACAACATTCCAGTGTTTAATTTTCATTTTTTCAAATTTTTTCTTTTCTCGTTAAGACTTGTCAATTTATTCCATAGTGTGTGATAAGCAGAAAACCCTTAGATGTCCAAAATAACTTTTTAAGCTCAGCTAGATATATATATATTTAAATACACACATCTCTGTATTTTGAAAATTTGCTGCATTTACATTTTTCATTTTCTAGGTATATCAAGTTATTTTAACGAAGTTTTATTTTATAAATCAACAACAACAAATTAAAAAAAAAGTCTCTTGCAGAAAGTTCCCTTTCTTATTATTAAGCTTGTTTTATCAGCCTGTTTCGCGTATGAAAAGTAAAAATTTCTGCCTCAAAAATAGAATCCGTACATTTTCCGCACGAATGAATTACCCGTACAATTCCTGATTTGCACGCTTTTCCATCACAGTGGACACCCTGTGGCTATTTCCTAACTTATTGATCTACGAAAAACCCTTTTAATTACGAATAATTTTATATATTCAGCCTATAATTCTAAAAAATGTACACTGGAGTCCCGCTTTACCAAGCGAGACAGAGGTGCTTGCAACGTGCGGCACTATAAGAAGCCACAAGCAAGGAGAATAAGAACGGTTTGGAAAGTCCCGATTTACCGTGAAGGCCATTGAGGGTACCCGAAATGCCTAGTAAAGCGGGACCCCAGTGTATTTGTCCTAGGGGGACAAATAACCTGAAAACATGTAAGCTTCACAAGCGATATATTTATTTACACGATGTCTATATTTACTTTTTACGGAAGCCGGCTACAGAAGTGTGGTCCTTGACTATTATTGTTTATATTATGTACTTACCGCCAACAGCAATAATCTCTGCTACTTTGTCCGTCCAAAGAGTGGTCGTCTTAAGACGAAACTTCATTTTGCCTGCCGTTGAAATTTCGCATTCTGGCCACTTTAAGGGGATGATTTTCTCATCTTTTAGAATAAAATTAATTTGATCATCGGATGTAGAAACTGGGGTGGAAGCAAGAAAGTAACCTACAGTGGTAGTCACGTGAGAAATTCCACGAACGATGATTGGCCCTCACTTTCTGTTTTTCCTTTCTTTTAAATATCCTTTATTGATTGTCACTTAGGAGTCATTACATAAGGAAATGGTGTGTTTAAAATAAAATGTTTTTAAATACTGTATTTCTTCTAATGCCTGCAATTTTTTATTAAAGTATTGATGAAAGCCATATATGCTTTAAAGTGGCCGTTGCTAGGCAACAAAGCCAACCAATTAGAAGCAACCGTGCGAGTACTGATGAAACAATTATGTACCAGAAGTTCAGATTCAAGAATCCCATAACTTTGAAGAATTTTCGAGATTGTTTACCATGTGTTTACTAATGGGTCATTGGCAATGTCGGCATTTCATTGAAAGCCAGTTGTTTTTGTTTTTGTGAACTAACCGTGTGTGCTTAGTTATGAATAATACAAGAGGACCTTATAAAAGATATATGTACTTCAAGATGTGCCAGGAGTTCCGGAATCGGCGTATAGATATCGGCGCGATAAAAGATTGCGCGATGGCTTCCCCAACCCCCCGGATGCCCCTGACGAAGCTCAAGACAGTGAGGTTAGATTTAATATTTATCATATTTTCCTTCTTTATTGTACAAATTCGTCTTTCATCTATAAGTTCGTATAAGATTCATTAAAATAAGAATGTAGTCATCCAGTTTTACAACCTAATATTTTAAAAGTTATAAAAATAAACTTTAATATTTATTTAAACTATTATTGCTTAGTGTATAAATGATCAAAATTCCTATTTTATTTTTCTCAGGCTTCACAGTTTTTCACCTATTCCTATATTTTTCACTTTTTCTTGTTTTTCTACTTAAACGTAAACCGAATTAATGGAGCCTGATGAAAACAATGCAACTGTTTTTGGTTAAAAATTGGTTGAAAATGTTATTATTTGATTGACAGTTTTATTATTTCGTTGAAAACTTTCTGGGTTCCAAAATAAAATATTTTGGTGCGAAATTTTAATATTTGGTTGAAAACTTACTTTCTTGTAAGAAATGTACGGGGCCATTCACAAAATACGTCATACATTTATCAGAAACTTTTGACCCCCTCTCCCCCCTTCACCGCGTCATACTTTTTCCATTATTCCTAACATGGAGAATGATGCTTTGATAGACTCCCCCCATCCCTAAGCGTATCACGTATTTTGTGAATGACCGTTATTTTTTGTTGTTGAAAATTCATCTCTTTAGTTAGAAATCTTACTACTTTTTGGATACTTTGTTTTTTTTTCTGGGTGAAAATAATTTTTCTTAACGGAAAATTTGATTATTATATTTTTGGTTTTAAATTTACTTTTTTAGGTAAAGTTTCAAAAATTTGGCCAAAAAGTTATCAATTATTCATCAGTTTGGTTCAAAAATAATGTTTATCAACTGAAAATTTAATTATTCCCTTTTTCGGTTAAAAGTTGATCTCATTTAGTTGAAAATTCAACTCTGTTGTTAAAAATTGAGCTTTTTCGTGGAGATTACGTCCTTTTTAGTTGACGTATCAATTAATTCATTTTTTTAGTTGAAGATTCATCTCTTTCGATGAAAATTCAACTATTTTGTTGAAAATTCTTTTTTGTTTTGGTTAAAAATGATTTTTTGTTGTTGAAGATTAATGTTATTTAGCTGAAAATTAAATAATTTCGTTTTCAGTCGAAAATTGAACTATTTGGTTGAAAATTAATTTTTTGGTTAAAGACTCATCTCACCGGTCAAAAGATTGTTTAATTGAAATTTTTTTGTTTTTTTTTTGTTTGAAGATGGAACGATTTTTTTTAATTCGTCTATCGTGCTTAAATTCAACTGTTTTTCATAAAGAATTGAAAACTTTCTTATTGACATATAAATTATTAAATTTTTCTTTGAGAATTCATCTTGTTTGGTTAAAATTAACATTTGTGTAAAATTTGACCCCACCCCCTGGTTTTGTCAAATTACCACGTTTTGAGACCTCCTGAACTCGAAAAGTGACCTAAAATGAAGGTCAAGTTCGTTAGCCAGCCATTTTGTGAAGAAAGTAAAAAAAAGTGAGAGCATATTCAAAATTTATTTGACCACTTTTTCCAAGATTTAAAAATTCCACGTACGGTAATTGGTTTTGAGAACAGATAGAAAACGAGCTATTTAGGTTAGAATTTTGCAACTAAATTTGCATGTAACCTGTCACTATTAATTAGGTTACATTAGGTGCCTGGCGTCATAAAGTAAGAAGAACCCTCGACGCTTGTCAACACACGGAGGCAGCCATCTTACACCGGCCGGCGTTCCACGTACCGGAACGGTGGACCGAATTTCATCGACCAGAGTCCCAGACATACAGCTTGGGAGGGCAGCACCGACTGGGCCGTGAATTGTGGCGCGAGCGGGAATTAAAAAATTTTGATTAGAAATTAATCTTTTTTGGTAGAAAATTAACCTTCTTCGCTGAAAACTTAACCTTCTGGTTGAAAATTTATCTTTTTAAATAAAAATTAGTTGTTTATTGGTGATAATTATTTATTAATGAAAATTAACCTATTCAAAAAATATTTCTTCGGTTGATGAATACAATTTTTCTGAAAACTTAACTATTCCCTGTTTGGTTAAAAAAATGTTTTCTTCAGTTGAAAATTCCACTATTTGGTTGAAAATTCCTAGATTTTGTTGAAAATTATTATTTTTCTGGTAGAACATTAGTCGAGTTGGTTGAAAATTTATATTTTTGATTGACAATTTATTTCTTTAACTAAAAATTAGTTCTTTTATTGAAAATTGATTTTGTTACTGAAAATTTACCTTCCATTTTTTGTGAAAAATGTATCTTTTTTGACAGAAATTTAATCTTCTTGATTTTAAACTCATCCGTTTGTTTGATAATATAACTATATCGTTAGAAATTATCTTATTTGGTTCCAGATTTATTGTTGACTGAAAATTCAACTCTTCTATTTTTTGTTAAAAATTCATTTCTTCATTTGAACTATTAGTTCAAAGATTTTTTTTGAAATTCAAATATTTGTTTTATAAAATTCATATATTTTGATAGAAATTATTCTTTATTGATAGAAAATAATTCTTCTTGGTTTAAGATTTATTTTGTTGGTTCAGAATTTAGTTCTTTATTGCAAATTTTTTCAAATTGAAAATTAACTTTTTAATCTCAAATTCTGTTTTAGGTGAAAATGCAACTATTTTGTTTGAAATTCATCTTTTTCGGTAGAAAAGAAATTTTAAGAAATACATATTACAAATTTCAAGGTAATTCACGGGATTTCATAGCATTTTAAGAGATTTGTAGAAATTTTACCATACGTACGTGATTTCATAGGATCTCCAAGGACTTTAAAGTTTTATAAAATATCAATGGGTTTCAAAGAATTGTACAATATTTGAGGCATTCATAGCGTTTTAAAAGAAGTTAAAAGGTTTCATAAGATTATAAGGAATTTCTTTAGATTTCACGGGATTAAGAATATTAGCGAGTTTTCCAATGATTTCAGTTGATTTGTAAAGAATTGGAGGGTTTTTAATAGATTTCAGTGAATCTTAATGGATTATAAATGATATAAATATTTCGAGGGATTTCAAAGCTTTTGGTGTATTTTAAAAGATTTCAGGGGGTTTTATCAGGTTTTTTGAATTTTCCGCGATTTTAGAGGATTCAACTGATTTCATGATTTTTTAAGGAATTCTGAAAAATATTACAGATTCCAAGATGTTTTACGGGGTATTTAAAAGATTTCAAGGCATCCTAATATATTTCTAGAGAACTTGAGGGAATAAATTGAAGTGGAATGGAATTCTAACAATTTCTGAAAACTTCCAAGATTTGAAGATATTTAAAGAGATTTCAAATATTCCAAGTGGTAAAATATCCCCAAGCTTCTTTGAAGGATTTCATACGCTTTTATAGAAAATGCATATTGTGCATCAGATTCAAAAAATAGTTAACCCTTTGATTTGATATTTAAAAAATTGCATCACACGATTTTGCTGTTATTTTTCAAAATTTATGCTACTATTGAAACTATTTCGTTTTTGCCAAATGAGTCCCAGGTTGACAATGATCATTCGTTTATATAATTTGATGAAAACATCAACAAATAATTTCTACTGACACATTTTCATTTTTGATTACACTACATATAATTGGCAACATAATTTAAAAACAATTGAGAGAACAAATTATTTTTTGCATTTCCCTTTAAATGTTCACATTGTTTGTTTGTTTACATAGTATTGTTAAAATCATAAATTAATGTGTAATGACAAACTTTTATTACTAAACATATCTCGCAACAAAATTTGGAGAGAATTACAGTGTACCCGATATTTGGCTCCCCTAGATTGTGCTCTTCCGAGAATTGACGCCGCGCCGCGGGGGGAGAAACAGGAGAGAGATAAAACAGGAGAGACAAAATAGTTCCAAAACTCTACATTTAACGTCAAAGTTCAAATTTCAGGTTTATTCTCTAACAAAACTAATTGTAAAGCAAAGAACAATTCTGATTTTTTGGCAATCAGGTTCGCACCCATGCAGTCGAAGGATACCAGAATGCATGCAAGCCCAAGCATAATTCTCGTATACTGCAAAAGATACTTCGAATACGATCCTATTTTACAATACAATATTTTTGTATTCATTAAAACCCATTTCAAAGTATCTACCATGTCTGAAAAAGAGGTGGAAAGATTCCGCTTTCGGATTCAGATTCAGTGAGCAAAAATCTACGGGAAATGACATACCTCATCTATGTTGTACTTTCATTGTTGGCCTGTATGTTTGAAAACGCGCTTGATTTGCAGACCAGAATTCCGATCCATGAAACTTGCAAACTGTTAAAAGAAGAATTTCTTGAAATTGTTTCCAAATCGCAATACCAAAAGATATTATTTTTGCATACACTATGATTGTATTCTGAAATTTGGAAATTCTGAAAAAGTAAATTGCGAACAGTGCAATGTAGAATTTGTAAAACCTGAAGAGCACAGAGCTGGACATTATTATCTTGATG
Source organism: Andricus grossulariae (assembly GCA_011634705.1). Lineage (NCBI taxonomy): Eukaryota > Metazoa > Arthropoda > Insecta > Hymenoptera > Cynipidae > Andricus > Andricus grossulariae. The sequence goes on from JAABKJ010007545.1 coordinate 16,674,127, forward strand.
TTCCTCTAAAAGAACAATTAATTCAGCTAGTAAGAAGTAAATATTTTGAAGATTTCCGGAAAACAAATTATGAAGAATCATATATTATAAACGGAAAATGTTATCGTATATTAAGAGAAGAGAACGTTATTGAGGAATTGATAGAACTACATCAAACAGGTTTCGAGAGCAAAACCTTCATACATGCGGAGCCAATCCCGATCAAAGTTCACACATTGCTTGCACCTGTTGATTCAGTTGCACGATATGCAGTTCAAAATCTAAAGCAGTATATTGGATCACATGGTTGCACTTATAGACTGCATCCTGGAGAAGTGGTTCCATTTGGATATGGATTCAGCCGAGTGTACTGTGGAGACAAACACGAATCACGTACGTGCGAGCATCGCAAAAAAGATGTGGAGAAGGATGTTAACCAAACGAAAGAAAAAGATGTTGATGGCTTAAGAGGGCCTTCCGCTGTAATGCGCTTACTAATATTTCACATTATTTTATCGTTCCCACTGGAGTACCTGCATTCTGTGACTGAAGGTGTTACTGAACTGGTATTAGATTTATTAATTAATTCACAGTATCATACTGAAGATTGGTATTTGGGAAGAAAAATAAATGAGGTGGATAATCGACTCTTGCGGATGAAACCTACATGGGAATTAACACGTTGCCCTCGATCAGTAACTGAGTGCGCCTTATGAAAGGCATCTGAATGGAAAAACTTCCTCATTTACTACTCTCTTGTGTGCTTTAAAGAATTATTGTCAAATAATTATTACCAGCATTGGTTCCTATTTGCTTACAGCATTCGGATTTTTCTGCAAACAAAAATAAGTGAGACTGATTACACAGCAGCAGAAATGATTAATTGAACAATTTCTGAAAGAAGAAGTCAAAATTGACCATACATCATTTGATCGATTCATTTTTCAACATAAACTTTTCCACAGCAGTATGTATCCAAGACTTTTAAAAAGAAAAAAGTGTGTTGTAAAAACTTCACATGGACGATTTCTATCAATAACACATCTTCTTTGTGTTAAAACTTTAAAAAATAAGTGCCATCAACTTTTGTTGGGCAAAGAATTGCCAAATAAAAATGAAGTGCTCTGAAAAAATCAGAAGTTCACATCTGCTAATTTCTCGATAATTATGAAATAATCTGAGAACATAATTGCTTTTTTTCCCTGCAATGATTTAAAGAAAATGTGTCTGTATTCCGTATGGGGAGGATAAATTGTGCGTAATGCCGTTGGTAAATACAGTGGAAACGGATTGATCAAAATATAAATCGAAAATAAATACAACGAGGTGAGAAATGTTATTATATGTAATCTGCGAATGCGTTTCAAAAAATGAACCCTACTTGCCGCTTTTCATGTAAAATTATTATAAATATTTTATGTAAAATATTATCCATTATATGGCCTTTCAAATAAGTTTCAACCCAAGTAAATCAGTATTCAAAAGTACCAACTTTTATTTAAAATGTTTAGAAGTTCAAATAGGGACAAAAGTACTAGAAGAATTACATTTTATTGTTTACCTGGACTGTTTTAAGACAAAAGTAACATAAAAGACTCAATAAATTTGTTTTTGAAAAATTGTACAACTCCTAAAGAATTTATGAGATAAAATTTAGTCCTGCTCCAGTAGAAATTTTTGGGCACATAAATCCCGTCAGAAAACAATTCCCACTTTGAATACGTTTAAGCTTCCGATTCGCAAGCTCTTTACTGTATATTACGTTTATTTTTTGCAGATTAGCAGTAATTGTTAGAAGTAACTACGTTAGAACAGGATCAAACAGAATATGAAAATAGCTCAAATGGCAGCTCAATATAAACTTAAATCAATATCAAGAAATTGAGAAGGATGGTATTATAAATATACTACTCGGGTTCAGAATCGTCTAATAAACTTTTTGTCACAATTATTGGTATTGTATTTTGAAAATGGACGTGTTCCAAATATTATAAATTTCTGTTTAAAACATCGTTGGGGGGGGGGGGGCTGTAATTTCTTATCAAAGCGTTGCACAAAGATCCTCGGCGTGAGCGCACTAGGGGAGATCGCGCGCCACCCACTCTATCATGGCATCTTGTTTACTTATCGTTCTATTACTCAAAGACGAATTAATTTGTCACTCTGAAAATTATGGGTCTTATAGGAAAGAATCTCATCTTTCTTTTAAAAGTATTTTGAAGAAAAAAAAGTGTCGAAATTTGAAAAAAAGTCAAGTTTATTTTTGACTTTCAAAAATTAGGGTCAAATTTTCACTTTTCATAAAAATCCTTACGAGCACCAAAAAGTTTCTGAAAAAGTCTATCAAAAACATTTGTAGTGAAATTTTGTTTAAGGCAATGGGAAAAAAGTTACAAATGTTTGAAAGTAAGGCTTTGCTTAAAAAATCAAAAAATTGTACCCTCTCCATTTTGACAAATAATTATCAAAATTGATTAATTTTCGGTGTGAGAAGTACTATCTAATAGAACTACAATTGGGCCAACTTTTAGCCCGATCTGACAACTCTCATTTTCGAGGTAGGTACACTTCAGCAATTATGCCCCACAAGTCGAAATGACACCGTCTTCATACGCCAAAATGAAACCCTCCGTGCCCGACTTCAATCCAGGTGATTCAAGGAAAGCAAATATTAGCTCATATGACATCGACCGACCCTTTACATTTCCGTGGAAGATGCCGTGCATCCTCTTTCCGAGGAGCTGTTCGTGGAAGTTTTTCTTCTATGCTTTCTTGATCTGGGACTTGAGGAGTGCGTACTCGAGATCGATAATGTTTGATGCATTTTGCTCACCCCTGATATTGTAGTCAAGGCTTAGTTTTTCAGCAGCATTCTCCGCTGCTTGGTACAGAAACGCTCCTTTGCCCACTTCTTCGTGTTTCCTGTCCATTTTAAGAAGAGAGTCCCGTCCATTTGCGACTATATGTGCTGTACCCAGAATAATCCTACTATGAAGACATTCAAGATTAAGTATTCCACGACCACCTTGACGGAGTGAGATGTAAATTCGCGGAATAGAAGATTTAAGGTGCATGCTTTTGTTCATGTGCATAACCTTTCGTGACCCGATAACGAGGGATCTGAGCTCGTCATTCGTCCATGGAATCACTTAAAATGAATAGCGTATTATCGAGACTTCAAGCATGTTCGTTGCAGATACTTTGTTCCCGGTTGACAGTTCGGAAGACCAAATCTGTCGGAATATGACGTTTGTATCTGCTACGGAGAGTATCCTTGATATACGTCACATCCTGAATGCGGCTCTGTGGCACGCCCAGGTATGTATAGGTTTCTACAGCGCCAAGGTGTCGTATAGCGCTTCTGTCGACGAGCTCAGGATCTTCGGGGATGCCATTAAGTTTTCATCGCTTTAAATTAACCTTGGCTCATTTTTCTAATATAAACTCCATGCCAATTTCCCGAGTGTATTTCTCGACAATCCATAGAGCTAAATCTAGTTGCTCTTTATTTTTAGCATAGACCTTAAGATCATCCATGTAAAAGATGAGTGACCTTATGCTTTCGATTTCCAGGGTTTTCGCAGAAGTACCTTTCGGAATGACGAAGTGCAAGCGGTAGTGGCAATAATGTGAGGAAAAAGAGAAGAGGGCCCGTGGTCTCGTCCTAAAAGACACCTCTCTGAAAGGTGACGTTGTTAGTTTTCATACTGTGTTGTCCAGATGCCATCGATAGGTAGCGCTGGTAGGATGTTGCGCCTTTGCAGGCACATCTATCAATGAGCAGGTTCTTCCGACATCCTGCTACGCCTTTCTTTGAGCCGCGTTGTTCGTACATCTCTCGTGACACATGTCCGATTTCCCGAACAATCCTATCATTTAGAATAACTGGGAATATCTTTTGCAGTGTGTTCAGACAGGTTATTGGCTTGTAATTCTTAGGGTCAGCTAAGTTGTCAATCTTCGGCAGGAGGATTGTGCGCCCTTCCACCAACTACTCTGGAATAGCCTCTTTCGGCTTTAGATATGAGGTGAAAATGCGGGCTAGATGCTGGTGGGTTAAAGGAAACTTCTACCACCAGAAGGTCTTGATACCATCTGGTCCCGGAGCGAAATAGTTCTTTATGACTCTAAATACCTCATTCACCTCCTCGGTAGTGATAGGCGGGAATTCTTTCTCAGGTGTTATAAGCGCATTGCACAGATCCTTGAAGCTATTTATGTTCTCTAAGTATTCTTTTAGTCTATGCTAAACTTCGTAGACTTCTCTCCAAAATGCTTCGACCTCCTCTGGTTTGGGCGGGTGGTCGACAGTAGCTGGAGGATCTTGGAAGAGCCAAGATGAGTCAAAGAAAACCTGTTCATTTTCTTTAAACCACCTCTCTCTCCACTCTAGGCTTCTTCTGGTGTCAGATAGTACCCGATATTCTGTCAACAATATGCTGCCTGATGGTCAAAAGCTTTAACTTGCTGAGTGTGTGATGACGGATTCGCAGTTCAAGCGCGAACTTTGAACCTTGGCAGTGAAATCCCTGCCAGATGTTATGTAGTCAATCACACACTGAATGCGGGATACGTCTTGTCTTGTCGCCTATCTTTGTGCTGAGTTGATACAGTCGTCTGTTGGTTTTATGATCAGCCGTTGGTTTTGTTTCACGGTTTGCATCCGCCAAATCTCTCGCTGTATTATACACACTAAAATTGTTATGTGTCGTAAGAAGTTTTCGGTATTTTAAGGTTCAAATAAACAACAACGAATTGATAAAAATATATATTTGTTAACGTTTCGGACCTCATACGGTCCCTTTTCAAGCCTGCTAAAATAATAATTTATTTTAAAAAGATATAACAAAAATATCGAGATATGGAACAACAACAAAAATTTCTTTGGAGTAAAAAACAAATGTTAGAAAAATATATTATGTTTACAGAACTTGATTTTTACAGTGTATAATAAATGGTGTATAAGTTTTAAAAAGAGTTATAAATAATGTTTTACCTGAGAAACACTAGCTGAGAGTGATGAAAAAGAGCGATGTGAAAAATTCCCTTGTTATTAAATAGAAATCCATCATATTGTTTAGGAAAATGTATCAACTCATAAATAATGTTATTTATCTTGTATTTTAGTAAATACATTATGAAGTTGTTCGGCTCGTCTTGTATAATAATGTTAGCGTAAGCTAACATAAAAATGACTGTGTGATTAAGAGAGAAAAATATTAAAGTTGCAGTTTGTTGACATAAAATTAGAGGTTATGTAAAGAGAAATACGCGTATAGTCTTGAAAAAATATTATTGTTACCAAAAATTGAGTACGTAATCTTTATTTAGAGTTAAGTCATTCCCAAGTGTAAAAGAATGACAGTAAATTTTTTTACATTCTTGTTAATTTAAGAGAATAATTATAAGGAGAAACAGACTCCCAATGAAAATGGGGCGTCTCTTAAGCTTCGGAAATCCAACGAGTGTTTCTAAAGTCATCTCTTCTCGGTCAGTCAATGAGTTTTCTTGAAAGTACTGAGAATTTACATTAATTTGAAAAAACAGATACAAATAAAGAAATTTTGTTATAGTAAAATAAATTTAAAAAAGAGAGATTTAAAAGTTACATAAAGAGCTGTAGAAGTTAGGTAATTTGGAGTTTAAAATCTTAGATTAACTGACTTTTTTTCTTTTTTGTTGAAAAGGGATTCAATAGTTAAGCGTTTATATAAAATTTTTTCCAAAGCTAAAATTTTTGGATGTGCGAAGTCAAAATCATAACCAGTCTCAATTCTGTGTCTTTCAAGAGCAGTCATGTTATCTACATTAAAATTACGGCGTGTGTGTTCCTTACCCCTATAGTGTAAAGATCTGCTAGTGTGTCCAATAGAGCAACAATCACAATTTTGACAGTTAAATTTATAAGCTGCATTCCTTTTTTGGAAAATGTCTCATTTGTCCTTAGGAGATGGAAACAAACCTGACTTAGATTTAATTGGTCTTAGAATAACTTTAATTTTATTGTGTCGTAAAATTGTAGCAAGTTTGTCTGTTATACCTGAGATATATGGAACAACTGTATATTTTTTTGAATTATTAGTTTGTTTATTTCTTAGTTGGCTTAATATATTATTGATTCTGATTTTAATTAATCTTTTGATGAGATGTATAGTGTAACCGTTTTCAGTTGAAGTCTTTTGTATTAATTTAATATTCTGTGGTCTAAAATTAAATGAGGATAGTTTAATGCCCTGTCCATGAGTCCGAAAATCATTCCTCTCTTCTGTGATAATTTTTTAATGAACAATTTCAAATAAACGAAAATTTCAAGAGAATGTAGATTTTAACCAGCTATGAAATTTATTAAAGAAAACCCAGATGTAATTTTCCTCAAGGCAGATAAAGGTAACACTACTGTAGCAATGAAAAGATCGGAATACATAGAAAAAATGCTTTTTCTTTTATCAGACCAATCCAAATTTAAGGAAGTACGTTTTGAGCATACAGCCTCCTCTGAAAAATCTAGCAATATTACAATTAACAGATGGGATCGCAATTCATACATTTTTTCTGAAGAAGCCAAAGAGCTTATAACTAATGCCACTGTTATTCCTAGAGCATACGGCCTCTAAATAATTCATAACCCAGGTAACCCTCTTAAAATAATAATCTCTACTATTAATAGTCCTACCTCTAAATTAGCTAAATTTCTATCTAACATTTTAAGAATAATTACCGAAAAATCAAAGTATCGTGTTCAAGACAGCTGGCAATTTTTTAACGACATCAAATCTCTCAAAATTCCGAAACAACAGTTTCCTGTATCTTTAGACATTGGTAATTTATTCCCTTTGATTCCAGTCAATCTAGCTCTACAATGTGTTAAAAACGAATGGAACGAAATCGCTCCTTATACTATCATACCACGAGATGAATTTTTAAATGCCTCTGATTTTTGTCTAAGACCCACATTTTTTTAATTAATTAATAAAAATTTTTAACAAATGGTTGTAATAGCCATGGTTTCTCCGCTCTCACCTGTAGTAGCGGACATAGTCATGAATGCTCTCGAAATTGATTGTCTTTCCAATTTAAATTTTGAAGTACCGTCCTATAAAAGATATGTGGATGACATTTTTATGATTATTCCAGAATCAAAATTAGGTGACTCTTTAGAGACCTTTAACTCTTTTGACTCAAACTTAAAATTCACTTTCGAAAAAGAAAAAAACTGCACACTTAAATTTTTAGATGTTTCAGTCATTAGAACTAATAATGGAACGCATCTCACTGACAAACTTGCTCTGGTAGATACCTACATTTTTTATCTCAACATCCTTGGTCACAGAAGAGAGGAATGATTTTCGGACTTTTAGACAGGGCAATTAAACTATCCTTATTTAATTTTAGAACATAGACTATTAAATTATTACAAAAGAGTTTAAACTTAAAACGGTTACTCTATAAATCTCAGCAATAGATTAATTAAAATACCTCTAACTTCTACAGCTCTTTCTGTAACTTTTAAATCTCCCTTTTTTAAATTTATTTTACTATAACAACATTTCTTTAATTGTATCAGTTTCTTCAAATTAATTTCAATTCTCAGTATTTTCAAGAACACGCATTAACCCACCGACAAGAGATGACTTTAGAAACACTCGTCGAGTTTCCGAAGCTTAAGAGGACGCTCCATTTTTATTGGGAGTCTGTTTCTCCTTATAATTATTCTTTTAAATTAACAAAGATGTAAAAAAATTTACTGTAATTCTTTTATACTTGGGAATGACTTAACTCTAAATAATAATTGCGTACTCATTTGTTGGTAAGATAATATGTTTTCAAACCTATATACGTATTTCTCTTAACATAACCTCTAATTTTATGTCAACAAACTGCAACTTTAATATTGTTATTTTTCTTTCCTAATCACACAGTAATTTCAATGTTAGTTTACGCGAACATTAATATACAAGTCGAGCCTAACAACTTTATCATATATTAAATAAAATACAAGATAAAAAACATTATTTATGAGTTAATAAATTTTCCCAAACGATATCATGGATTTCTATTTAATAACAAGGGAATTTTTCACGTCGCTCTTTTTCATCGCTCTCAACTAGTGTTTCTCAGGTAAAAAATTATTTATAACTCTTTTTAAAACTTGTACACTATTTATTATACACTCTAAAACTCAGGTTCTGTAAAGATAATATATTTTTCTAACATTTGTTTTTTACTCCAAAGAAAATTTTTTTCATTCCATATCTCGATATTTTTGTTATATCTTTTTAAAATAAATTATTATTTTAACAGGCTTGAAAAGGGACTTTATGAGGTCCGAAACGTTGCCAACTATACATTTTTATAAATTCGTTCTTGTTTATTTGGACCTTAAAACACCGAAAACTTCTTACGACCCTAACCAAAGGACAAAACTGAAGAAAGAATGCACTACAATTGACAGTCGGTTCCTGTTGCATCGCTCATCCTCTATTGGATGCCTGTGCATGGTTGGTCTCAGTGCCGTCTCTCTTTCTCTGTTGCCGGCTTGTTCTGTCTGCGATACAGTAGGCGCTCCGCTTACATAACATGTTTTCCGGAGCTCCTCGGCACGGTTTCGCAGACTTTGATGTGAAGAGCGTGAGAGCTCTGGGTGTTTCTCGCACCACAGAGTATGCAGTCGTGCCAAGGGTTTCTGCTGAATATGGTTACAATAATTAATAAGAAATCGCGGAAAATTGTCCAGGGATCGTCCCGAAAGAATAATCCTCAAGCGAAGGCGTAACAACCGTACCAAAAGCTGAAGGACACCTGGGTTAGGTGTCTTAAACGGTGAATCTGAATTGACGGGCGACCTCTGAGAGTATGCAACCTTATCCTTGCATGCGGGGCTCTACAAGGATAAGCGAACTCTTTTCCCTAGTTGCTAGAGTTGGGGGATACAATCAAGGCAGAATAAATGTTATGGACCAGAAAAATCTTAATACTTTTGAGTGTAAGGATCGACTGAGGGACGACTTGCTGGAGTTCTACGATACCAGTATGGCTCCTAAACGAGAAGGTTACATGGCGCGAGTGCATGCTCTGGGGTGCGAGAAATACCCTGAACTCTCGCAATTTTCGCATCAGCGCCTACTCTACCGCAGTCAGAACAAGCGGGCAACAGAGAAAGAGAGGCGACACCAGGACTAACCGCGGGCAGGCATCCAATACAGAAAGATCGATGCTTTAGGACCAGGAGAAAAACATCAATTTTGCCGAAGAGTTCAACCTCTGGACAAACAATTGTAGTGTGTATGATGTAGCGAGAACTTTGTCAAATGCAATCCGTAAAACAAAGCCAGCAATGTGTGATTGCCTATATAACATCTGGCAGGATTTTTTTGCCAGAGTCCGACGACTTGCACGCGAACTGGGGATCCGTCATCACACATTTAAAAAGCCAAAGTTCCTGACCATCATGCAGCACATTGTTGACAGAATACATGTACTATCTGAGGCTGGGAGAAGTCTAGAGATGAGAGATGGGTGGGTCAGAGAAAATAAACAGTTTTTCTCTGATATATCCTAAAACTCTATCCGTGCTTTCCTACTGCGCCGATGATTTTAGAGTATTGAGCAAGCACGTAGCGAGGTTTCGAAAAAATCTTCAATGTATCAGAAGTGCTCGCTAAAGCCTCTTCAATGCTCGCGAAAGCCTACTTATTTCCGAATTCGCAATTTTCAATCGTTTTCGAGAAAAGACGAGGACTTGTTAAAATATTGACTTCTTCGCGTCAACCTCTCCTAGTGCTTTTCTGAACTTCTGTGTGTGCTCCCTCCATTCTCGCTGCAACCTCGCTAAATCCTAGCCTCTTGATCTTTAAATCCTCGCCTCGTGCTCTCAAAATCATCTTCCCGTATTCTTTAAATCCTCCCCGAATGCTCTTAAAATACTCCCCCCATGCTCCTTAATCATTTTCCCATCCTCTCTAAAACCTCGGTTTATTCGATAACTGTAGTTTGTTTTGATTGGAATAAATTAAATTAAAAAATGCAATATGATATTTTTTTAATGCATCTGTTTATTGCTCAAATCCACATGATAATTTTTATTTGACACTTACAATATCACATTAAATATTTGTGATGTGATATTCATCCTGCATGAATCCATGAGTAGTTGTAGAAAAAATTGGCACGTTGTTACATTCTATCGGACGATCCAAGTCATAACATTGTCCATTGCGTTGATCTGAAAAAATTAAAAAGAAAAACATAAGAAAAGTTGCTTAAATTACATTGAAAATGTCAATACGAAAATGGTTACTCGTACCTGTACTTCGTAAACTTTCGATCGGAGTCGATGGAGTATAGGGGTCGTGAATTGAGGTTTCCTGCTCAGTGGGACAATCTTCCCAATTTTTTCCCCGGTGGAAGTTTTGATTTCGCTTTTTGATTTCCGTGCACTTTTGCCGAATTCCAGCGTGTATCTTCGCTTGTTCGAAATCAGGTGATTGATATGAGCGATAAAAGCGCTTATATAAATGGGATTATTTTTGAATATTTTTACTCATTAGAAGTGGAAATAAGGAAAAAAGAATTTCATGATAGGTTTTGGCTGTCAAGTCAACTTTGTCGAAAATCATCCACGTAGTAAAAGTTTTAATTAATCTTAAGTGAGAAACATATTTTGAGTCAAATAAACTTTTTGAAAATGGTTTAGGATTACTTCCAGTGAATTTTTCGAAAGAAGCTCTTATCAATTCCTTTCAGAAAAATGTTTCTCATTCGGAATGGCTACAAAGGCGACCTAGTCTAAACATTTTTTTTCCTCTAAAAATATACGTGGCTCCACAGTGAATGGGAAAATGATAATTTTGAACAGAGCATAAATGGTTTTTGGTTGGGGCTAAAAAGTTTCTGGTAGGTGTCCAAATATCTCCCAAAAAAGATAACTCAAGAATGGTTGTTTTTGATCCGGATAAGCGGCAAGAATACATGTTGTATCCAAGTATATACCTGCTTAGTATAGACCCAATCAAAACATGTCCTGTGTTCGCGCGTTCATGTTGAAGTGACCGATAATAATCGTAAAATTCACGAAATATTATATAATTTTAGCTATTACTAGCTCACAATCTTCCTTTCTGACCCCGAAAAACTCGTTATTTAATTAAAAATCGCAACTTTTCTCCATGGACTAATAAGAAATATAAAAAATGTCGTGGATTTTATCATTATCTGTCAATTTAATAACAACACGCGAATACTGGACATTTTTTGATTGGGTCTATACTGAGCAGGTATATATATGGATACAATATGCATTTTTTACCGCTTATCCGGATCAAAAACAACCTTTTTTGAGCCTTTGGTGATGAGAAATCTACTATTATTCCCTATTTTGGCATTTTGACCTTGCGCGAACTGAAGACATTTTTTTTAGGATTCTTCTTTTTTGGGAATTATTTTGGCACCTACCAGAAACTTTTTAGCCCTAACCAGAAGCGATTGCAAAATAATTAATTTTTTCGATACGCCTGCTGCGGTGGATACTTACAACTCAATGTAATGACTTTTGTTTGGAATTTTCTGCGTTTTCCTCGTTCCGACCACCATAAATTGATTATGGCGTCAGAAAATTGTTTGTCTCTGGGAATTTTCGAGGCTGAAATAACCGATTTTTTGTAACTTTCGATCCAACAAATGAGCGCATGTTTTAATTTCCTTTTCCTCGGCCTTTTATCAGCCTTTTTCCCTATGGTCTCGCCACGCGCAACTAAAAAAAAGTGAACGAATCAAAATGCCCGTCGGGATTCGTAGGGCGACCTCCATTTTGAAAAGGACGTTAAGCGGGAAGTTTAAAGCATGTTCAATGCTGTATGTCCGAATTGCAGATAAAACTCGGAAACAGGCTTATAAATAATCGTATAAATGTAAAATGAAAATCAAAAACTTCTCACTTATATTTATAAAGAATATGAAATCGGGAAAAGCGTGCTATTAGAAAATTTAAAGTGCTTCTTTGCAACATATTTAAAGATTTATAATTTTATATTATGCACACTGTCGCTTTTGGAAAGAACGCAGAAAGTTTACAAATTTTCTTGTAGGGGAAAGTGCAGTATGGTTTCAGTGCGGGACACGGTGACTCTTGTAACTGATGCTCATGTTTCTTCATTTTCATATTAGTTTTTTACATGAAATAGCTTTCTTTAGTACTCAAGAAAGCTATTTTATGTGAAAAAACGCATATCTCAAGATCTATGCTAGAAATGAAGAGCAACTACATCTAGCTCTAGGGGTAATCCTGCGGCAATCCCGTATATCTCAAGATCTATGCTAGAAATGAAGAGCAACTAGATCTATCTCTAGGGATTGTCGAGAAGTACACTTGGGAGATTGGAATGGAGTTTGGGTTAAAAAAATGCGCCAAGGATAATTTGAAGCGTGGAAACTTAATGGCATCGCCGAAGATCCTGCGCTCGTCGAGAGAAACGACATACGACATCTTGGCGCTAGAGAAACCTATACATATCTCAGCGTGCCACAGAGCCGCATTCAGGACGGCGAAGAACAAAGTATCTGCAACGTGAGGTTTTGCACATGAACAAAAGCATGCACCTTAAGTCTTTTGTTCCGCAAATTCTGGGTACATTACATATAGTCACAAATGGGCGAGACCCTTTTCTCAAAATGGTCAGCAAACACGAAGAAGTTGGCAAAGGAGCGCTTCTGTACAAAGCAGTGGAGGAGGCTGCTGAAACACTTGGCTTTAAGTTCAGCATCAGGGGTGAGCAAAATGCATCAAACATTATTCATCTCGAGTACTCACTCCTGAAGGCCCGGATCTAGAATTTCAGCGTGTCAAGACGGTGTCATTTCCACTCTAGCATACCGTTGCCACAGTTTGAGCCAAGACATTCCGGATGATAGCTGCAGAGCGTGTATCGCAGACACGGCGCACCTAGGACAATACTATCTAGTTTTCCAACTCATTCGGGAACAACGTACACTGGAACCTGAAATTAAGACAGGTTTCGGGCTTAGCTCACCATGTCCTTGGCCGTGAATTCAGAAAGTCCAAACCACCACGAAACTGCGGGGACATAAGTTCTAGAAACGACATAAACTCCGCGGCCGTATTTTCAGCTTCCAGTATACATCCAAAGGCACAATGCGGCACTAAGAGTGCTTTGTTACTATCTCTGTCAGTCTTACGGCATTAGGCCTGATACCGCTCTGCTGAACGCTCCTGGGGAAATAGAGTCAATTGCCGAAAACGAGAAGAACCGCATATGCTGGAACTTCATATACTCGACAATTGTTTCTGTCGCGGACTCGAGACCTGACATAGTTCTCCTTGACTTCGAGAAACCAACCATGTTCGTTATCGAATTTTCGGCACCAGCCGTCAAGAACATCACAGCCAAGAAGAATGAAAAGAAAGAAAGATAAAAAGACCTTATAGGGGAGTTGCGACTGGTACACCCAGAATATTCTGTTAAGCTAGTCGTCTTGATTATCGGTACTCTTGGAGGTGCCATGTTTTCACTCGTTAATAGCCTGAAAGGCATCCCTACGTATCAACGAAATGATAAGACACTTGCGGGGAAAATGCAGAAGGCGTTCGTCCTCGGATCTCTCCGTGTCCTCAGGGCGCACGAGAATTTTGCCGTATAGTCGCATTTAGTCCACCACAGACTGTAACCATCTATTTGACGGACGTGAGACGTGGTTACAGCTGAAACGTTACCGCGATTTCGCCGGGAGCGGATGCAGTTTTGTATAATTGCACCCGCTCCCGGTGAAATCCCGCGGTTGTCCTCATGCCATTATATGACAGTATAATATATATAAAGTTCAATATTCACTATTTAAAAATCGTGATTTACGTAGCTTATGTGTTTAAGAGTTGAAAAGACATACTCTTCAAAATGTTTTCAGACTTGTCCTACGTAAACTGTGGAGTCATTCGATAACACCTCAGAGTAACCTTTAATATTTATGGGTTGAAAATACAACCTCTTATTCTAAATTAAAATAACTTCTACTATGTGGTCATTTTTCTGAGGGCATCCAGGAGGCATTTCATGTTCCAAAAACTTGATTAGAAAATCTGCTGGATATATTCGCTGCTCAGAAATTGGGATTTCTATCCTTTTTCTACAGGATAAAAAAAACAAACCCCAAAACGAATATGAAGACATTTTTTTAATGAAGGTGTTCACTGAGGACATCCAAAAGTTTTTCCAGAAGCCAATAGTTTCATTATAAAATTTGTTGACATAAAGAATGATATCTTTCAAACTTTATCGTAATAGAGTTGCAAAGATTCTACCCCTAAATTTTTTTAATGATTAAGGGCCAGTATACGCCAGAATTATCAGGATGTATAAGTGGTCTTTTGATTTCATTAGAACTTCTTGAAATTATTATGTTATATGAGAGACATTTCGTGCCCAAGGGATTTTTAAAAATTTTCAAAATTACGGGAGTTATGCCATGTTAAAGTTTGGCATCACATTTTATTGAATTATTGATATTTACAAAACCATGCAAGACATATCAATGAAACTTTGAGGTATTATAGGCAAAAGTATACGCTGTAATATCATAATACAGAAAAAATTTGTTTCCAAAATTTTGACAAAAAAAAGTCCAAACATTTTCTGGATTTAATTTTTTTTTCTATATTGCACCTTTTTATATTTTTTTCTAGTTAGATTATACAAATTCTTCATAATTTTATCTTTCTCCGGAGAAGAACGCTCGCGACTCTTCTGTATCACAAGATATCGTCATATTGCATACAAAAGCTATGGATTTCAAATAGCTAATCTTTGCCAATCACGAGAAAATGACTTTCGTTCATTAGTTTGTTCATAACATTGTCAACATTTTTTGTCTCATTCTGACCCACTTAAAGTTACTTTTAGTTAGTTATTACACGGATTTATGATCGTTTTGAATGAATTGGACAATTTTAAAAGAAATCTGAAATTTTAGAAAAAAAGTTTAAACTTTGTTATTGAATAACACATTTTCCTAAGCCGGAGTAAAATATCCGCAGTTACTCATTATACCTAAAGACTTAAGGCAATTTATAAATAAAACTTCCAAATTCATTAAGAATTAACCTGTCGGGCGATTTTTGCACGAAAAGTGTGCCTTTTTCCCCACTGGACGACACTGCAAGAATAGCATGGTGGCGGCGCACGCGACCACAAAAATAACGATATCTTGTGATCCAGAAGAATCACCATCATTTTTGTTCGAAGAAAGGTGAAATTATAAAGAATTTGCATATTTTAACTAGAAAAAAATAATAAGGTGCAAAATTCAACATAACGTAACTCCCGTAATATAATACTATAATTTCACAACATTTTATTAAACTCTGACAACCACTTGTAGATCCTGATTTTTCTGGCGTACTCCGGTTCTCAAGCATTTTGGATGGATTTTTACATTGTGATTTCGAATTTTTTTATTATTTCGATTTTTCAGTTTTTTCCGAAACTTTCCTTGTATCTAAGTCTAGCTTTCAGTCTGCTAGTAGAAGAATATTTTAAATAAGGAGATAAGTAAATTAAAAGATAAATGACAACTACGAAGAGAACCGTTCTTGTTTTTCTGAGAAGAAATTATACAGTGAAACGCAATATTATAAAGAATTTCATGCTGCACATTCGCTCGGTTATAATTGATAAATAAAAGTAAAATATCACAAAATAGCGACATTTTGTATCGCTCTCTTGTAGATTACGATGGGAAATTACTTCCTGCGATGCCATGATGCCAATTGCGTGTTGTAAATGGGATTCAGTTAGCCGATTCTCGATCGTAGCGGAACTCGCAGTTTGACTGAAAGCAGCGAAAGGATCTTAAAGCCTATATTATAATTGGGATTATAAACTTCAAAAATATATACTAATATGATAAGCAATTTCAGCAGTGATTTATAAAGCATTAAGGGCTACGGAAAATATGTCAGATTCCGGAAAGTTATAAGGCGAATAAATTCAAAAGCTTGGTCTATAGGATATTAGTTTTCCGTTTTGTGGCTTTGGGGTCCGTAAATGATGAAGAAGATTTAAATTTCCATCAGAAGTTTCGGCTCCATATATGGGCCCTCTTCAGTGATTTATTCTAGAAAAAGTTTATTGATAAATTTCACTTATTCCCTAAGATCGATTTTCGTGCGTCGGCTTTTTTTTTTATTTATATTAATTTTTTTTTTCTCCCCAATAATTTTATTTTTGTAATATATGTAAATAAAATTAATTATTGTTATATATAACTCAAATATAATAACAATATTTAAAACATTTATATTCAAAACGTGTTGTTTGTAAATAGTGTCTAACAGTAAATATAAAACCCGACGTTCTTATTCTAACATCCACCTATATTCCTAAGACATTATTGCACTAAAACTTATTCACTTAGAATGCTGATTTTTATTTGTTGCTTACTATGTAATGAGTTTGCGAGTCATTAAATGAGAAAAAACTACAATGTTATAAATCTGATCTTATGATACGGAAAAATAGGCAAATCAAAAATGGCAATCTGTTGCTGAGTTTAAATTACAACTTTTTAGAGTTTTCATATGAAAGACGGGATGCCAAGACAAATAAACATGGTAATTGAGAAAATATAATTTTTAAAACCTGCGATACGGAAGACAGGTAATTGGAATTAGCAGTCTGTTTTTAGGTTTTCTTTTTCAAAAATATTTTGCGTTTTAATATTCTTGTGTCCTGTTTCCTTTTAGGGTATAAGACACAACATAAATTAAAAACAACACTTAGAAAAATTATAAATTTGGAAAATGATAGACGGAAGGTATATAATTAAGAATGGTAATTAACAATAGACCTGAGATACGGAGTGCAGATAATTAGAAATAGAGACTGAGAGTCAGACCTTAAGGAATGGCAAAACGAAAAGATTCTACATTTGAAAACTTGAGGTACGGAAATCAGAAATTTAATAATGTCAACATTGTTCTTGGAAATTTATTTATTTATTTCCCTGTTTAAATCTCTTTTTCTGCCTTTGTTTTTTTTTATTTTTCATCAAGTAAAACTCTCCTCGCTCCTTTGAGCATACGACACCAAAAAAGCAAAAGTTGCAAGATTGATGCAAAGATGCAAAATTGAGATACGAAAAGCAGAAACAAAAAACAGCAATGTATGGCAATGGTAATAATGGTAGAAATTTTTTTTGAGTTACCAACCTTGAGAAATAGCAGTTTTTGCCTTTATTTTCAAACTTTAAAACTTTCGTGTAGTTGTTTTTGACATTTCTTTGCACTTCTTTGTTTGAGATTTTGTTTGACTTTTTCTGACACTACTTTTTAAAAATATGTCTTCTAGTTTGTTTGAATTTTTGAAATTTGTTCTATTTGAGTTGTTCATCTCACTGAGGACTACTCTCTGTGCGATTCAAAATGTAACTGAATGAAAGCCGGCTTTCCTCAAAACACATGTTCACTGAGTGGACAAAAACGTCTTTTTCCGTAGGGTTTGGCTAGGATCAGTGACGTTTTCCTGAAGCAGATATCCGAGGATGCAGTTTGCACTGATCCTAGCTAAACCCTACGGAAATAGACGTTTTTGTCCACTCAGGGAACATGTGTTTTGAGGAAAGCCGGTTTTCACTCAGTTACATTCTGAATCGCACAAAGAGTAGTCCTCAGTGCGATGAAGAACTCAAATAAATCAAATTAAAAAAATTCAAACAAACTGGAAGACATATTTTGAAAAAGTAGTGTCAGAAAAAGTGAAACAAAATCTGAAACAAAGAAGTGCAAAGAAATGTCAAAAACAACTACACGAAAGTTTTAAAGTTAGAAAATGAAGGAAAAAACTGCTATTTCTCAAGGTTGGTAACTCCAACATTTTTTCTACCATTATTTCCATTGCCATACATTGCTGTTTTGTGTTTCTGCTTTTCGTATCTCAATTGTGCATCATTGCATCAATCTTGCAACTTTTGCTTTTTTGGTGTCGTATGCTCAAAGGAGCGAGGGGAGTTTTACTTAGTACAAAATAAATAAACAAAGGGAGAAAAAGAGATTTAAACAGGGAAATAAATAAATAAATAAATTTTCAAGAACAATGTTGACATTATTAAATTTCTGATTTTCGTACCTCAAGTTTTCAAATGTAGAATCTTTTCGTTTTGCCATTCCTTAAGGTCTGACTCTCAGTCTCTCAAGCGTACAATTTTGCCATTTCAATAACAGAGCGATAATTTTTATTTTTATTTCTAAATGTCTTATTCCCACACAACACGGTCATCAAAATTTAATTTCTTAATTGCCCTTCAGTCTCCCAGGTTTTACAAATATATAATATGTGAATTGTTTTGGCCTCTTTTTGTGTCTGATGCTCAAGAGTGGGGGGGGGATATATATGTTATATATTTTCAAGAAACAATAAATATTTATGAGGAAAAAACTCAAAAACAGTTTGAGTTTTCATTATCTGCATTCTGTATCTCAGGTTTTCAAATCTATAAGGTCCTAGTTACCGTTCCGTTTTCCCGTTTTACCAATATACAATTTAGATTTTCCTTATAACGTCTGATGCTCAAAAAAGGAGGGGGGGGCAAAAAGTATATATTTAAAAATGCACAAAAATTTATCTTAGGTAATAAGCGAAATGTACCAATAAACTTTATCTAGAATAAATCACTGAAGAGGGCCCACATATGCAGCCGAAAGCTTAGTTAGCCAGTCATTTTTAGTGAAAATTCAAAAAGTGAGCGCATTTTGAAAATTTTTGAAGCCATTTTATTCCAAACTTTTTAAATTATATTTACGGCTGTTCAAAGTACTCAAAAATTCAGACAATTTATTTTCATGACATTTTTCGATAGAATAAAAATTCTCAGACTTACAGCATTTTCAAAATCCAAAGGAGGAAATGAAAATGAACATTTTCAGCCAAACAATGCACGACACGAAAGAAAGTCAGGGCAAAAAAAGTGTTTTTTTTTTGCACGCCCTACAAGATTGTCATGACGACTCATTGAATTTTCTTGAAAAATCGAAAATTCTCATTTTTATTGCACAAAAAATAATGAAAAATCCAAAATTTAATTTGACGGTCAAACTATGCAAGATATGATTTGTAATGATTTAAACAATAAAATAACCATCATTAATTCTTATGGTACTTGAAAGTTTGTATTTTTACATTCTCATCTAGAGAAGGTATTAAATTTGTATAAAATTTGAAAACCCCCGTTTTTTGTCAAATTTCCACGTCTTGAGACCCCCTGAACCCAAAAAACAGGTTTTTACGAATGTGTCTCTCTGTATGCATGTGTGTATGTATGTCTGTGAACACGATAGCTTTCGAAAGAATTGGCCTTTGGTATACTCTTTTAGTCTCGTAAACGAAAGGTTAAGTTCGTTAGCCAGCCATTTTGGATGAGAATTCAAAAAGTGAGCGCATTTTGAAAAATTTTTAAGCCATGTTTTTTCAAAAGTTTAAAATTATATTTGCGGCTGTTTATAGCACTCGAAAATTCAAACAATTTATTGACATGACATTTTTCGATAATGTGAAAATTTTCAGACTTACAGCATTTTCAAAATCCCAAAGAGGAAACGAAAATTAACATTTTCAGTCAAACAACGCACGACACGAAAAAAAGTCAGTGCTAAAAAAGTGTTTCTTTTTGCGTGCCCTAGTAGTGGGCACATTCTCATCAAAACTTTGATTGTATTACGCTCCTCTTCCTCATGATCAAAGAAACATTTAATTCTCTCGACTTCAGGTCGATCTGGCCTTGAATCCGCAAAGTTTAAAGCTTTAAGCTTAAAGCTTAAAGAAGAAGACGATAGGAGGAGACACCTCCCGGGCCTCTGTAGGGAATCAGCAAAAACTCTTCCAAGCAGCCAAAAAACGCGAAGGGTCCACCCCGGCGCTCGAGAAATTACAACAGAGCTCCGACGGGCGGACAGCGGTACTTTCATCGAGGCGCCTACAATCAAACACCTCACCAGCGGAGGGGATCACCGCACCGCTCGTCAAGGAGAGGTCAATCCAGGAAGGATCATCAACCCCAGGCTCGCAGATACAGGAAATAATCCCTGTAAGTCATATTGCCGGTAGGCTACAATTTTTTCTGTCACATTGGCAAATAATAACTGCAGATAAGACGGCATTATCGTGGATCAACGGTTATAAGATCCCCTTCGATAATGTTCCTATTCAAAAAACGGTATCGAGTGAACGCCACTGGTCTTCTGTCGATAGAAAAAATATAGGTTTGTTGCTTTCGGAGTTACAAAGCAAAGCCGCGGTATCAAAGTGTGATTTTTTTAAAGGACAATTCGTCTCGGATATCCTTCTAATTAAAAAGCCAAATGGCAAAAATAGACTTATCTTAAATTTAAAGAACTTAATTAACTTTTTATCGCCTCAACATTTCAAATTAGAAGATAACCACACTGTTAAAAAATTATTGAGACGAAATTGCTTCTTGTCAAACTTATATTTGCAGGACGCTTGTCATATCATTCCTGTTCGTAAATCCTTCCGAAAATATTTACGTTTTTTATTTAATGGCCAACTATATGAGTTTACATGCCTGCGATTCGGTTTAAGCACAGCACCATATGTATTTACAAAGATCTTAAAACCAGTTGCAGCTTATTTACGAAAATTAGGTTTTCAATCGGTAGTTTATTTAGACGGTTGGTTGCTTATTGGACATTCATTCGCAGATTGTCAGAGAAACGTAACAGAAACAAGAGCTTTACTAAGTTTTTCAGGCTTTATTTTTAACGACAGTAAGAGTTGTCTTCGACCCAGCCATAGATGCAAATTTTTAGGCATTTTCTATGATTCGCATAATATGACGGTAGAATTACCCGATGAAAAGATATCAAATATAAAAAAATCCTTGCAAAAATTACGTATAGATAAAATTATTTCCATGAGAAGATTTGCAGAATTACTCGGTTTCTTAGTATCATGTTGCCCAGCAGTGAATTACGGGCTAATGCATACAAAGATATGTGAGAGACAAAAATACTTAGCATTACTGTCCAATAATAATAACTATAATGCAAAGATGAAGATTTCGAGTAATTTGTATAATGAATTGGAATTGTGGACTTCACGATTTTTTACGCCTAGTCAACCGATCAGAAATAACTCGTTTGATCTTGAAATCTTTAGCGACGCTTCCTTAACGGGTTGGGGAGCGTTTAGCAAGGGAAAAAGAGTCTCGGGTCATTGGAAGGAATACGAAAAAGAGCATAATATTAATTACCTAGAGCTACTCGCAGCGTTTTTTGGATTAAAAACATTCGCAAACAATTTTAATCGGTGTCAAATTTTACTGCATATTGATAATACGACAGCTATCGCTGATATAAAAACAATGGGCGGTATTCAATTTAAGAATGTCAATGAGATAACGCGACGGGTTTGGTCGTGGTGCGAGGAAAGACAAATTTGGGTTTTTGCAACATGCATACCCTCAAAAGATAATACAGAAGCAGACTTTGAATCCCGTTGGGTACAATCAGTTGCCGAAATTGAATTGTCAACAGAAGCCTTTGAGCGCATTGTCCATACATTTGGGATGCAACAGATTGATTTGTTTGCCACGCGAGTTGACGCAAAATGTAAAAAATGCGTATCATGGAAAAGAGACACTGATTGTTTCGCAATTGATGCTTTCACGTTAGATTGGAATCGTTTTTTCTCCTATGCATTCCCGCCCTGCTCGGTTATTTTAAAATGCTTACAAAAATTATAGACGAGGGGGCAGAAGGAATAATGGTTGTTCCAGAGTGGCCAGCGCAACCTTGGTACCTATTATTCCATGAATTACTTACTTCAAAAACGCTCAAAATTAAAGCCAAACATAATGTATTCTTTGCTAACAGGGAAACAGATCAGTTTTGGGGCAAAGCTACCCTGGTGGTCGGAATCTTGTCAGGAAAGCCTACGAAATGAGAGGAACTCCACAGGTGGCGCTAGATATCACGCTTGCATCAATTTCCGACTCGTCTTACAAACAATACGAAGGTTGTTTGAAAAATGGTGGATTTTTTGCATAGAAAACAATATTGATCCTTTTACTATTTCAGTTCCACATGTCTTAACTTTTTTAACTAACTTATTTAATGGCAACTTATCTTCAGCTACTATATTCAGCAGCGTTGTATTAGATAAGAGTTCATATGCTCCTATCTGCTAAATTCCCGGCCAACTACTAGGTATGGAGCCTATTTTGTTTGTTTCCCAACTAATTAATTATTTAATTCCATTCAAAGTCCCAAAATCAATTCAAAAATACAAACCGGTATAATCCACCCATCTAGCAAAGTAGACTCCAACACTTTCTATCTTCCTTCCGACTTTCAGGCTACACCGTTACAAAAAATCAAACTCTAGTATTTTTAATTTTGTTTGTTTCCCAAATTCTGGGAGAAACGACCCCCCTCCACTCAGATACTATAAAATACAAAAATGATGTATTAATAGTAATTTTTTATTTCAATTTTAAAATTGCGTGAGAAAAAATAGCACGCGTGTGTTTGTTTCCTAGTGCATATTTTAAATATTAAAAGCATGGTGATCTATTTTTATATTTTAAGTAAAAGTTGAAAAACAAATGAACTGTTTTTCTGCAACGACCCTATTACTCTTGAAATCTAGTGTACAAGCCTTCGTGAAATCTTTGAAATGTTTCTGAATTTTTCGAAATCATTGTGAAATCTTTTAAAATTCGTTTGAAATCTTTGAAATATTTCAGAACACTTTGAAATCTCCTGAAATATATTGTTATCTTTGAAATTTTTTGAAATATTGAAATCTTCCGTACACTCAAAAGTCGAGTGGTCAACTTCTCGCAAAAAAGTTACAGTAAAAAATCTTAAATTATTTTGATAAAATTTACATGCCTTGAAAAAGTCCGGCATCCACATTGGAAGGACAACAGCTTCTTCGAGTAGTCTCTTGGCTTCATGAAGATCAGCGATATCATCCCAGCGAATATTCGGATTTTTTTGTACAATATCTCTCTCTAGAATGCAATAAAACCATTGCGTACTTCACTTATTTCCGAATATTTATATGTCGTAGGTAATTAGGAAAATTAAGGTTCTGACATAAAAACATTAAACTAGTATAATTTGAAAGATTTGTTACAAAACGATTTGCAATCGTAAGACAATCAATAAAATTGGTTGAATATACAATTTTTATTAAATCTATTCCATTAGTTTTATAAGAATAAGATTTTTTGAATATACAATTATTCAATCTTTTTAATTAATTTGATAAACAACCATCTTTTCATCTTGAAGTATACTTTGTTCCAAGACCTGTCATTTTATCTCTGTATGAAAGCTTTATTTTGCATTTACAAAGCCTTTTTTACAAGCAAGGTTAAATATAACGTTAGAATCCGTGAAGTCGAATTCATTTAGTGTTTAAAATTTATATACATTACAGTTAATTGCATATTATTTATCACAACTTTGATCTATTAAAAACTACACAAAAAAGCTTATTGCCAATTTTTAAGTTTCTATCTAAAAGTTTTTTTTTATTTGAGCATACCATTTTTATAGTTTTTATTGAACTTGAAGTTTTTTGTTAATTAAATATATGAATTATTTTTTGCAACAGCAAACACTTTAAGGGCTAAGTATACTTTCATAAAGACAAGATTGTTGCTTATAAAATTAATTAAAATATTTAATAAAAATTATTTATTCAACAAATTTTATTCATTTTCTAACGATTGCAAATCACTCCGTAACAAATATTTTAAATTATACTTACATTACATTACTTTTATACTCTAAATGTAATATAAAACGAAATAAAGATTTTTTAAATATCTAAAGCGCTGTAAGAATTTAGGGAATATCTGAAAGTATGCTAAATTCCTGAATAAACCAAGAATTTAGAGAAAAGGTAACACCTGAATGGAAGATTTTCCTAAACTCCCGTGTTTAGCTAATTCTGTAGGCTTTCAACCATAGCCCTAATTTTCCTAATTACCTAGGACATATATAAATTTCTAAACGATGATGTAAATTAAGTAATTTACCAAGTACATCCACAAGATCCTTATCATTTCCAGCTGGCTCAAACTTTCGGTCTTCAACTTCTACATCTGTTTTCTCAGACTCCGATTTGTCCTGAAAAAAAAAAGGTAAACGTGTAATCAAAACTTTAAATAAAACTAAATAGATGCCTTTTAATGATAAGAAATTATAATTCACTTGCTTCTACACGTTTTTTGGAATAAAGGCCCACCTTGTTTGTATCGTCTTTTTTGTTTGTTTTTTTATCATCTTTTTTACCAGCACTTTTAGTATCTGACTTTTTGCCAGGAGGACCTGTCGGTTTTCGGAGACCTGTACGACTTTGCTGCATCTTTTGCTGAATTCTCTGAGGCCTTGGGTTTCTGAAATTACAAACGAATTTGAAATAAAGAACTAATCACTCTACTAGAGATCACAGCGGTTCAGTAGTTTAATTTTAGGTAAAGAACAGAATTTTTTCCACCATAATGGAAGTGAAAGGGGATTTCATTTATTATTAAAAACTGTTTATCATATGGGTATCTCATACAAATTGAACGAAAGTGACCTCTGTGCCTTTTCTTCAGCAAGTTTTCTAGTAATTTTTGTATTTCACATTTTCTTTTTATAGGCTTTAAAGAATCTGCTGAACACTTCAGTACTTTCTACTGATGAAATACATTAAAAAAACATTCAAGAAGATCAGAGATTGAAAATCGCATAAAGCATTTTTTTAATTAAGCTAGAAAGAAATAATTGACATTCTAATGTATTTTTATCAGATGAAAGTTCTCAGGTTTTCAAAAAACCATTTATTGTCAGCTGAAAAAGACATTATAGTGTGAAGAAACAGAAAATAAAAAAAGTATTAATAGATTTAATACTTTCACGATGAAAAGTTTCGTAGTTTTGCACACGATTGAAACCCGAAAAAGCTTTAAATTTCAAATTTAAAAAAAGTATTATTCACGAAAATAATAAGATTATGAAGATAACAATTTTTATAAATACGTAGTTTGCTAAGATGTAAAAGCAAGCCATATAACAATCAGCTCCAAATGAATTATATCTTATTAGAGGGTCCCAATATATGCTACTTTTTTGCAAACTATTTTCGATTTCCACAACAACTAACATACTTTTATCTGATACACCGTTTTTACGTATTTTATTACATATTTTTAAAGTAATAAATTAATCGAAATTCTTATTTATTTATTATAGGCTTCACAGTCTTTCCCATATTCGACTCTTTTCTCGGTCTTCCCCTTAAATTCGAAGTAAATTAATAGAACCCAATAAGAAAATCAAACTATTTTTAGTTGAAAATTTAGGTTGAAAAGTGTACTATTATATTTTTGGTTGAGAATTTTATTAATCGTTTTTGTTAAAACATTTTATGATTTGGTTGAAAATTCTACAATTTTGTCAAAGCGGCGCCCTCTACTATTTTGGTGAAAAATTAAACTATTTCGTTGAAATTAACTTTCTCTAAATTAATATTTACGGGTGTAAAATTTAACATTTTTGTATTAAAAATTTCACAGATTGGTGGAAATGTATTTTCATTTTTGACTCAAGAATTTTTTTGTTGTTGAAAATTTAATATTTTTTGTTGAACTTTCATATTTTCGGGTAGAAAGTTCAACAGTTTTGTATAAAATCTATTTTTGGATTGAAAATTCAACAATTGGGTTGAAATTTCTTATCTTTCTTAAGTGAAAAATCTTTTTTGGTTAAAAATTAAACTTTATTTCATGAAAATTCAACAATTGGGTTGAAATTTTTTATCTTTCTTGACTGAAAAACGTTCTTTGGTTGAAAAATCCATTATTTTGTCCTAAATTGAATTATTTTGTTGAAAATTCTAAATTTTGTTAAAAAAGGCATCCTTTTTGGTTCAAAGTTCAACTATTTAAAAAAAAAATTCAATTTAGAAATAGAAATTTCATCTTTTTGTATTGAAAAATCCACAATTTGGATGTATTTTTTTCATTTTTGACTGAAAATTTTTGTTTGGTTGAAAATTGAACTTTTTTATGGAAAATTCTTAATTTCGGGTTGAAGATTTAATTCACTTGTATACATTTTGTCTTTTTGTATTGAAAATTCCAAAATTTGCTCGAAATCTTTTTCATTCTTGACTGCAAAATTTTGTTTGATTGAAACTCGATTAATTTTTGTTGTAAATTTATATTTTCAGGCTGAAAGTTGAACTGTTTTATAGAAAATTCGTTTTTTGAGAAATGAATTATTTTGTTCATAGTCTTTTTTTATGAATTCCACTGTTTTTTATTTAAAATGAAATTTTTTTCAGTAGAGAATTTTATTCATCATTTTTGGTTTAAAATTTTATTATTTCGTCGAAAATTCTAAAATTTGGTTAAAAGGGCATCCTTCTTGGTTGAAAGTTCAACTATTTGGTTAAAAATTCAACTGTTGTGTAGAAAATTCGTCTTTTGTATTAAAAATTCAACAATTCAGTTAAAAGTGTTTTCATTCTTCCCTGAAAAATTTTTTCTGGTTGAAAATTGAACTTTCTTTGTTGAAAGTTCAGAATTTTATTATTTTATTGAAAATGAACTTTTTTGTTGTGAAGTCATAATTTCGGTTTTAAAATTGAACTGTCTTGAAGAAATTTCTGCTTTTTGTACTAAAAATTCAACAATTTAGTGGATTTTCTTCCTTTTTTGACTTTAGACATTTTTATCCTCCTATTTTCGTGAAAAATTTGATTATTTCCTTTATTTTTAGAGCATTTTTTCATGTTACCTCTATAAAGGTGTTTTTGATTTGTAACTACAGAACTGATTTATATTTTGGGTTTAGTTTCTCGATTGAATTGTTAGCGATTCCTTCGCTTTTAACAATGTCCTTCAAATCTACAAAATTAGCAAATAAATCGATTAGAAAGTATTGCAGTATCTTAAAAAAGAATCTCTTTCAAAGTTTTCTGATGTCTTCAATTTCCAGGTATGATTCTTAAAAAATGAGTCGAAACCTTGTAAAAAAAAGGGGGGGGGGATTCGGTAAGAACTGTTAATTTGAGGTGTTTTTGGGGATTTTTCAAACTGAAGGGGGAAAAGGGGGATTAGGTAAAAAAAAGTTCAGACTGTGATCCCTACTCTACTAATTATTTACAAATTGATTGACAGAATATTACTTCTGTTCTGAAGGTGTTAATGGTGGCCAAACGTCAGGATCCCGAGGAGGAGGCGGTTGACCCCACGCACTGGTAGTTCCACAAGACCACAATGCAGGGTCACGAGTTGGTTCCTCGTACGATAAACAAGATGTGCCTGCAATTTGAATAAAATGATGGAAATCCTTCGAAATCAGTGGTGTAGTCCTAAAAGAAAAAGTGACCTGGCGGTACTTTCCATAAACTACGTTACAGTTTGAGACAGGGGGGGGGGTTGTGAGTGGAAATAACGTTATGAACTTAGATAACATTTTGAACTTAAACCCAATAAGAAAATGTAACTATATTTTTGGCTAAAAGTTCATTTTTTGTATTGAAGGAGCTACTATTATATTTTTTTTTCGGAATTCATCTCGTTTGGTTCAAAATTCTATTATTTGGTTGAAAATTTAATTATTTTGTTGAAAATGCAACTATATTGTTAAAAAGTCATCTTCTTTATCAAAAATTTAACTACTTTGTTAAAAATTAACTTTTTAGTTGAAGGTCTATCTCTTTCGTTGAAAATTTAACTATTTTGATGAAAATTTGTTTCATTTTTCCTTGAAAATAAACTTTTTAAACTGACAATTAAACTATTCAATTTTTTGTTAAAAAATTATCTCTTTTAGTCGAAATTTCAACTTTTTGATTGAAAATTTATATATTTTGTCGACAATTCGTCTTTCTTGGTAGAAATTTAATCTTCTTGGTTAAAAAATTTATCCTTTTTGGATAAAAATTAAATTGTTGAGATTGATCTTTTTTGTTTGAAAATTTGATTATTTGACTTACCGTTGAACTACTTTGTAAACAAAATTTTTTTTATTGAGGATTCATAATTATAGTTGAAAATTGAACTATTTGCTTTTAAATGAACTTTTATGTTAAAAATTATACTGTTTCGTAGAAGCCACCTTTTTGACCTGACAATTCAACAACTTGGTAGACAATTCATATATTTGGTTGAAAATTATACTTTTTGATTGAAAAATCATATTTTTTGGTTGAAAATTCATCTTTTTTGTAGATAATTCGTCTTTTTGGCTTTAAAATTAAATAATTTTGTTTAAATTCACATATTTTGTTCGAAATTCAACTTTTGTAGTAGAACACCAATCTTCTTGGTCGAAAATTCATCTTTTTGGTTCAAAATTTAACAAGTTTGTTGAAAATTCATTTTTTCGTTAAAAATTATTTTTTTTATCTGAAAATTTAAATATT
The DNA here is from genome assembly GCA_011634705.1 of Andricus grossulariae. NCBI lineage: Eukaryota > Metazoa > Arthropoda > Insecta > Hymenoptera > Cynipidae > Andricus > Andricus grossulariae. The sequence continues at coordinate 16,702,557 of JAABKJ010007545.1, forward strand.
CCAGTCTTGGTTAAAACTTTATCCTGTATATTGGATAAGTTTGAAATTCGACTTTTTTGATAGAACATTAATCTTCCTGGTCGAAAATTAATTTGTTTGTTGTTCAAAGTTTTTTTTATCAGAGTTTCTATCTGAAAATTTAACTATTCCATTTTTAGTTGAAACTTTATTCTGTATATTGTATAAGTTAAAAATTCAACTATTTGGTAGATAATTAATGTATTTTCTCAAAAAGTCGTCTTTTTTAGGTAGAAAATCATTCTCAAAATTAAACTTTGAACAAACATGTTTGTTGAAAGTTCAACTTATTGTTTGAGAATTCAACTATCTTGTTAAAAATTTATTTTTCTTGATTGAAAATGATCTTTTTTTGTTAAAAATTCATATTTTCCGATTTAAAAGTCTACTGATTTCTAAAAAATTCGACTTTTTAGCATAAAAACTTTACTCTTTTGTTAAAAATTCATCCTTCATTTCAGAAGTCATCTTTCTTGGTCGCAAATGAACTTTTTGGATGAAAATTCAACTCTCTTCTAAAAAATTGTTCTTTTTGTCTTGAAAATTTCAATATTTGATGGAATTTTAATATTTTTTGTTTGAAAAAATGACCATTTCATTGAAAATGCATCTTTGTATGCTGAAAATTCAACTATCTTGTTAAAAATCGATTATTGAAAAATTTAACTGTTTTGTTAAAGTCATCATTATTGATCGAAAATTAAACTATGTTTTTAAAAATCCACGCTTCTGGATTGAAAATTCATCTCTTATTGTCATCCTACTTGGTTGAAACTTTATGTTTCTTGGTTGAAAAGTAACTTTTTTATTAAAAATTCAACTATTTTCGAAAAAATTCGCCTTTTGGGCTGGAAAATTTTACTATTTGGTTAAAACTTTAACTGTTTTTTGTGAAACTCATCTCTTTTACTGGGAACTTCATATATTTGGTTGTTAATGCAACTGTTTGGTTGGAAATTATTTTTTGTTGTTGGAAAAATCGTCTTCATGTGTTGAAAGTTCACCTCTTTGGGTAGAAAATCTTTTTTGGTTGGCAATTCAACAATTTTGTTTAAAATACAATATATTTTGGCTTCAAATCTTAGGAACTTAAAAGTGTTTTGTATTGAATTCAATATGATATCTATATTAATATTATTTAAAAGAATTCATAAACGTAAGATCCGTCTTTAGCCAACGGCTACGTTACTTTCGGAGGAGGTAAAGAAGGCCCAAAATTGGTGACGCAGTTTATGGATTGCCCATAACTGAAAATATTTTTCGTGTGACAATAAGTGGCTTACCGCCGCCGCACCAGGCCTTCAAAAACAGGACCCTGTTCGAAATTCAAAAAAAAGTTCAACAACTTAGGCTCCTATTTACCTAGCAATCGTTCTGTATGGGAATCCACTTTAAAAAGTTGCAAAGTATTGGAAGTGGCTTTGACCTTTTCGAATTCCTGCACAATTTGGTGCTGCACTTGTTGCCACTTTGCTTTTCGAGTTACATCCACAATGCTTGCAAGTAACCTATGTATTTGTTGAACTACTCCTTGATAATAAACTCCAGACGTATCGTAATTCCCCGTCAAAGCCATTTCTCTCGCCAACTTTGTGTTTTCACAGATTTCATTTATCGACACAGCCATCTAAGCGATTCCAGAAAAGAAATTTCATATGTATAACTCGAAGCTTCGTTTAACCTATTCAAAACGAGACACTTTTCACTTGATTATAGAACACCGAACAAGCTTCGTGCAATATTGTACAGACAATAAACTAGAAAATAAAGGACAACTTGTTTTAAAGTTGAAAACTGGGATGCTGAGTAAAATACCACGAAATCGAGAATTCATTAAATTCAAGGTTATGTCTCAGAAAGGAAGAGACCGCATAAAAGACTGGATATTGCTTCACCTTCAAACTCGATATGGGTCCAAGGTCACTTGGAAAAATGCAGCACAGTTTTTCCGCCTTCTATTTGTAAATTAAAAATTGTTTAATGCTTTTCTGTGATTGTACATTTTTTGACAGGTATGTATGTGGTAACTGACAGACGAAAAAAATATGCAAACAGGGATTGACTAGAGTCGCTAAAATGGAGAGTGGAAGTGATCCCGGTTTCTCATTGGTGGACAGTGCACTCTCCTCTTATGCAGACACCTTAAAGTCATGCACAAAAAAAATTTTGTTAACTTATTAGAAAACAATATCATTATTTTCTGCATTATTTTATGTTTCAGACTTTTTTTAACGTTAATAAATAATCAAGTTGATATATTTATTGAAAAATGTAAATTACAATATGACACCTACGGTTGCATTCATCCAGGCGCAAAATCGATATACAATCAAAAATAGATGCAAAAATAGAAAACTTTTTTAAAATATTTAAACTGACCGTTAAGAATTGAGGAATTTCAAATTCGAAGTTCAAATCTGTACGAGTGTACAATTTCAAATTAAAAGCGATCATACCCGAAATACTTTTAGACTCAAACTATACTAAAATTTAAAATTAATTGGAATTGAAGTTAAATAATTATTTCTATCTCTGTTGAATTCAATTTTAAACGGCTTAATTAAATAATTTATCATTCGAATATTCAATGTTGTATTCAGAATGTCTACTAACCGGGAAAACCGCGAAACTCCGGGGATTAACCGGAAATACAAATTCAAACTAAGATCACATTTGAAGTTTTTAAAAATATGAATTTTGAAAGGTTCAAAGAGAATAAAATAATTCTCATAAGATTTCTGGTAACATTTTTTATGATTTTTCATTTTGAAAAATTAATTTTAAGATAATATTTCAAAATAATTCAAAAGCTTTCCGAAAAGAATCCGAAAGATTTTAAGGCAATTTTTCTAATTATCCAGATTTTTATTAAATTTTTTAATTATGGATTCTTTTTTATTTAATAAATTTTTAAAGAAAATTTCCAAACATTTAGAAAAAAATAGAAAGATTTGAATGCAATTTTTTTATTTTATAAGAATAAAAAAAATTTAGGAATAATTCGAGTCAGTTTAAAAGATGTTTGAAAATTTTTCTCTGGATAGAATTTTTAACTTTTAGGTTTAAAATACAATTGTTTGGTTGAGGATTCAACTATTTTGTTGAAAAGTCGTTTTTTTTTCGTTTTAAAATTAATCTTTAGAACTCAAAATTTAACTATTCCAGTTTTTCCTGACAAATGACCTTTTTTAGTTAAAAATGTATGTATTTTGTTAAAAAATTGGTCTTTTTCATGGAAAATAAATGTTCTTGATTGAAAATTCATCTTCTTGGTTGTGAACTCATTTCTTTGTTTAAAAATGATTTTTTTTTTAATACAGAATTTCAGACTGAAAATTTAACAATTTGGTTAAAAAATGCAACTATTTTGTTTTAAAATCGTCTTCATTGAATTAATTGACTCAGTTTAAATGTAAATTTAAATCTTTTTTGGTTGACATCGACTATTACATTTTTTGTGGAGAATTCAAGTTTTTTTGTTGAAAATTTAACTACTTGAAGAAAAGTTTAACAACTTTCTTAAAAATTCATTTTTTGTATGAAGATTCATCATTTTAGTTAACGATTTATCTCTTTGAAAATATAACTTTTTCGTTGAAAATTCGTTTTTTTTTTAATAAAAAATTCATCTATTTGGTTGAAAATTCAATTATTTGGTTGAAAATTTCCCTTTTTGTTCCAAAATTATATTTTCGGGTTAAAAAATAAAACTATATTGTAGAAAACTTGTCTATTTTAGTAAAAATGTCATCTTTTTTTATTAAAAATGCAAATAGTTGAAAAAAGTATTCTTTTTTGGTTTAAAATTCAACTCTTTTGTTGAAAATGCGTCATTTTTAGAAATAATTTAAAATTTGAAAAGATTACAAAAAACGTTTTAAGAATTTTAAATAGTGTCAAGATAATAAAAAAGTTGTCTTAAAATTCATGGGAAAATTTCATATGATTTTATATTGTGAAAAATGAATTTTAATAGAAAATTGAAAGAGATTTGAAAACTTTTCATATGATTTCCTATAATTACAAATAAGGATATAAAAGCTTTTAAAGTAAAATTTTTCAATTTTGCAAGATTACAAAATTTTAGAAAATATTCGAGTAAGTTTAAGAGATATTTAGAATTTTTTAAAAGATTCAGAAATAATTTGAAACTTAAAAGGACTTAAAACAATTAAAAATGTAGATTTTTGAAGGTTTCGAAACAAAAATTTAGAAGCTTTTTAAGAATTGTGAAAGGTTCCAAGAGAATACAAAAGTTTTATTAAAATTCATGGGAAAATTTCATATGCTTTTTATTTTGAACAATGAAATTGAAGAGGAAATTGAAAAATATTTCAAAACTATTTATATAATTTCCTAAAATTTCAAATTAGAATATAAATAATTTTAATGTAAAATTTTTCAATTTTGCATGATTATAAAGTGTTAGAAAATATTCGAGTAAGTTTAAGAAATATTTAGAATTTTTGGAAAGATTCAAAAATAATTTAAAACTTAAAAAGACTTTAAAAAATTAAAAATGTAGATTTTTGAAGATTTTGAAACAAAAATTTAGAAGCTTTTCAAGAATTTCGAAAGGTTCCAAGAGAACACAAAAGTTTTATTAAAATTCATGGGAAAATTTCATATGATTTTTTTATTGAACAATGAAATTGAAGAGGAAATTGAAAAAGATTTCAAAACTATTTATATAATTTCCTAAAATTACAAATTAGAATATAAATGATTTTAATGTAAAATTGTTCAATTTTGCAAGATTACAAAATTTTAGAAAATATTCGAGTAAGTTTAAGAGATATTTAGAATTTTTGGAAGGATTCAAAAATAATTTTAAACCTAAAAGGACTTCATAAAATTAAAAAAGTAGAGGTTTGAAGATTTCGAAACAAAAATTTAGAAGCTTTTTGAGAATTTCGAAAGGTTTCAAGAGAATGACTAAAAAACCCCGGGTTTGTTCCACTTTTTAGCCCTGATTATTCAAATAATATTTTTCGATCAAGATAGTGCAAAATTGAATATAATTTTCTTTCTGTATAATATCTGTAGAGATTAAAAAAATTGCAAATGTTTGTATGACTAGTGTATCACTAATAAATTAAGCATGCGCACTGTTGCGAAGGCGGAAGAGCGCGCATCATCATATTCGTTCAATATTGCGACGCGTGCGCTTTTCTTCAATGGCAAATTGTAGAAATTCAATGGTATCTTCGGACAAGGGTCTCTATTAATGGTGAAAAATTTGTAAAAATAAACCTTTTCGCTATTGTTATGAATATTTATTCTGCTTTCATTCAGTGCCTAAAAAGTAATATTTTTGTGTGGATTGGTCAAAAAGTGTTAATATAGTTCAGACACCCTCTCACAAATCCATAAAAAATATTCTCTGAAGGATCAGTGACCGTCCCTCTGAAACGGTGTAAACGTTCTTGTTGGATTGATTTTTGCTGATAAAATAAACTAAAAGAATTTACAGTGAATTCTTTTTACAATCAGTTATTGTTTTAATTACTCATTATTTGTTATTATTTATAGTGTATATATTGTTATTTTATGAAGAAGAATCGTTTGTTTTCCCTTTTTAATTATTTTTGTAATAATTTTTCATAATTTTATTTAAAAATAAGTAAACTATAAATATTTTTATTTTATAGATGTCGGGAATGGACATGACAGCATTAATTAATAATTCAAATTGTGCTTTATGCACCTTGGGTCCACCGCCCGATATGATTCTACGACTTCCGCCGCCACCGATTCCCAGTTTTTTGCAACAAGGGTCTGAATTTCTGACGGATTCGGAAGCAATCATATTCCGACCTCATCACAATGACAGTCCGTGCAAACATTTTTGCAATTGGCGTTCGGAAGGTGTTCAATACGTTGAAATGCCTCAGCAAGGTAATATTATATTTGTATGTTTATTTATTACTCATTTTTCATCATTATTATTAGACATTTATATTATTAAATATTTATTTCTATGTATCTGTATACATATTATTCTGAAAAACGCATTTATTTACAGGGAATGTTTTTGACGACACTTGGTTGCTGGTTCTGATATCATCCTGTGCTGGTGTAATTTTTATTGGGATAATATTGGCGACTTTGCTGCTAAAATGCAAATTGTGAGTTTGAAGAGCGAGTGAAAGTTTAATATCGACAGTAGTTCAGTTTCTACTAATATATTTAATTTCCATTTAGTTAACAACTAAATTAGTACAAATTGAACTACTGCCAATTATTTAGTTGAATTTGACTATACATCAGTAAAAAACTACTAATTATCACTGTTAGAAATGCTAGCTAAAGTAATTCGTAAAGAACTTCACACTATTTGAATTGGAATATTTCTACTAATTCATATTCAGATAAAAAGAAAATATCATTGACTCGATTAAATAACTCGTTTTACAAATCCATATTCAGGATTAAGATTTAAGGATCTATTTTTTAAACTTTTGAAATCTCTTGAAATCTTTGACATCGTTTGGCCTTTTTATTATTTATAAATATTTCCAAACTGGTGAATCTATTCGCGTTAGTAAAATAATAATTTTTTACTTCTACTTCTACAAATTTAATTTAAAAATTCAGGTCTTCCGAAGAGGTACTAATTAAAATTTAAGAGTTTTTTATCATTTTTGCATTGGAAGTCCTTATCAAATTTAATGAATTATCACTTAAAAAATATTAGGGCTATTGCTTGAACAATATAATATGGTAAGAGAAAAATGTTTATTTTACAAAAAATATGGAAAATTGATAAATTCTTGTTTTTAATAACAATTACCCTACATTAATGTATAATAGATAAAAAATAGGCAACTAATTTCAATTTCTAGGATGGTGAAGTTTCAGAAGTTGTTAGAAGAAGAAAATAAGACCTCATTAGGAGTGTTAAAAAATGCAGTCTGAATCTCAACTTGCATTTTTTAAATTTGTTGTTCTTTTTGAGTTAAAAATAAACCTTGTGAAAGGAAAAATAAATCGGATAATATTTAGATGCCGATAATCGCGAATGTCTGTTTTGATAGACAAATAAATTTTTCTCGAAAACAACAAATCGAGACTCAAAATTATATGCGGCTCAATAAGATGAGTATTTTTCATGATAAGTTTTTTTTTTAATTATGCATACTTAAGGATATATATAAAGAGAATTGTTATAAAGAAGCGTTTATCTTTCTATTCCACTTACTGGGAGATCTTTAATATACATTTCAACTTTTTTGTTGTTGAAAATAATACTTTTATATGTTTAAATGAATTGCGTTTAAAATATTTTAAAATAATTTAACTGTGTAATAAAAACATTCTAGTAAGTATAATAGATGATTAATGTTTATTTATATCAACGGAAAGTACTGATAACAATAAGCCATATCTTTATAATATTCTGTATAATTTTGCGTTATGATTGGCCGTTTTCGAAAAAAATGTATTTTTCTGTGAAAACAGACAAATTCGTGATGAGCGATATTGATGAATATTATCTGATTTACTTCTCCACGTTAAATCTTCACATTTACTTCTCTCCAAGTGATTATCATTTTTAATCAAAAGGAAGAAAAGTAAAATAAAAATTTAGCAATTGTTGTAAAAAAAATGCATTTGTTATATTTTTTATTTTTGCTGGGCAAAATAAACATTTGTCTTATTTTTTTTATTAAAAATAGAAATGGTCAATGAATTATGAGAAATCTTTTTTGTATACAGAAATCTCTTGAAGCTCTAAAAATCTTTTGAAATCTTCGGGATTTGGAAAATAAAATCATTATTTATGTAATTCTGTGAGAAAGGGTACCACTTTTTCGGTATATAGTTGCATATAGAGGCACGTAGTCAGGTAAATTCCCGAAATTTTAAGCTTAAGCTTAAAATTTTACAAGATTGAGATTCTGGTCTTTGAATATTAATGGGCAGGAAAAATGAAAAATTGGTCATAATATTTTTGTTAGTAATTTATTTTCCTTGTATGTCTATTAATTTATTTTTTAGTTATTGCTTTCTAGTGAGTGTTAAAATTCATATTTTTGTTTTAAAAATTCAACTGAAATCTTTCTTGATTGGAATTTGAACTGTTTTTTTTTTAAATTGTTCTTTTTGGTTTGAAATTTCAAATGTTTTAGTAGAAATTTCATCTTTTTTGAATGCAACTGCTTGGTTGATAATTCATCTTCTTTACTAAGGATTCAACTATTTTGTAGACAATTCGTCTTGCTTGATTAAATTCAACTGTTTTCGATTTAAAATAAAAATGTTTTTTGGTTCAAATATATCTATACTGGGTGTTTTTTTTGTTGACTTGAGATATCGAAATATCTCAAAAAATACTCATCCTATGAAACAAATATCCGTAATCAAAACTTTTTATTTTCGAGGGGGAAAAGCGACTTTGAAAAAATGTACCCTACCTACTCCCCCACGAGGCAGGGGGGGGGAGGGTTTGTTCTTTTTCGCGAAACGAAAAAAATTGTTCGAATAAAATTTTCGTATTTCATAAAGGAGAATCTGTATCTGCCTCCTGGGGGGTGGGGTATATATGTTCAAAGTCGCTGTTCCCCTTCGACAATAAAAAGTTTTTATTACGTATATTTTTTCATTGGATGCGTATTTTTTGAGATATTTCGATGTCTCAAGTTTTAAAAAAACACCCAGTATGTCTATTATTTCATTATTTGTTGAAAATAAATCTTTTTTATTTGAAAATTGAACTGCTTGATTGAAGGTTGAACCATTCTGCTAAAAAAAGTATATTTTTTTTGTTGAAGATTGATCATTTTAATTGAAAATTCGTTTTTTTTGGTCAAGAAATCGTTGGTATTTCTTTGGCTGATAATTACTTTTTTAACTAAAAATTTGAATATTCCAGTTGAAGATTCATAATTTTGCTTGAAAATACATTTCTTTGGCTGCAAATTTGACTATTTAGTTGAAAATTCGTTTTTTTTGTTTGGTTTAAAATTAATCTTTTCCAAATGTAAATTAAAGTTTTCCATTTTTGGTTGAAAATGGATCTCCTTTAGTTAAAAAATCGTATTTTTTTGTATAAAAAAAGCTTCTTGGTTTAAAATTTCCTCGTTTTGGGTAAAACTGCAACGATTTTGTTGAAAATCAATTTGTTGTATTCTTATTTTCAGGTTGAAAATTCAACTGTTTCGTGGAAAATGAAGTTTACCTTAAGAATTCATATTTTCGGGTTGAAGATTGAACATTTTTACAGAAAATTTATCTTTTGGCTTTGAAGTTCAACAATTTGAACTTTTTTCTTTCTTTACTAAAAACACTTTATTTGTTGAAAACTCTACTTTTTAGTTGAAAAATTAATTTCTTTGGTTCAAAATTGGACTATTTTGTTGAATGAAGTGTCTCGTCGTCCCAAAATTTTCGAGACTAAGCAGTCCAATATTTCTCATAAGTTTGGGTCCCGAATTGTTGGGACGACTAGTCCATCCCCTTTTCTAAATCCCCCAATTTTTCGGGACGACTCGACACAGCCTTTGTTGAAAAGTCGTTTTTTGTTTAAAATTATTTTTTTTTACTGAAAGTTGAACATTTTTATATTTTGTTGAAAAAGTATGTTTCTTAGTTGAAAATTCATGTATTTTTTTGAAAATTCGTTTTTTTTAAATGGAAAATTAATCTTCTTAGTTGAAAATTCGTCCTTTTGTTTTAAAAATTCATCTCATTGGCAGAAAAGTCATCCTTTTTGGTTGAATTATCAACTATTACATTTTTTGTTGCGGTTTTATCTTTGTAGGTTGAAAATGCAACTATTTGATAAAAAATTCAACTATTTTGTTAAAGAGTCAGCTTTTTTGGTCGGAAATTCAAATGTTTTCTCGAAAATTCGTCTATACTGACAGAAAATTCGTCCTTTTGGATTGAATATTCATCTTTTTTTGTTGATAATTAAACTGTCTTCTGAAAATGCCATTATTTTGTTGAAGAATGAAATGTTTTTGGTTGGATTTAAACCTTTTTTGTTTGAAAATCCGACTGTTTGGCTGAGGATTCATTTAGAAGGTTTAAAATTCAACTACTTTGTGAAAACTTCGTCCTTTTGGATTGAAAATTAATCTTTTACTCTAGAAAAGTAATTCTTTTTTGGTTGAAATAAATAAATTAATTCGAAAATTTGATCTGAAATTGTTTTATTCCGTTTATAAGAGATTTGATGTTAAAAATATTACAATTTAAAACTGGTGATGTTTTATTATTAATGGTCTTGGAAATCCGAAATTGGTCAAGGAAAAATCAGGGAATTTGGAAAATGAAGTTTTTCCGACAAACTCAAACATCTCCTAAACTACGATCGACAAAGTGGTACCTTTTCTTGTGGAGTGACACATTTTATTACAAAATATAAAACAGAGAAGTCTGGTATACATTGGAGAATTGTCTGAATCAATGGTAGTTTTTTTCAGTGTAGACAGTAGTTTTTTGTCAATTTAATTATTATATTACTGAAATTGCTTCAGTACTGCTACTGGTAAAAGTGGAGGGATCTCAGTGCCAAGCTCAACCTCTGGAATGCAGACAAAAGCAGGAAGACTTCAAAATGAAGCTGTTTTGTATCCTTGTGCTACTGAGGCATTGCAAGATAGTCGTGTCATGTGGGCGACACTCACTCCAAGGGGCACTACTCGACACTATTTGGAGGAGCATACTTATGAGACGATTGGCAATGCACCATTCCATAAGCGTACCTATACAACAACTCCAATTGAACATGTAAAACTCAAGGCAATTTAATGAGAAATATTTGATCAGTAATGTATCCATAATCCCAGCAAAGATTTTCATTTTCAATCGAGACTTATATTCAAATTTTTACCGGGTTGTAGATGAGCCGCAGTTCACGACTCGTCCCCACATCCTCTTCGAGACGAGATTGTACGATCGGCCTGGCCCTTGTGGACCCCTCGTGCTAACGAAAGGCAGCCACCCACCACCAGCGCACTGTTACCTCTCCAGTTTTTTCCTTACTCGGGAAAATCTATAATCATGAAGTATACTGAAAACTGGATTTGTGCACGGTTTCGGTTCTGACCTTGGACACGAACCCAGAGACTCCGAACTTAAACAGCAGGCAGGGCAGCATTAACGATTTCTGTTGGATTTGGATTTGTCACGCTTGACTGAGCAGCGCCTCCACTCTCAGTTTACTGAGATCAGGTTTCCAGTGTAATGGATTGATACTAGACTGACGGAGTGGAAAAGGGAAATATTGGTTTTCCCAAGTAAGGAAAAGACTAGATGTGTAACAGTACGCTGGTGGTGGTGGACTGCCCGCTGTTACCACGGGGGGTGCACAGGAATCAGACTGTACGTACGATCTCGTCCTGAAACAGGTGGGAGGAGGAGACGTGGATCGCCCGTAAATGAGACACTCATTCGCACTAACCCTATTTACAGTAAGAAATTTTCTTTCTTCCCAAGGTCCGAAACATATTAAAAATAGTAAAATTCTGATGTTTGCACAACTATTAAAAAAAAATTTTAAACTGTTACAAATTAGCCGTAACCTTTTTTTAGGCTTTTTCCTAGAGTTTAATAGATTTTCAACCATTTCAGAGGTCCGGAACTAAACAATTTTTCAATAATTAGTGTAAATAAGAACTGTGTAAATTTGCAAACTTTGTAGTAATAGCAAGGAAAATACTTTTTTGCATGTGAATGTCCTGAAAAAGTTTATACACGTGGACCCCGAGTTTAGCACTGTTTTCGTTCTGACCTTCGACTTATAGCGGGGTCTCCGAACGTAAACAGTCAGGGCCGTATGAACACTGACAGTGAACTTGCACAATGTGATGCAACGTGAAGCAGTCATCGCTACGATACTTAAGACACATTCTCCCCTTCCGGTCCCACGGCTCCTCTCATCTGTAACCGAGGCGCGGCGTCAATTCTCGGAAAACATATAACGAGGTTAATTAACTAGGGGTCCAAGTGCATTGAGTACATATCTACTAAAAAATAGGAAAAGTTTTCAAATTTGTTTGAAAATCCTTTGAAATAATTTCCTGTATCTCATACTAACTTTGCAACTCCATATATAATACAGAATCTTGTGAAATTAACAATAATTGAGATATAATGTTTTTACACATAAAAAATACCAAAAGTCTTGCTAATTGGACAAGCCCGAGAACAAACCCTTTGAAGCATTTTTTCTTAAAAACTATACATTTGTGTCGTTTGACGGAAGCTTTGTAATTTCGATATTTTAGTAGCATTTTCGATAAATACAACTAGAACTCAGGAGTGGCGGTTCATGTGGGGATAAACAACCAAAATGTAATTTTGCAGGAGAGCGAAAAATCATTTTGTAAAATCGAAATTACAATTAAAAGAAAAACAATGTGTTGCTGAATTGAGGCCAAAGTAGTTTGATCAGAAAAATTTAACTAGTGCCTAACTGAAAATTTGTTGTAATAACTTAAGTCTATACAGGAAATGAGATATCAAGCAGAATATTTAAGAAATCAAATAAATGAATTGAGGAACGTTTGTACGGTTCTAAATTTTACGTAATTTCCAAAATTTTCAACTTGAATTCTCACGTCAAGTAGACTTGAGTATTTTCGAAAAAAATTTCGGTAGGGTAGAATTCGGATGAGTGGTGCATGGCTTTCAAACAACGGGTATTAGATTTTAAAACAATTTTCAATTTAAAAAACCTGTTTTCGAAAGATTGTATTGTCATTTCCTTAGAAATAACTTTCACTGTTAAGAGTTTTCCCATCCCGGGTTTTAATGATTCTATTTTAGGGATGCCTGCCGACTATTTTAAGTCCAGATGGAAATTGTTTGATAGCCTTTTACATATCTTAGTTTTTGACTTTTTGAGAGCAATTGGATTTTAAACGCTGGCTTCAAAAAAGTTCCACCTTTCATTATAATAGTACCTTCCTGAAGAAAACCAATTTAATATATATTTTCTAAAGAAGTAATAGCTCGTTTTAGAACATAAACATTTGCGCACACCATTTAGATTCCCCAAACCTTTTTTCTGTACAAACATAATCTGACTACTCCTATTATCCTATTATGCTATAAAATAAGTAAATTGAGGTGAAAGAAAATGTATTGACTTTCAATGATTGGTAGTCAATCTTCAAATGAAAATATTATAATACTCTTTATATTGGTTTCAGAAAAGGTAAAGATTATTTTAATCTTGTTATTGCACAGCACAGCTTATTGCGTATTTTCAAATCACAACTAAGAAACATCCTGATGCTTCAATAATTTATAAACCTTTCTCACATTTTAGTTATTATTTGTAATTTTTTCAAGGCTCCACATCCTGTGTGAGGTTATAAATTTGTAGTTACATAGGAAAAACTTTTCCAAGTGGTTTGTCCAATTTGCAAAAATTTTGCAATTTTCTAGTTTTATTAACATGTCATATGATTTATTGTTAATTTTAAAAAGTTCCGTATTATCTTCGGGGTTGCAAAGTTAGTATGGGATTCATGAAATGATTTAAAAAATTTGTCAACAAATTTTAAAACTTTTGCCATTTTTGTGATAGATATATACTCAACATAAAATTTTTCAGTCTATTCATATAGAAAAAAGTGCTTTCCGTGCGACTAAAAAGATTGCCAATTTACACAGCTCTTCGAATTTGCAGTACTTTTTTTACATCAAGCTATTCGTGAAAACATTAATTATTCAAAAAGTTTTGAGTTCTGGACTTCTGAAATGGTTACAAATCTAATAAATTATGCAAAATATGTATTATATATATGTAATATATATAATATATATTATTATATATATAATATAATACGTTAAACTTTTATATAAAAGCAATCAATTTTAAACTAAAAATGAAATATTTAAATTTTTACTGCAAACAATTGATTAGAAAAAAAATAATTTTCAACCACATAGTTAAACTTTCAACTAAAAAAAAATAATTTTCAACTAAAAATTAAATAGTTAAATTATCAATTCAAAAAATTGATTTTAAACAACAAAAAACGCTACTGGAATATAGAAGGCTTGAAAAGAAAGGATAGCGAGTTTATGAGAAATTTGACACAATGTGATGTAGTAGTAATGATGAGGACGTAGCTAGATGGAAAGGAATGGGAAAAAGTAAAAGGATGGTTATCAAGAGGTTACAATGCAAAGAGGAAGAATAAAAAAGGCAGAGAAATAGGAAGACTAGTGATGATGTTGAGGGACGAGTGTATAACAAAGAAGGATAAGAAAGAGAAGAAAGAAAGAAAAAAAGGATTCTTAGCAGAAGAGGTAAAGATGGGAGGAGAGAGGTGGAAGATAGGCGGGCCTATGATAACGGTGATGCGCAGGAAAAATCAGAGGAGATAAAATAACTGATTGAAGAATCTAAAGAAGAGATAAGGCTTATGACAAGGGAAGATTTTATTGTGATAAGAGGAGATAGAGATGAAAGGGAATGGGAAGGAGAGCATTTATTTTAAGCGGAAATATAGACGGGATGAGGAACGGGAATATACGCTCAGAAGGATAAAAGGTAATGATAATTGATTATGCAATAGTGGACGAAGAGGTAAGAGAGAAGGTAAAGAAACTAGAGGTAGGGGATTATGTAAATTCGGATCACTTTCCCATAATAGTGTCCTTAGAGGAAGAAAAAAGTAATAACAATTAGGATAAAAAGGAGGTAAAGATGAAAAAAGCAGGCAGAGGGGATTGGTGAATAGAAGGAAAAGGACAGTGCAAGGTAAAGGTAAGTAATAGAGGTTAGGTAATAGGAGGTTATAGACGTGGGTGGGATGTGGAATAAAAAAGGGAAAAAGAATGAAAAAGGAAAGAAAATGGAGAAAAGGGAAAGATTTGGGAAAAGAATATAAGAGAAAAAAAGTACTACACTGAGTTGTGTGATAAAAGAAAAGAGGAGGAATATGAAAGGATTGAAGAAGCTTCTTGAAGACAAAGACGGAAAAATAGGTTCGGAAGGTAGTATGGAGACAGAAAAATAATGAAAAGAGTAAACCAAGATACTGAGATGGTAGGATGGAAAAAAAATATTTTTGGATTTGTTAAGAGGAGTAGAGAGGAAAGTTAGGAAAGGAGAATATGGCAGGGAAAAAGACGAGGAAGAAAACATAATGATGGACGAAATAGACAATGAGTTAGGAATTATGAAAGATGGTAACATATATGTTCTGAATAAGGGATAAGGGGAGAATGATATGAAAGGGGACAAGAGAGGGTTTTATAAAAAGAGTATCGCAAAATTTTTCAAAAGACAAATAGCAGAGTGCCACTTTTATTTAATATATTATTCTCAGACTTTGAAGAAGAAATTAAGAGAAAAGAATGGGAAGGAGTTAGGATGGGAGAAGAAAAGATATATACACTGACATACGCGGACGATATAGTATTAATGGCAGAGGATAATGATCTTTACAAAAGGAGAGGAAGAAAGAAAAATTGGAATTGTAGACGGAAGGGAGTAAGGTTAGAAGTGAAGGAGTTTGAAGACTTGAGATATACCCTGAAAACAAATGGAGATAATGGAGCTCATATAAGAGAAAGGATAAAAAAAAGCGGCAGGGGTAATAGAACAAATATAGGGAATACTAAAAAGAAGGTTAAAAAAATTGAAGAAGGTGTATGTGGTTATTTGATAGGCTGGCATAACCGGTATTAGGCTATGGAGCAGATATATGTGCATGGAAGAAAAATTAAGAGATTATAGTATAGTATGTATAGAGTGTTGATATATAGATTAGGTGAGAGAAGAAGCGCAGAGGGACGAAGTACTAGAGCGGGAAAGAGGACAATAGAAGTTTGAGACGAAGCTAAGGGAAGAAAAGGGTTAACAAAATAGTGTTTGAAGGAGGTGGATGAAAGGAGAGAGAGGACGATCAAATTAACAAGAAGGGAAGAAAGTTCTTTGGTACCAGATATATAGAAGAAGGGACTCGAGTAAGCTATGGAGAGTTGGAGAAAGGAGACAGGGAAATATGACTAATAGAAAGATGGGGGATGATTTAAGAATGGAAATATAATAAGTGGTATGAGATGATAAAAAAGTAAAAAGTATCAGAATATTTAGAAAAGGGGTATGGAGAGAGAAGATGGACAAGAATAGGAGGTAAGGGAAAGGATGTATTAGGAAAAGAAAGAGAACAAAAAATCTAAATAGGAAGAGGAAACGTGTTAGAATGTATAGGAATTGGTCTATTGTAATAAGAGAAGTGAAGATCGAGATATAAGAATTATTATGTTATTTAATGTCAGGAATTTAAAATCATTAAAAAAAATCAAAAGCCTTAAAGTGCTTAAGTTGAAGTCCTTAAGCCTTACAGTCCTTAACATCCTTAAAGTCCTTAACGTCCTTGAAGGTTATTTTCTACAAATGACGAGAGGTTAATCGACGTCTAACTTTCTAAAAGAGCCATAAGTTCCAAAAAGGTTGTCTGGGTTGACTGTTGGTCCAGGTCGAAGAGCCTCATTCGTCAAGACATCTTCTTCTTTCTTAAACCAATCTGTCAAATCTATCAACTTTTTCAGCCACTTCTCTGAAAAGTACATAGAAAATAGAGAAATTAGGCCTAGATTATAAATAGGGAGAAATTACACTTTCTTAATTTATTCTTGAACTCACTTTGTATTTCATCCATGGACAATTCGTCACCACCATAATCCATGGGTAATATGGATTTTGGTACGACGTTGTAAAGAGACTCGAGAGATGTATGAACTTGAATCTGAGGAAGAAAAAAAATCAGATTATTATTTTAATTTAAATAAATTGATTATCATTTAAATCTTAATAGAATTTAAGAAACTGGTAATATTTTTCATGAGGGCGTTTGTGATAAAATGTCTCTGATTATTATTTATTGTATTAATCTTGAAAATTTTGACAAATTTGGTTAAGGAATTCCAGAAATGCAGTAAAAGTCAGGGAATGTTTGGAAAACTTTAAAAATTCAGAAAATTTTCGATAAATTGAAGTTGAAGTTTAGAGGTCATCCACAAATTATGTAAGGTGTTTTTCTGAAATTTTTAATTTCTATCAATTTCCATGAAATAAACGTGCAATCTTGATAAAATTAGATTTAGAAAAGAAACTGTGTTGATAAAAAGTAAATCTTACAAATGTATAATTTTATAATTTTTTAGTTGAAAATTCATCTTGTTGTTCGAAATTTTATTATTTTGTTGAAAATTCAACAATTTTGTTTAAAAGTCATGCTTTTTCGTTTGAAATTCGTTTTTTTTTTATTTTATTAAAGGAGATTTGATTTAAATAATAAAATTTGACAATTTTCGTGAAAATTAAAGTGTTTTATAAAAAATTCATATTTTTGGCAAGAAAATCAACATTTTGGATAAAATTTTGTTTAGGAGTTGAAAAATCTTTCTTGGGTAATAATTTAACTCTTCTGTTGAACATTAATCTTTTATGGTAAAAAAGTAATACCATTAGATCAAACTTTATCTTTTTGCTTGGAAATTTATCTTTTTTATATAAAAATTCATGTGCTTTGTTGAAAATTTGTCTTTTTGGGTAGGAAGTTTAAATATTTTAGTGAAAAATTCAAATTTTGTGGAAAATTTGTCCTTTTGGCAATATTGTTAAACATTTTGGATCTAATTTTTTTCATTGACTGAAAAATCTTTCTTGATTTAAAATTCCACTATTTAATTAAAAATTAATTAATTGGTTAAAGATTTATCATTATAGTTAAAAATGTATTTCTTTGGTTGAGAAATCTTTTTTTTTTAATCAATTTTTTAAAATGAAAATGTCACTATTCCATTTTTTGTTTTGAAAATTTGAACATTTTCCTGAAAATTCAAGTGTTTTATAGAAAATTCATATTTTTTGCAAGAAAATCAACATTTTTGATAGAATATTGTTTAGTTAATTAAAAATATTTCTTGGTTGATAATTGAACTCTTCTATTGAACATTAATCTTTTATGGTGTAAAAGTAATATCATTAGATGAAACTTTATCTTTTTGGTTGGAAATTTATCTTTTTTATATAAAAATTCATGCACTTTGTTGAAAATCTGTCTTTTTGGGTAGAAAATTCAAATATTTTAGTAAAAAATTCAACTTTTGTAGAAAATTCGTCTTTTTGGCAATACAATTAAATTAATTATTTAATTTAAATTTAATTTAATTTAATTTAAACAAAAAAACTAATTCTCCACAAAATAGCTTAATTTTCAACCAAAAATGAAATAGTTAAATTTTAAGTTCAAAAAATTGTCTTTGAACATGAAAAAACGTATGTTAAACCACATAGTTAAACTTTCAACCAGAAACAATCAATTTTTAACTAACAATTTAATAGTTAAATTATCAGTTCAAAAAATTAATTTTAAAAGGTTCCAAAAAACATTTTGGATTTAATTTTTTTCATGGACTCAAAAATCTTTCTTTGTTGAAGATTCCATTATTTAGTCAAAAATTAATTTTTTGGTTGAAGATTCATAATAGTTAAAAATTTATTTCTTAGTTTGAAAAATCTTTTTTTTTCCAATTAATTTTTTGAAATGAAAATGTTACTATTTTAGTTTTTCTTGAAAATTTATCTTTTTTATACAAAAATTCATGTACTTTGTTGACATTTTTGTTTTGGGTAGAAAGTTCAAATATTCTAGTAAAAAATTCAACTTTTGTAGAAAATTCTTCTTTTTGGCAATAAAATTAAACATTTTGGATTTAATTTTTTTATTGACTGAACAATCTTTCTTGGTTGAAGATTCCACTATTTAGTTAAAAAGTCATTTTTTGGTTAAAGATTCATTATAGTTAAAAATTTATTTCTTTGGTTGAAAAATCTTTTGTTTTCTAATTAATTTTTTGAAATGAAAATGTAACTATTCCATTTTTTCTTGAAAATTGATCTTTTTTAGTTTGAAATTTATTTAAATGGTTTAAACCTTGTCCATATTTCTGGTTTGAAGATTCGCTTGCTTTGGAGAAAATTCGTCTTTTTAGCATGAAAATTACAAAAATTTTGGAAAAATTCAATATTATGGATTGACTTGTTTTTCTTTCTTGATTGAAAAATATTCCTTGGTGAAAAATTCAACTCTTTTGTTGTAAAATTCGTCTTCTCGGGTAGAAGAGTAATATAATTGGTAGAAAATTGATCTCTTTTGTTGAAAATTCTGCTATTTATTTAAAAATCCATTTTTTGTTGCAGATTCACCATTTCATTTAAAGATTTATTTCTTTGCTTAAAAATTTATGAAATTTCTTTTTTTTTTGTTGAAAATTAATGTTTTCAACCGGAAATGTAACTATTTCATTTCTGCTTGAAAATTTATCTTTTCAAGTGAAGAATTCATTCATCTTTCTTAAGCCTTGTCCATCTTGGGATGTAAATTAAATTATTTTGGTAGAAAATTCATTCTTTTTTTTTTACTTTAAAATAAATTTTTTTTTTCAATTCAAGTATATTGTTGAATCTTCATATTCCTGGTTTGAAAAATAATTTAAAATCTGTTTTGGTAAAGTAATCTACTATTTTGTTAAAAATTCATCCTTTTTTGTTCAAAATTCCTGTTTCACTATTTTTGGTTTTTCTTGCCTTGAAAATTTAACTTTTTAATTCGTTTTTTTTTGTTAAAAAAAATATGTTTTTATTCAACTGCAAAATATAACCATTGCTTGATTATTTATCTTTTTTAGTTAAAAATTCACTTAATTCGTATGAAACTCGTATTTTTTTATTAAAAATTTATCTTTTTGGTTCAAAAATTAATCTATTTTGGTTGAAAATTTAACTCGTTTGTTGAAAATTTTCATGTTTTGGATGAATTAAACTGTTTTCGATCGCAAATTATATTATTTTTTTGCGGAAAATATGACAATTAATTTTTTGTTGTAAAAATTCATCTTTTTGGTTGAAAGTGTAAATATTTTGTAAAAAATTATTTTTTTTCTATTGGTTGAAAATTGATTATTTTGAAAATTTGTTTGTTCCATTTTTGAATCAAAATTTATCTTCATAGATATTATGTTTAAAATTCTTGTTTGTTTGTAGAAAATGAATCTTCTTGATTGAAAATTATTCTTTTTGGTTGAATGTTCAACTATTTTGTTGAAATTTTTTTTTTTAGTTGAAAATTGATTGTTTTGAAAATATTATTATTCCATTTTTTGATAAAAATTTATTTTCATGCATTTTGATGAAAATTCGTTGTCTATGGTGGAAAATTAATCTTCTTTGTTAAAAAGTTGAAGAATTAACTATTTGGGTAAAAATTGATCTATTTTGCTTTTAATGCAATAGCATTATTAATTTAGGCAATGTTGACAAATTTGTAATGAGAGCTCTTTCCGCTGTTAAAAATCGGAAAATGTAATTTTCGACTATGTCATTAACCAAGCTATCGATACCATCAAAATCAGCCGAGCTATTAAATTTAACCAGGCGAGCCACGAGAGGTTCGGGCCATCAGATGGGGTCACCCTAACGTATACATATTACATAATACATATACGTATAAATGAACCGCGAAATCGGGATTTTCCGGCACGATACCTATACACGTAAATAGAGAAGATATAAATTTATGATCCAAAAAATCTAAATCTTATAGTCGAATTTTATATCAGTTTTAAATTCTATGAAACAAGCTTTGAAAATAGTTAAAGTCAATACTCTTGCCAAATAGGTTTCATATAAAAAAAACTATAAAGCTAATAACGAAATAAGCTAAGAACGACAAATTTAAATATAGAAAAAAAGTAAATTTTATACCCTTTCGAAGATTTTTTGTTTTACTGTAGACTTCAGCAAACTGAGTATAAGGTCAATAACGCTAGGAGCATTGATGAAATGCACTCCTACTACTTTTGCACCATAACCTTTCTGAAAAAATTTTATTATGAAAATATAAAATAGGTGCTCTTCATATTAGTTTGCAAAAATAAGCTAATTATAATTTAGCTTTCTAAACCGAAAAACGTCCAGGCATTACGTCGAACATATCTCTTTTAACATATCAAAAATGCTAGAACAGATCAATTGCCAAACCGGTTTTTTTTTCGAAAACAGTTCCAAAAGTTACTTTTGCGTGGACGGATAATTTCCATTGCATTTTAGAGGAAAATAACCGAGAAAAAAAGAATGAAGAGAAAATTATGAGAAAATTTTGTAGAAAGAATATTCCGCTATCTTCCATAGTTTTCGAGTTTTTTGCCACAAAAGCACTCAAAAAGTACTCAACAGTGGTTATGACAAGATTTTGTTATAAACAATCATAAATGAAAACATTGGTTTATGGATAAAAGAACATATTACACATTTTCAATCAAATACAATCACTTTTATGTCACAAAAATGTACAAAATGGCCGAAAGGTGATCATAATTGGTGATAGTAAGCTTTCGTTAAGAACAATTATTTATTTATAAATGAGAAAAAACGTATCATACATAAGTAATGAATTATATACACTTATTTGGGCTACAATTGTCGAAATATGACCGTAGTTCTACTTGACGGTACGGTCAGGTGCCTCTATGCATGAAGAGTGCATTTTCCAAGGTCATATCTCGTGACCTATTAGGGCTAGGACACTTTTTTTTCTCCAAATTACGCTAAATTGACTTCAATTTTATTTTTTCTGTATAAAATTTGTCATAGGATCCACAGGAAACGAGGTATTTTACAAAAACATAACTTTTTCGATTGTCGTCAAAAATGCACACAAAAAAATGAAATTTTTGAAACTCTGCAATTCCAAAAATAATAGTTCTAAAATATTTTTTTTTCTTTAGATGTACGCAGAATTATATAGATTCTATTTCATCTACTGGTGTCATCAATGTAAACTAAACTTGACTCGATTTATTTTGAAAAAACTTAACTCCACTTTTTTGCCCGTGAAAACAGTCAAAAATGGCCAACTTTGAGGGGTCATAACTTATGACCTATTGTAGATAGGACATTGTTCTTTTTCTGTAATTACAGAAAATTGAGTCTACTTTCACTCACCCGTAGAATACTTTTCCGTGCAGTGATTAGGTGCGAAGGTACACAGTGTTTTTTGAAACTAAGTGTTTTTTTCGCTGAAGATTAAAAAAAGTGGGGATTTTTCAATCTATCATAACTCGAAAACTATGCAAGATAGCGGATTATTTTTGTCACAACATATTCTCATAATTTTCTCTTCTTTTTTTTTCTCTGTTATTTCTCTCTAAAATGCAGTGGGAATTATCCGTCCAGGCAAAAGTAACTTTTGGAACTGTTTTCGAAAAAAAAAAACGATTTGGCAATTGATCTGTTCTAGCATTTTTGATATGTCAATAAGGACGCCATAAAAAAACTTTCTCATTAAAAAACATTCTTGGTGGGATTTTTTCGGGAACCGAACTACCGGATGACTGGAGTATAATCACAATTTAAGGCGATTCAAATTTAAACAAAATTAAAATATACAATCTTGATTAATGAAGAATTTTAATCTATAAATAAAGAGTTTCAAATTAGAGAAATTTGATTTTAAGTAATTTAATTTTTGAAAATTTACCGTAGTAATCACTTCAAGTTTCTTCACCATGGTTGGTGTCAAATGGATGAGATGGTTCAATCGCATGCCTGATAGGTCATAAATGAAAATATCTCCTAAACAAATATCTTCAGAAGCTCGTACGTCGGCCAGCATAAATGTGTACCTGAAATGAGAAAATCACTGCTGATTTTAAAACATGATTTATAGTTGAAAAAAGAAAAAGAATTTTTTTTTGAATTCATGGAAAGCTAATGAAATTACGCATCGAATGACCTATGCCCGAAAAAATTTCCATTTCCGGAGAAAAAAATTCCTAATTTTTTTGTTTGAAATTCGAATATTAACACGTACCACCGAGCACTTCAAAATCCCATTCAATTAACATGGGGAAATTTTGGATTTTCGAAAAATTGAACTCATACCCCCCACAGCGCCCCAAATATGACACAAAAATAAAAAATAAACATTTTTACGTATTATTGTTACTTTTTTAGCAATTTCCGCCGTCCTTTCCATACGAATAATTACTAATGGACAATTTGAATATTTGTCATGACTCTTTAAACAATTTTCAATTGTTCAAACAAATGCAACTTATTTAAACAATTATTTATTCCCAAAAAATGTAAAAAATAATTGTATTTCATGATTGAAATGTAATAGTTTGTCATAGTTTGGAAGAGTTAATTTTTTTGAAACATAAGGTAATTATTTAAACAATCACTTATTATTTTTTCTCAAAATTTCTAAAAATTGAACCAGAGATGTCCAATTTTTTCTCAAATCGGTATCCTATGCGACTTTTTGTTGAAGAATTATATAATTTTGATACATTTCTTTTAATTTTCAATAAATTTCTATTTGTTCAAACAATTTTGATTTGCTTAAACAGTTTTTTTTTCAATAACCTAAAAAAAAATAAAATACATATGATTATTTTTCTAACTGTATAGTGTATAGAAAGAATATATTAACTATTTTTTTATTGTTTGAACAAATATTATTTTTATAAACAATTACTTTTCCCAAAATACTTTTAAAATCGAATTTTCTGAATTAAACATAATATTGAATGATTTCGAGGAGTAATATATATTAAAATATATTTAGGAAAATAATTCTATGTGTAATTGATCCACATTTTTTAATATAAAACTGCTTGAACATATAAAAATTGTTTAAACAATTACAGGACATTTTTCACAGAATTGACTACTCCTCGAAATCATTCAATATTATGTTTCATTCAGAAAATACGATTTAAAACATATTTTTGGGAAAATCATTGTTTAAACAAATTATATTCGTTTGAACAATTGAAAAGTTGTTTATATATTCTTTCTATACACTATACAGTTAGAAAAATAATCATATGTATTTTATTTATATCTTTTTTTTTGCTATTCAATAAAAATGCTTAAGCAAATCAAAATTGTTTGCACAAATATAAATTTATTGAAAATTAAAAGAAATGCATCATATGTATTTTATATAATTTTTTTACATTTATCGGGAAAAACTGCTAAAGCAAATCAAAATTGTTTAAACAAATTGAAAATTATTAAACGTAAAAAATACGTTACAAAATTATATAATTATTCAACAAAAAGTAGCATAGGATACCAATTTGAGAAAAAACTGGACATGTCTGAGTCAATTCTTAGACATTTTGAGAATAAATAATAAGTAATTGTTCAAATAATTACATAATAATTTTAAAAAAATTTAATACCTCAAACAATGACAAACTATTACACTTCAATC
Organism: Andricus grossulariae; assembly: GCA_011634705.1. NCBI lineage: Eukaryota > Metazoa > Arthropoda > Insecta > Hymenoptera > Cynipidae > Andricus > Andricus grossulariae. Next base: position 16,726,838 of record JAABKJ010007545.1, read on the forward strand.
AGAAAATACTGTCAGTTTTCACATTTTTTAGCAATGAATAATTGTTTAAATAAGTTAAATTTGTTTAAACAATTCCTAATTGTTTAGAGAGTCATGAGTCATATTTAAATTGTCCATCAGTGATTATTTGTATGAAAAAAACGACGGAAATTGCTAAAAAGTAACAATAATACGTAAAAAAGTATTTTTTTTATTTTTGGGTCATATTTGGGGCGCTGCGCTGTGGGGGGGGGGGGGGAAGGGTATGCTTAAAATAAAAGTTATTATTATGGTCTCATTTCATAGGTACTCCTCTTCAATCCCTAAAAAATTTGGCACGTTTAGATCAAACCCTGAAGTATGAGTTCAATTTTACAAAAATCCAAAATTTCCCCATGTTAATTAAATGGGACTTTGAAGTGCTCGGTGGCACGTGATAGTATTCGAATTTCGAAAAAAATTAAGATTTTTTTCTCTGAAAATGGAAACCTTATTTTTCAGGGGGGGGGGGTTGTTTTGTAGTTCGAGAAGCGTTTTTTGGACCACCCTAATACGACGTGAGAAGTTTAACAAAAAATTCAAGAATTTCATGAATGGTTCCAAAGATATCACAAAAATGTTCCAAGCATGATTGCGTTGGATTTCAGTTGGCGATCACTGATGTCAATTATACGCGGAAACGCTTGGACATTTTTTATTGAAGTAATTTTTCTCATAACATTTGATCCCGCCAAGATTCATAATGTGTAATATGAATTGTTCAAATTTATTTTCAAAATGTGTATAGAGTTATTTGTGAAAAAAGTTTCCTTTTATATTTTGTTATGAATAGTTGTTCCCAAATTAATTGGCGAACTTTGATTTCACAAATTCATATAGTTGTACTAGGCGGATTTTTTGCATCGCAAATTATTATTATTATTTTTTAATTAAATCCAAAACATATATTACAAAAATCTCTATAGGTTCCCGAAATGACTACAAATTGCCAAGCGTTTCTGCGTAGGGATTCACTAGGTGATCGCCGAGAGTTTCTCATATTTTGAACCTTTAATTCAACTTGTGTTATAACTTAGAAAACGCATTGAAAAATACTGTAAGTGACAGGACGTGATCTTTAAAATCGTCTCTTTAATTTAAGCCAATAAAATCTCAAAAATCTTCATGGGTTCCCGAGATATGGCTAAAAATGCTCAATCTTGTCCGCGTCGGGTTTCAGTCGGCGATCAGCGACGCCAACTAGACGCAGAGATGCTTGGACATTTTTTATTAGAATAATTTTTCTCATAAAATTCGATCGCCCCAAGTTTCATAATGTGTATTATAGACTTTCTCAATTCATTTTCAAAATGTGTATAGCGTAATTTATAAAAAAAGTTTCCTCTTTTATTTTATTACAAATAGTTCTTCCCAAATTAATTGGCAAACTTTAATTTCAAAAATTTATTCAGTTGTACCAGGCAGATTTTTTGCATAGCAAATTTGTTTATTATTTTTTTTTTATTCAAGCCAATATAACATCAAAAATCTTTATAGGTTTCCGAGATAACTAAAAATTTCCAAGCGTCTCTGCCAACTAGACGCAGAGACGCTTGGACATTTTTTATCGAAATCATTTTTCTCATAAAATTCGATCCCGCCAAGTTTCATAATCGGTAATATGGATTTTTGAATTTTATTTTTAAAATATGTATAAAGTAATTTATAAAATATAAAAAAGTTATTTTTTTAAATTTCATCACGAATGGTTCTTCTCAAATCAATTGGTAAACTTTAATTTCACAATGTAGTTGTATTCGGCAGATTTTTTGCATCGCAAATTTTTTGATTATTCTTTAATTTAAGCCAATAAAACTTTTAAAATCTTAATGTGTTTCCTAGGTATGTCCAAAAATTTCCAAGCGTATCTGCATAGGGTGTCAGTAAATTTCCGAGGTTACGTCATGAAAAGAAGCCAAGGTATAAAATTAGATTTTTTTTTAACTTCTCACTTTGCATATTCTCTTCAAAAAGTCATAATTATTTCTATTCGGGATCATTCGACTCGAAATTTCATAAGCTTTATAAAGACCAGCAAAGAACCTAAAAATGAAGGAAAAGTCAGGGAATTTGGTTGATCAGGGAAAGTCAGGGATTTAAAAAAAATTCAAACGTCACTGAATTTCTGTGAGAATTAACTGCTAAGAATAATCAAGTTTGCCACACTTTTTCGTAACTTCTTTAAGTGAAAGTTACTGAAGTCACTTTTCTAAATGAAAAAATTGCTTTAGTCTTTTTTTTTTCTTTTTTTAATTAAGAAGAATTTTCATTAAGGAAATTAAGAAATTAAGAAGAATTTTCTTTCAATAAATTAACCCATAGGTTAACCACTATTGAATTCTGGTATAAACCTATTTCTGAATTTTATTGAATTCTTTCGGGATATTTAAGTATATTTTAAAATATTCTAAGAAATTTTTAATACATTTCCATCATTTGGAAGGATTTCAAAAGATTTTAAAGAATTTTGGGTATTTTGTAAAATTCCAAAGAATTTTAAAGAGCTCTCAAAAGTTTTGAAGGCTTTTATAAGATTTCAAAGGCTTTGAAATATTTTAGGGTATTTTTCGGGATTCCAAAGAATTTGTTGAATATTTATTAATTTGAAGCGATTTCAAAGAATTTTTAACATTTCAAAGTATTTCCAAAAATTCCAAGAAATTCTCAAGAGCTTCAAAAAGTTTCAAAAGGTTTCGAAAGATATTCGAATGATTAGAAATATTTTAGGATATTTTAGAGGATTCTAAGAAATTTTAAAAAAATTTCAATCATTTGCGGGGATTTCAGAACATTTTGAAGAATTTATGGTATTTTGAGAAATCACAACGAATTTTCACGGAATTTCCAAAAATTTCGAAGGATTTGAAATACTTTAGGATATTTGAAAAGACGCCAAAAATTTTTTGATAGATTTCAAACATTTGAAGGTATTCTAAAGAATTGTAAACACTTATGGGTATTTTCACAAATGCTTGGAAACTTTTAAAAACTTAAAAAAAGTCTTAAAAGGCGTCGTAGAATTTTGACTGATATTATTATATAATGGAATTTTAAAAAATTTCAAGGAATTTTTCATAGATTTCAAATATTTGAAGGTATTCTTAAGAATTTTAAATATTTATGGGAATTTTTAAAAATTCAAGGAAACTTTTAAAAACTTAAAAAAAAGAGCTTCGAAAAGTTTGAAGGGATTTTAATATATTTCAAGGCATTCTTGTAAGATTTCAATAATTTGAAGGATTTCTAAAGGATTTTAAAGTTATTAGTTTTTTTTTTCAAGGAATTTTTTATAGATTTTGAACATTCAAAGGTATTCTAAAGAATTTTAAATATTTATAAGTATTTTTAAAAATTCTAAGAAACTTTTAAAAACTGAAACAAGTTTTAAAAGGCGTCGTAACATTTCGACTGATATTATTCTATATATGGTATTTTAAAAGTTTCCAAGAAATTTCTGATAGATTTTAAAAATTTGAAGGTATTCTAAAGAATTTTAAATATTTATGGGTATTTTTAAAATTTCTAAAAAACTTTTAAAAACTTAAAAAAAGAGCTTCGAAAAGTTTGAAGGGATTTCGAATGATTTCAAATGATTTTAAATATTTTAGGATATTTAAAAAGATTCCAAGGCATTTTCAGGAGAATGAAAAATTTGCAAGGAATTTCCGAGGATTTAAATGATATTAAGGAATTTAAAAAAATTGCACAGGGTTTTAAAGAATTTCAGAACATATGGACTTTTATAGGACTTTATCATATTTTAATGGATTTAAAAAAATCAATTTACAAGAATTGAGGCTTTTTGTAGGATTTTAAAGAATCAATTGCAGGAATTGAGACATTTTTTAGGATTTCAGAGATTTAAAAAAAAATAAGGTGTTACAAAGATATTAAATTTTTAAAAAGATTTCAGAATATGATTTCAATAATTTGAAGGGTATTTAAAAAAACTTTTCAGGTAATTTCAAAAGTGTAAAAAGATTTCAAAATATTTTAAAAGATCGTAAAGTATATTATGCTACAGTATTTTTAATAGATTTGAATAATTTTAAGTAATTCCAAAGGATTTAAAGGATTTTAGAGCATTTCAAGTGATTCCAAGGAATTTACAAAATCTTAAAAAATGTTTCAAAGGATATAAATTTATTTTAAAGGCTTTTAAATAATTGAGGTATTTTTTTTAAGTCCAAAAACTTTTTAAGATCTATACAAAATTTCAAGGGATTTCAAAATATTTGAAATATTGCAGTTTATTTTTAAAGAATTCAAGACGTGTACAAGAAATTTAAATTTTTTCAAAGGGATTTTAAAAGTTATCAAATGATTTCAAACATTTTGTGCGGTTTTAAATAATTCCAAAAAATTTTTTTTTGATAGTTTCTGAGGAAATATCATCAGATTTCATAGAATTTACCCAGAATACTTTACAAATTTTTTTGAATCTTTCCGAATTCTTTGGAATTCACTTGAATTTTTTTTAATCACTTTGAATCTTTTGGCAACTTTTTCGTTTCAAATAGGTCACTTTTTTCGAATAAATTAGTCTCGTGCAGTTCTGAGAATAATGAATTGGGAATTTATCAATTTAAATTTAGAATTATTTTATTTTATTTGTAAAAGATTCTATATTGAAAATGTTACAAGATTAGACTTTTGTTCTTTAAATATTAATGGTCAGGGAAAATTAAAAATTGGCCAGGGAAAATTCAGGGAAATTTAAAAATTAAGTTTTGCGGCCACCCTGATTTTTTAATATTATAATATTCACGATACTTGTTGATAAAAATTTTTTTACTTACTTATGAAAATCCCAAATATTGATTTCCGAGTCGTCGTGGCGCCCAAGTTTTATAATGGAGACTCTATTTTTCTCTGGTGTCAATTTTGGCAGGATAGCAATACACCTGTTAATTATTGTGAATAATAATAACAATTAATTATAATTTTAATAACAATTAATTATAATTTTCGTCTCTAAGTTTACAAAGGTAAATTAATTATCTGAGTCGCTGTGATATGAACAGGTAATTAATTGAAGTATGAGCTCATAATTAAATATTAATTTTATGCAAGTATATTTCATACATAAGTGATCATAATTATTTTGCATTCGTGATAAGTCGAGCCAAGTTTTTTACGTAAAAGTAAATATTTCCTCAATAAAAAATTTATTAAACTTCTACGCTTCCAATTTTTTTAGCATAGAACAGTAAAGTATAGTATGCCCAATAAAATTTTTAATTTTTTAATTTTGCAAAAACTACACACTGAATTTTTTCTTTTTGGTTTGTTTAGACATTTCGCTAGGTCGTTTTAGGTCTAAAAATTAATTTTCTCAGTTTTTGATTTGAAAAGAAAAATTTAATGCCCCGAAATTCTATGCATCTTGAATTTCGAAATACACATTTTTTGATTTAAAGATTCCTATAGTACTTCAAAATGTATCTTGTGACTAAAATTGACTAAAAGTCACTAATGCGCATCAAAGAAGCAACTAATGATCTTTTGAATCCAAAAGAAATCAAAAGAATTAGATAACGTTTATAAGAATTACAGGTGAATTAAAAATAATTTAGGATAATTTAATAAGAATTTAAAATTAATTTTAAAAAATTTAAGTAAAATTCGAAAGAATTCGAATGAATACGAAAAATTCAAAAAAATACATTTCTGCAAAATAAGAGTGAATTTAGAAGAATTTAAGGGAATTCAAGGGACTTTGATGAAATTGATAAGAATTTTTGTGACTTGAAAACAATTGAAAAATATTTTGAAATTTCACTAAATTCATTAACTTCAGAGTGAATTAAAAAAAATTCGAGGGAATCTAAAAATTTTTGTTGAAATGTCTAAGAATTCAAAGAGAGTTGAAAAGATTTCAGGGTGAATTAAATAAAACTGAAAAATCCCATTGAATAAAGTAGAATTAGGTGAATTAATGGGACTTCAATAAAATTTCAAATAACTCAGAATAAATTAGAATAATTCAGGATACATTAATAAAAATTCATGGTGAATTCTATATAATTTGAAATTAATTGCAAAAAAATGCCGAAATCCAATAAATTTCATTGATTTCAGTGAAAGGGAAGTGAATTTAGAAGAATTCAAGGGAATTCA
>JAABKJ010007545.1:16733075-16903691 GCA_011634705.1 Andricus grossulariae
AAAAAATGCCGAAATCCAATAAATTTCATTGATTTCAGTGAAAGGGAAGTGAATTTAGAAGAATTCAAGGGAATTCAGATAAGTTTGATGGAATTCATAAGAATTTGAGTGAATTGAATTGAATTTAAAAAAGCAAAGAATTTCCATTGAATTGAATAAAATGAGAGTAAAGAGAATTGAGAGCGACTTCAATAGTATTGAATTGGATTGGAAAAAAAATATATATCTAAAAAAAAACATTGAATTCAATGCAATTTGAGTGAATAAAGAGAAATAAAAATGGAAATAGGAGAATTCGACGACATTTATAATGATACAAGGTGAATTAAAAAAAATTCAAGTAAACTGAAAAAAATAGAAAAATATTGACAAAATTCATTTAATTTAGGCTTGAATTAGAAAAATAAAGAGGAATTCAAAAGGATTCAAGGTGAGTTCGAAAGAATAATATGAAATAAATATAATTAAGGATAACTCAAATGAATTTCAAAGGATTCAGAAGAATATAAAAGAATTCAGGGGAAATTAATCAGAATTCAGGCTGAATCCTAAATGAGTTCAAATGAATTACACAAAATTGTAAAAATTCAATAAATTCCATTGATTTCAGTAATATGGGAGCGAATTTAGAAGAATTCAAGGAAATTCAGGAGACTTTAATAAATTCACTATTTGAGGTTAATTGGAAGAAAATTCAAGAAAATTTTTTGAAAATATCATCAAAATTAATTAAATTCAATAACTTTGGAGTGAATTCAAAAAAATTCAAGGGGATTAAAAAAAATCGATGAAATGCCTAAGAATTCAGGGTGATTTTAAAATGCTACAGGATAAATCATACGAAATTCATGATAAATTCAAAAAAAAAAACCCAAAATGTATCATTGATTTTATGTAAAGTGGACTAAATTCAGAAGAATGTAGGGAAATTCAAGAGAATTGGATGAAATTGATACGAATTGAAGATCACTCAAATAGAATTTGAGGTGAAATTAAAAGTCCTCAGGATAAATAAAAACAAATTTAATCCAAAAACATCCATTATATTCAGTATATTTCAAGGAAAATTCAAAAAATTCAGGGTGAATTCAAAAGAATTCAAAGTATTTTTTTGTGTAATCTGAAATTGAAAATTTTCTGTGCCACCCGGTATACATATTCTTAATTTATTCAATATGAAAATAATTCATTTGTATCTTAGAAGAAATAATGTAAAAATATATTCTAGGAAAAAAATTTGCACTTCATTTCAATAAATTAAGTAGTCAATTACAATAGAAAAAATCGAATGAAAAAAAAATTGGAAAAAAATGCTGGCAGCAGGAATTGAGCCCAGACATTCCGGTTACATACACAAAGCGCCACCGCCTGAGCTAACCGACAGCGGAAATACTCTAACATCGAATCCAGAGTACGTATCCAGAGAAAATTTTTAAGGTTGTAGGTTCCGCTTGTAATAAAATTCATTTTCAGACCTAAAATGGCCTAGCTGAATCTCTAAACAATTTTTTAAGAATGAAAGAAAATTTATCGCAGTATTTTGCAAAAAAAAAAGAAAGAAATTTAGGACACCCTAGTAAAGTACTCACACGTAATTAAGAAAATCAGCGTTGACTATCGAAACAGGATCTCTATTGGCGAAAACTTCCGGTATAAGGCGCCTTAAAGTATAGTGCATATCTACTAGTTCCTTTGCTCGTTCTAGACTCATTTTTGAGTTCAGTAGAAACCATTCCAATTTACTGTCAGGTATCTCTACAGAATAGGTAGATTTTAATTTTTGAAGCCTAAGAAACAACTTATTAAACAAAAAATTTGAAAAATGTATTCTATAGTCGGGAATCATCTACACGGCTACCGCAAAGGGTACTATAATGATCCCTAATAGAGACATTTTTGTTCTTTTGAAGTGAGTAAATGTGAGAAGTATAAAAAAAATCAAGAATTCTTGAAATCGTCTTCAATTTAAGCCGATAACATTTCAGAAATCTTCACGCATTCCCAAGATCTGATACAATAATGTCCAAGCGTATCTGCGTCGGATTTCAGTCGGCGATTAACGTTGTCAGCGGCGAGAGCGGTGATTGCCGAGAATTTCTTAGATTTTCTTAGGTTCAACTCGTGCTGTAGCTTAGGAAACTTTCTGAAAAAATCTGAAATTGACAGGACGTAATCTTTGAAATCTTATCTTTAATTCAAGCCGATAACATTTCAAAAATCTCCACGCGTTTCCAAAATAGGAAAAGAATATGTCCAAGCGTATCTGCGTCGGGTTTCAGTCGGCGATTACCGCTGTCGGCCGCAAAGGCGGTGATCGCCGAGAATTTCTCAGATTTTTTCAAGTTCAACTCTTGCTGTAACTTAGGAAAATTTCTGAAAAAAGCTGAAATTGACAGGACGTAATATTTAAGATCTTATCTTCTATTTAAGCCGATAACACTTCAAAAATCTTTACGCCTTCCCAAGATGTGATACAAAATGTCCAAGCGTATCTGCGTCGGGTTTTAGTCGGTTATTACTGCGGCCGGCCGCGAAAACTGTGATCGCCGAGAATTTCTAAGATTTTGTACTAAAAGTTCAACTCGTGCTCTAACTTAGGAAACTTGTTTTAAAAACTGAAATTGACAGGACGTAATCTTTAAAATCTTGTCTTTAATTTAGGCCGATAACACCTCAAAAATCCTCACAAGTTCCCAAGATTTGATAAACAAATTTCCAAGCGTATCTGCAACGGGTTTCAGTCGGTGATCACCGCTGTCGGCCGTGAAAATTGTGATCTCCGAGAATTTCTAAGATTTTGTACCGTAAGTTCAACTCGTGCTCTAACTAAAGAAATTATTTGAAAAAAACTGAAATTGACAAGACGTAATCTTTCAAATCTTATCTTTTATTTAAGTCAATAAAACCTAGAAAATCTTTTGGCGTTCCCAAGATATGATAAAATAAATGTCCAATCGTATCTGCGTCGGGTTTCAGTCAGCGATTACTGCTGTCAGCCGCAAAAGCGGTGATTGCCGAGAATTTCTAATATTTTGTGCCTTAATTTCAACTCGTGATGTAACCTAGGAAATTTTCTGACAAAAACTGAAATTAACAGGACGTCATTTTTGAAATCTTATTTTTAATTTAATTTAATTTGATTTAAAATGTCCAAGCGCATCGGCGTCGGGTTTCAGTAGAGGATCACCGCTTTCAGCTAGCCATGTTCCTTACACCGATTGAAACCCGACGTAGACGCGCTTGGAAATTTTCAGTCATATTTTGCGAACCCATGAAGAATTTTTTAAATTTTATTGACTTTAATTAAAGAGAACACTTTAAAGACTGTATGATGTGAGATAGAAGTGGTCTGACGGTACTATTTTTGTTTTGGAATTCAACTCCTTCGGTTAAAAATTCTATTTTTTGTTTGAAAATTAACTATTACATTTCTAGTTGAAAATGGATCTTTTTTAGATAAAAAATCAATTATTTGGTTAAAAATTTAATTATTCTGTTGAAAATTCAACTGGTTTGTTAAAGTAATCTTTTTTGGTAAAAAATTCAACAACTTGGTTGAAAGTTGAACTACTTTTCTAAAAATGTATCTTTTTAGTTAAAGATTCATCTCTTTGGTTGAAAATTTAACGATTTCGTTGAAAATTCGTTTCTTTTTTGTTTGAAAATTAACGTTTTTTAAACTGAAAATTCAACTATTACATTTCTAGTTGAAAATTTATATTTTTTAGTTAAAAAATCAACTATTTGAATAAAAATTTCATTATTCTGTTGAAAATTCAACTGGTTTGTTAAAGTCATCTTTTTTGGTCAAAAATTCAACAACTTGGTTGAAAGTTGAACTACTTTTTTAAAAATGTATCTTTTTAGTTGAAGATTCATCTCTTTGGTTGAAAATTTAACGCTTTCGTTGAAAATTCGTTTCTTTTTTGTTTCAAAATTAACGTTTTTTAAACTGAAAATTCAACTATTACATTTCTAGTTGAAAATTGATATTTTTTAGTTAAAAAATCAACTATTTGGTTAAAAATTTAATTATTCTGTCGAAAATTCAATAAACTAGTTGACAGTTGAACTGCTTTGTTGAAAAGGTATCTTTTTTGTTAAAGATTCATCTCTTTGGTTGAAAATTGATCGATTTCGTTTCATTTTTGTTTCAAAATTAACCTTTTTTGAACTGAAAATTTAACTGTTACATTTTTAGTTGAGAGTTGTTATTTTTTAGTTAAAAAAATCAAGTAATTGGTTCAAAATAGATATTTTTTAGTTGAAAATTGATCTCTTTGGTTCAAAATTTAACTATTCTGTTAAAAATTCGTTTTGTTTGGTTGAATTCAACTGTTCTTGCTTCCTTATAGAGGAAGCTTTGTAATGGTAAGATTTTCGAAAAAAATTTAATTCATTTAATTAAACTTTCCTCAATTTAAAAATATTGAATTGTGCATGTGTGTGGATGTATGGATGAATGGATGTCACACTTTTTTGTGAACACGATAACTTGAAAACGGTTGGAGATAAATTAATGAAATTTGGAGGGCTTATTTTCGCCACTAATGTCTTGAAACTGCCCGAAGGATTTCTAAAAATATTTATTGAATTTTTTTTAGCACTTCATAATATTTTAGAACCGGGTTTTTATACAAAAACTTTTTTCATTAACATAATTCAAAGTTGATTCAAGAATATAAAATATTCCTTGGTTCGAGATGAATCGATTGACCTATAATATTAATACATTTTATTAAAGAGTAAGGAAGTTATGGTCCTTTATATTATATTAAAAATCGATTTTTATAGTAAAAATGTTCTCTTTCTCATAATTTAAAGTAAATGCACTTTATTGAACTGTCAGAAAGTTATGCTCATTTATAATATTTCCAACATCTGTTTTGAACAGAAAAACTTTTTGCATCAGCATAATTCGAAGTTGATGCATGAATAGAAAAGACTTTAATCATAAATTTTCAAATAAAATAATTCTGACAATTTTTGTAAATAAAAACAAACAAAAAGCTGGGAAAGGGATAGGGCGCGATATAACTTCCGTTTCCCTTTTCCAGCTCGAAAAATTACCATTTCAAGTGTAAAATTTGATTTGTCTGATTTATCATTGTGTTTAAATTTTTTTTTTTTGTAATTTTGTATTTTTTGTAAATTTCTATTTTTAAACTAATAAAAATGAAAACTTTAGGTTGTCTATCATTTAAAAAATCATTAATGCTTCCTCGATGAGGAAGCAAATACATTTGTAACGGGAATTCACAACTAGTTTATTTAACATTAAAATAGTTTTTGGTTGAAATGTCAAGTATTACCGGTTTCGTCAAAACTTCATATTTTTGATTGTGGATTAAACTATTTTGTTAAAAATTCGCCTTTTATGGTTCAATTCAACTAGTGGAATATTATTATTTTTTTGTTTGAAAACTTATATTTTTTAGTTGAAAATTCAACTATTTGGTGGAATATTCATCTTTGTAGGTTTAAAATTAAACTATTTTCTTGAGTAATTTTTTGTCGTCGAAAATTTAACTGGTTTACTGAAGATTCGTCCTTTTGGATTGAAAATTCATAGTTTAATAGAAAAGTCATCTTTAGTGGTTGAAAGTTCATCTTGTTTGGTTGAAAAATCATTCTTTTTAATTGAAATGTCTACTATTATATTTTTAGTTCAGAATTCATCTCTTTCAGTTAAAAATTCCACTATATGGTTGAAAATGTAATTATTTTGTTGAAAATTCAACTACTTTGTTACAACTTCATTTTATTGATTGAAAATTTAACTATTTTGGTGCAAATTGGTTTTTTGTTGCAAATTAAGTTTTTGATCTGAAAGTGTAACTATTTCATTTTTGGTTGAAAATTGATCGTCTTTAGTTGAAAATTCATGTTTTTTATTGAAAAGTCGCCTTTCTGGTATAAAATTAATTTTTTTGGGCGAAAATTAAACTACTTGGTTGAAAGTTGAACTCCTTTGTTCAAAATTCATTTTATTAGTTGAACATTTATCTTTCTGGTTGAAAATTGATCTATTTTGTTGAAAATACGTTTTTTGTTGTTGAAAGTTAAGTTTTTGAACTGAAAATTGTACTATTCCATTTTGGGTTGAAAATTGATCATTTTTAGTTGCAAATTATTATTATTTTTTTTAATTCAACTGTTTTGTAGAAAATTCTCCTTTTTGGCTTGAAAATTAAACAATTTTATTGGAATTTTGGTTATCTCTTGTCTGAAAAATCTTTTTTAGTTGAAAATTTCTCTATTTTGCTAAAAGGCCATCTTTTTTGTTTGAAAATTCGACCATTCGGTTGAAAATTCCACTATTTGGTTAGAAATTCAACTATTTTGTTGGAAATTCGCTCTTTTGTTTGAAAGCTCAACTGTTTGGTTGTAAATGTAACTCTTTTGTTGAAAATTAATTTTTTTTTTTGCTGAAAATTCAACTATTTGTTTGAAAATCCATCTTCTTTGGTCGAAAATTTAACTGTTTTGTTGAAAATTCGTCATTTTGTATTGAAAATTCATCTTTTTTGATAGAAAAGTTCTTGTTTAAAAATCCAACTCTCCTCTAAAAAAATCGTCTTTTAGGTTTGAAGATTCAATTCTTCGATTAAAAATGAAAATGTTCTCGGCTGATGTTTAATATTTTTTGTATCAAAATTCTTCTCTTTTGTTTGAAATTTCCACTATTTTGTTGTAAATGCAACTGATTAATCTAAAATTAATGTTATTGTTTGTTTAAAAAGTCATCTTTTTTTAAAAATACACTTTTTTGTTGACAATTTATCTTTTCGGATTGAAAATTCAATTATTTTGTTGAAAATGCAATATATTTCTACTTGAAATCTTAAACGTTTTATATTCATTTCATTATGGTACCTATTAATTTTATTTAAAAGAATTTATTCGCTATTTTCGTGAAAAATACCCTATTTCTCCTGTTTTAAGATCGTTTTGGTCTGTGAAGTCTGTAAATATCTCTCTGTAAATATAAAATTGGAAACTCGAAAACTTATATAGTCTTACATAATAGTCGAGGGGTTGATCACTTTTGAATCTATCACTTTTGATAATTTAAATCTTTGTGAAATATATTGAAATCTTCTGAAATATTTGTTAAATCTTTGTTTTTAGATAATAATTTCTATTCTGAGCTGCTTAATTTTTTTTGTAGATCAAGGTGATTGGCTTGCTGGAACTCAATTCAAACAACAATGAAGAAATACAGAGAGAAGCAGCGAATACTCGAAAAGCAAAGTTTCTGAGAGCGCTCTCGAAACAATACGTTTATTAGTTGTCCTAAAATTTTATTAGTTCTTCTCTACATTACTGTATTAGATATAATTTGTATTTATTAGATTTCCCAATGTAAATATCAAAGAAATTTTTTCATTAAAATTCATTTAAATTTGAAGAATTTAGCAGTCCGATGATTTTACCAATTTTCACTGAAAAATATGAAAAAAATCCTTCACTTGATTAAATAAAGGACCTAAATTTAACTTCCGATTAAAGCACAATTCATTTTTGAAATTGATTTATTAAATAAACAATCGGTGCTTTTTTTCATACTTATATTTAGGGCTTATAGTAGGAATATGTGCCGATCCTTAGGTGAAAGTATCTCAAGGACTCCTTCAAGGGACTGTATTGGAAACAAGAAATGGAAAAAATATTTCCGCTTTTATTGGAATACCCTATGCTCAACCTTCAATTGGAAAATGAAGGTAAAAGCATTAATTTTAAAAACCCCAACTATCAATTTATCTAAAAAGTCTATTTTCCGTTCTCGCCACAGTTAAAAGATTTTATGCTAAAGTAAAATTCAAAAAATTTGTTTGAAGCAGCTATCTATTTTTTAAGATTCATTTTTTCCTAAACAATTTTATAGTTCAAAAATTGCAAATAACTTTTTATTGAATCTTGACTTGCAATTAGAAGGGAAAAATGTGTTAGTCTATAAATGGAAATCGCGTCGATTTGCTGGAATAATCCTCAAAATAATATTTATATTGACTACAGGTTCAGCATTATTTTATATAAATATTTAATTCATTTTTTAAATGTGGAAAATTAGGTTCAGTAGCCCTGAACCTAATTTTTACACCAATTTTGGAGTTTAATACATCCCTGGTAGGCTTTAGAAAATTCTAAACTTTCTTTTTTTTTACAATAATAAAAATTATCTACATTTGTTGATCAGCTGATATTTAAACGATAAATGTTTATTAATTAGTATATATTTCCTTCTTTCCTTAAAAACAAATAATTGATGGGAATAAAATTATTTTTATAAGGGTTCCTTCCTTCAAAGAGCACGACCAATTAAAAGTAAATAGATTGACAAAAATGATTGAATGTATGTCGTGAGATAAGAGTATTCGCGGGGAGATAAGAAACTTTAGACCTAAAATAATGAAAAGATACAGATCTCATTGCTATAATGAAAAAAAAACATATCATATAGTATGAAAATACAGCAATTTAAATAAATCAGATTCAGTATCTCAGATCTTAATAATTAAAAAAAATTATTTATTTAGCCTTACGTACAGTGTGCCAAAAAGCACTTTTTAGACAAAAATCTCTCGACAGTTCAATTTTCAAAGGATTTTGATGCATTTTTTTTAATGACTGCTAATTTTTTTTATTTTAGCCACAGCAACATTTTTTACTCGTTAAAAAATAAATCAAATTCTTTAAACAATGTACAAAAAATTAAAGAGAACTCAAAAGAATTGAATAAAATGCATATAATTTAAGGTGAGTTTAAAAGACTTCAAGATGAATTAAACAAAAAAAAAATTTTAATCCATTGAATTGAGTGAAATTGAGTGAATTTAGAAGAATTCAAAAGAATTTAACAGAATTCAGGATAAGATAATAAGAATTCAGGGCGAATTCCAAATGAATTGCAAAAAATATTTGAAAATCACGTGACATCTTTGAAACTCTACGAAATCCCTCACTTTTTGTGAATACATCCTTTGAAATACATTAAAATATTAGAACATTCTGTGAAGTTCTATGAAATTTGATATTTTCAGAAATTCTAAAAAATGTATTAAAATATCTTGGGAGCTTTTAAAATCCCTTAACGTGTTTAAAATCCTTTGAAATCCCATTAAATTACTGAAACTAATTAAAATTTCTTTGTAATCTTTTAAAATACCTTACAATATTTAAAATCCTTTAAAATCTTTTGAAATTTTTTAAAGCTCTTAAAAATTCCAGGGAATTTGAAAAAATAAATTAAGATATTTAAAATCATTCGATCATTTCATCAACTGATCCTCAGGATCAATTAAATAAAAAATTTTAAACATTCAAAAATATCCATTGAATTACGTAGAATTGAGTAAATTTAGAACAATTCAAGTGAATTAAAACAATTCAAGTAAATTAAAAAAATTCAAAGAATTTAAAAGAATTCAAGATAAATTGATAAGAATGCAGGGTACATTCCAAAAACAAATTCCAAATCTTCGAAACCCTACAAAATATCTTACTCTTCGTGAATAAATTCTTTGAAATCCACTAAAATATTATAAAATCACGTGAAATTCTATGATGATATTTCCTGGAAAATGTATTAAAATACATTGAGAGCTTTAAAAACCCTTAAAATCCTCGGAAATCTTATAAAATCCTGTGAAATGTTTTAAAATATCTTAAAACCTTATAGGCCCTGTAAAATCGTTCCATATCTTCCGAAATTCTAAAAAATACTTTATCCTAAAATATTTCAAACCCTTTAAAATCCCTTCAAATTATTGAAATCAATTAAAAAGTCCCTGTAATCTCTTAAGATTTCCTAGAATATTTGAAATCCTTTGAAATCCTACGCAATACCTCACTTTTCGTGAATAAATTCTTTGACATCCACTAGAATACTATAAAATCCTGTGAAATTCTATGATGATATTTCCTGAAATTCTGGAAAATGTAGTAAAATACAATGGCTTTAAAATCCCTTAAAATCATTGAAATCCTTGGAAATCTGAAAAAATCCTGCGAAATCTGTGAAAATATCTGAAAACCTTATAGGTCCTGTAAAATCGTTCCATATCTTCCGAAACTCTAGAAAATTTTTTATCCTAAAATATTTCAAATACTTTGAAATCCCTTCAATTTAATGAAATTAATCAAAAATTTCGTGCAATATTTTAAAATTGACTAAAATATTAAAAATTAAAAGCTCTTGAAAATGCCTTAGAAGTTTTAAAAATACCCTAGCATCTTAAAAATTCCTTCAAATTATACCCTGAGATATTTCAAATTATTTTGTTGAAAATTATTATTTTTTGGAGGAATTCAACTATTTTTTATTTGAAATAAAAATAGTTTTTGATTGAAATGTCAACTATTACATTTCTCGTTGAGAAATCATCTTTTTTGGTTGAAAATGCAACTACTTGCAGTTGAAATACTTTGTTAAATATTCATTTTTTTCTCTTGTTCAAGATGTATGATTTTAGTTGAAAATTCATATGCTTGGTTGAAAATGCAACTCTTTCGTTGAAAATTTGTCTTTTTTGTTAGAAAATTAATTTTATCTATATGAACTATTTTGTAGAAAATTCGTCTCTTTTGGTAAAAATTCAATCTTTCTCGGTTAAAACTACAACTGCTTGGTTAAAAGTTCATCTACTTTGGTCAAGAATTCAACGATTTTGTTAAAAATTCGTCTTTTTTGATGAGTTCAACTGTTTTTGTTTCAAAATTAAACTCTTTTTTGGTTAAACATTCAACTTATATTTTTATATAACTTTAAAATAAATATTTATTTTAAGTTTTTATTTTTATTAAAAATTGTTTTTCAACCTTTTGCGTAATAAGAAACAATATTGGTTTAGTTTTTTGTCTGGAAGAATAATATAAACGATATTGTCTAGTGAATACTTTGTCCAATATTAATATTATTATAAATAATAATTTCTAGAAATTCAGTTTGTTTTTCTTGCTCAGGAAACCAACGTCTGAACATTTGGCTGTTACCGATCTCTGGCAGACTTATCTACAAAGAACATTTCTTCAGATTAGTAATAAAAATAGTACTGATCCATCTGTGACTCTTGAACAGTATTACTTCACTGATCGCATGAACTTCTGGAAAGAAAATTTCCCTCTCATTGAGGTGTAGGCCAGTTTATTACATTATATTTAAATGTTTCTTATTTTTCTTCGAAAACATAAAGGTTATGGAAAGTCCAGCTTTTAGGAATAACTTTTCAAACTATTTAAAAATGTTTTATCTTCAATCTTTCTTAAAACATCTACTTTTCTGATTTATTTACATTCATTTAACAAATCAAGTACTATTTTCTTAAAAAAATAGTAAAATCATCGTAAATTCGTGCATTTTTCAATTTGAAACATACATGAATTCAGTAAAATCATTCATACTCGACCAACAACTATCAAGATTTAAATTCCTTGAGACTTATCGGGAAGCCTGGCGAATATCCTTTCTTTTCCCAACCTGCTTGATAATTTTGATGCGTTCTTTTTTGACATTGGGATTGTTTACTCTTTTGAAGTATCCGTATCCTCCTCCTCCTAGCCTCTTTTCTGGTCGAAAACTTTTATCAAATTCAGTTTCTGTGACACTCAAATCAACGGCAGGTGGAACCGTAAACCCGAAGGATTTCGCCACCTTACCCAAATCCAAAGTTCCAATGTCGAAAATCTCTTTGAGATGATGCGTGTCATAAGCTTTCAAATAGGCTTTGTAAGCTTCTTTTCCAGAGAGGTTTAAGAAGTAGTTCTTCGAGATTAACTTCTCTAGCTGAAACAGATTAAATTTAATTAAATCAACGACTGAATACAGGGCGACTACTCAAATCCTGCAAAAAAAATTCCTGAAAACTCCAGGTTGTTCCACGTATCTCAAGTTTTTTCCACGTACAATTTTTCATAGTACGGAGCCCTTCAAATATTTCGCATTTTTAAACAATTGACTCGGAATATGTATATAATTTCGCGAGTTTTTCATAATCAATGTTTTTTCAGTTTTTGGGTATTTAAATAATATGTTTAATTTAGAAAGCTTTAACAAATCATATTACAAGATATTCTTATGCATATTCATATATTATTTCTTGAATTTGTCTCTAACGTCCATGAATTTAAATAATAATTCACACCAATTTTGATTTTATCTTTTTATATTTAAAATTCAGTGCATATTTAGGTAAAAATAATGTGGGTACTATATCAAATCCAATTTGAACCGTTTCAAATTCCTTAATTTTCCAGTAAAAATATTGCATTCTCAGTAAGATAGATGAATTTTTAACCAAATAGATGAATTTTAACCCAAAAAGATGAATTTTGAACAAAAGAGTTCAGCTTTAAACCAAGAAGTTTTATTTTCATCAAAAAAGATGAATTTTCAACTAAAATGATTAATATTTAACTGGAATATTTGAATTTTAATAAATTTTAATAAATTCTCAACCAAATAGTTGGATTTTTAAGTAAAAAACATTCATTTTAAAACCAAATAGTTGAATTTTGAACAAATAAAGATCAGTTCTCAACCAAAAAAGTAATAGTTGAATTTTCAATTAAAAAAATTAATTTTCCAAAAAAAGAAAACAATTTCCAACCAGAGTGATGAATTTTCAACTAAAAATATTTACCTTCAACTGGAATAGATTAATTTTAAACCAAAAATATGAATTTTGAAAAAAGAGTGTAACTTTCAAGCAAGTAGCTTTATTTTCAACCAAAAAGACGGATTTTCAACTAAAATGATGAATATTTAACTGGAATATTTAAATTTTCAACCAAAAAGATGATTTTTCAAACGAGAAGATTGATATTCTACAAAGAAGACGATTTTTTAAATTAAATACATGAATTCTCAACCAAATAGTTGAATTTTCAACTAAAAACATCAATTTTCTACCAAATATATAGTTGAATTTTGAACAAAAAAAAGGTCACTTTTAAACTAAAAATGGAATACTTAAATTTTCAGTTGAAAAAATTAATAAAAAAATTGCAACCATAGTGATGAATTTTTAACTAAAACAATTAACCTTCAACTGGAACAGATGAATTTTAAAACAAAAAGATGAATTTTCAACAAAAGAGTCTAACTTTTAACCATGTAGTTTTATTTTTAACTAAAAATATGGATTTTCAACTAAAATGATAATTTTTTAACTGGAATATTTGAATTTTCAATAAACAAAAATGAATTTTCAAACAAGAAGATTAATATTCTACAAAAAAGACGATTTTGTAATAAAATACAATAAATTCTCAACCAAATAATTGAATTTTCAACTAATAAACATTAATTTTAAACCAGATATGTAGTTGAATTTTTAACAAGAAAAGATCACTTTTGAACCGAAAATGGAGTAGTTAAATTTTTAGTTAAAAAACTTAATTTTACACCAAACAAAAAAAACAAGGAAATTTTCAACCAAAGTGATGAATTTTAAACTAAAACGATGAAGCTTCAACTGGAATAGATGAATTTTTAACAAAAGAGTCTAGCTAACTAAAAAAGATTAATGTTCTGCCAAAAAAGAAGATTTTCAACTAAAGAAAATAAATTTTCAACCAAATAGTTGACTTTCGAAACAACAAAAAATCACTTTTTAACCAAAAATGGAATAGTTAAATTTTTAGTTGAAAAAAAACTAATTTTTCAAAACAAAACAAAACAACAATTTTCAACCAATGTGATGAATTTTCAACTAAAACGATGATCCTTCAACTGGAATAGACGAATTTTAAACCAACAAGATGAATTTTTAACAAAAGAGTTAAGCGTAGTAGTTGAATGTTCATCCAAAATATGAATTTTCAACTAAAATGATGAATATTTTTCTGGAATACTTGAATTTTGATACAAAAAGATGAATTTTGAAACAAGAAGATTAATTTTCAACCAAAAAAGACCAATTTTCAATCAAAAATGGAATTGTTATAAAAATAATTATATTTAAATTCAATGATTTTTGTTTAAAATAATAGAATTTACAAGCTTGAACGATTTTCAATTCTTTTAGTGTTTTTTTTTGTCGGAAATAGACATTTGTATTAAAAAAGCATTAGATTAAAAAAAATACAAATTGTTTGTACAATATAGGTTAAGCTAGCGGTTTTCAATTTAGATTTAAAAGAATATTCACAAATTTGGAACAATTTAAGGTTATGTTTACGTTTTTTACCTGAAATCGATTATTTGAAACAAAAATCATTAAATTTAAAAGAAGATTTACAATTTTTAACAATTGATTCTTACGTTATGTTAGTGTTTTTTTTTCGGTAATTATTGTTATTAAAAAAATAGCTTGCAAAGAATATTGGCAATTTTTTAACAACTTTAGGCTACGTTGGTTTTTTTTCAACCTGAAATCGGTATTTTTAAAGAAGAATCATTAGAATTAAATCCAATGATTTTTGTTTCAAATAATAAAATTTACAAGCTTGAACAATTTCGGATTATGTTAGACTTTTTCGTTGGATATTGACATTTTTATTCAAAATTCATTAGATTTCAAAGAAGATTGATCATTTTTGAACAATTTTAAGTTACACTGGCTTTTTGCATCGAAAATTGATATTTTTAAAGAACAAACATTATAATTTGAACAATATTTAGAATATTTGAACAATTTTGGATTATACTAATGTTTGTCGTCGGAAAAAATTGATTTTTTAGCAGTTAAAAATTCAATTTTGAATATTGGAGAATATTGAGAATTTAAGGAAATTGAAAATTGCATTTTCAACAGTTTAAAATTTAACATTTGGGGATTCAACTCTTAAAATTTAAACTTTTAAGAAATTACGAAAATTGAAAATTGCATAAACTTATAATTTTGAACAACTTTAGGTTATGTTAGGGTTTCTCGTCGAAAATTGGTATTTTTGAACAAAAATGCAACGGTTTGATTGTCTATTTATTGCACCAAAATATTGTATATTAATTCTGAAGTTGAGGTATCAATTTTCATAAATTATCAAAAATAATGTCCTTGCTTTTCTTTCATTTTAGATAATAGATACTATGAAATACAAAGAGATTGTATTTATAATAATTTTATTTTTTAACTTAAAAATTGCAGCTTCAATGTGGACAGATGAATGGTAGATTATTATATATAATTTGGAAAGACTTACTTCCAGTTGAACGTTTTTGATTTTATTCCAAGAGATTTTGAACTCGTGAGAAGAAACTCCAGCTTCTTTCAGAAGAGGGAGAAAACCAGCTTCTTCTGGACGTAGGATCAGCACTGCTTTTCCTTTAGCGTCTTTTCCACCAACAGCTTCACGAATTCTACGAATGTGATCCTAAAGCAAAGAAGAAACGTTATTTAATTTATTATGTTGTATTCCTTCATGTCTTTTTCTAGCTAAAAAACCTTTAAAAATCCGACCATGTATGAAATTCATCATTTCTGCTGGTGAAAGGACCATTAAAGTTTTAGCAGACGATGATAAAATACCTTTGGATCTTCAGTAGGGTCGTATTGCACAATCCAGTCAACCGTTGGAAACTCGAGATCCCTTGTTGCTGCCTCAGCACAAAGAAGAATACCAGAGGAGGAATTGCAAAATCTCGAAAAGATAGCTGTTCTTTTTACCTGCTTCTGTTTTCCCTAAAATAGAAGAACAGGTCAAAAACTGGTATGTTTTCGTTACTAAATAATAAATACTAGGAAACAAAATAGATAATAAGATTTCAGGGTGGCCGTTTAAATCGAGGAAAAAATTAAAAGATTCGAAAGCTTCAAGCTGAACATTTTTTCATTTGAAGTTATAAAAACTGAAGCGTAAATTATTTTAAATTTTAAACTTTTAAAATGAAAGCTCACCAAAATGTTAATTCAAACGTTAAAAAATGTACAGCTATAAAATGGAAGCTTTCAACACTTTTTAATTTAAAAATATTAAATTAAATGCCGTTGAACTGTGAAACTGAAATTTTTTAACTTTTATAAATGTACAGTTCAAAGATTTCTCTTCTTAACTGAACACTTTTTAAATTAGAAGTTAAAATATTTTTATTTTAAGTCGTAACAAATTATTAATTGTTCAATTGTTATTTATAGATCCAAAAAATTTTTGTTTGTTTTTATTGTTTTGAAATATTTTCTTGAAATAATTTTTCAAACTAAAAAATAATTTGAAATTTTGCCAGAAATTCTAAAAAAATATACATTACCTTGGAACCTTGCAAAATCCTTAAGAAGCTTCATAATTAGATTTCAAACACTTCAAAAATCTACATTTGGTTTAAAATTTGTTGGAATCTTTTCAAATTTCAAATTATTTTTGAACCTTTTTCAAAACTCAATATTTTTCACGTGATTCAAAGTTTTCATATTTTTTTCTAATCTTGCAAAATTAAAAAAATCAATGTAAAATGTTACAGATTCTTTTTTTTCTACAATTTTGGTAATCTATTGAAACCTTTTTTAATTTTCATAGGAATCTTAATAAAATTGTTTTATTGTTAGTGAACATTTGAAATTTTATGCATCAAAAGTTGTTTTTACATATTTTGAAATATTATCTTAAAATTAATTTTTCAAAATAAAAAAATCATAAAAAATTTCCCTGGAGTTTTCAGACATTCTTTTTATTATCTTAAAACCTTTCCAAATCCTTAAAAAGCTTTGAAATTTTATTTTAAAATCTTTCAAAATCTACGTTTTGTTTTAATTTTTTTTTCAAAATTTAAATTATCCTTAAATTTTTTCCAATTTTTCCTAAAATTGTTAAAAAATCATGAAAAGTTGCCTTAAAATCTTCCAGATTTTTTTTTGACAATTTTGAAAATACTTTGAAATGTTTTTAAATATTCTCTGAAAATGAATGATTTAAGATGAAAATCATTTAAAATTTTCGCAGGAATTTTAAGGAACTGTTTCCATTGTCGTGAAATCTTTAACAATCTTAAAGATGCTTCAAAATTTGATTTCAAAAGCTTAAAAAATCTACATTCTATAAAATTTTAACAATATAAGGCTTTTTAATTCAAAAAATTCAGTTTCAAGTATTTAATTTTGAACATTTGATTAATAGTTGTTAATTTTTAAATAAACAGTAAAATATTGTTAAATATAGTAAAATTGTTCTTTTTCTTAATTATAATTTTTTTAATTGAATAGGATGAGAATTTAATTAATCATACAAGTGTTTAATTATGAATCTATTAATTTGAAATTATTTAAAAATTAAAAATAATATATAAATTTTCAATCGGAAATTTACATTTGTATAACTACTAAGGCTTTCGAATTGAAACTGTTTAATTTTCAACGTTAAATTCTGTGAATTGCTTCATTTTGAATAAATTCAGAATCGTCTTGTAAAATTAATTATTGTTCAATTTTTAATACTTAAACTACAGCTAAATTTAAAAAAACATTATTTAATTTATATTTACAGTTGATAAAATTAAACTGTTTTGTAGACATTTATTTGTATTTTTTTCATTGAAAATTAATTCTTTTAAATTAAAATGTAACTGCTCCATTTTTAGTTAAAATTGATCTTTTTAGTTTAAAAATTGAAGTATTTAGTTTAACAAATTGAGAAGCGAGAAGAATATAAACTAAAAAGTAATCAAATAAAATTTAAACTAACATCAACTCTATTATTCAAACTATTTAGTAGAAAATTTATATAATTATTTGAAAATTCGTCTTTTTATATATATAAATTTAATCTTCTGGGTCAAAAATTCAACTATTTTGTTAGAAATGTCTGTAATTTGTTGAAAATTCCTCTTTTCTGGTAGAAAATTAATCTTCTTGGTTGAAAATTCAACTATGTGATTAAAAATGTATGTACCTTATTGAGAATTCACCGTTTTTGGTAGAAAATTAATCTGCTTTATTGAAAATTCATCTTTTTAGTTGAAAATTTAACTGTTTGGTTGAAAAAAATAACTGTTTTGTGTAAGGCTCATCTTTTTGGTTAAAAATGCAACTGTTTAGTAAAAAAATAATCTGTTTTGGTTGACGATTCAACTATTTTCTGGAAGTTCGTCATTTTTGGTTTAATTTAACTGTTTTTGATTTAAAATGAAAATATTGCCTTGGGTTGAATATCAACTATTGCATTGTTTGTTTTGAATTCATATTTTTTGGCTGAGAAAAGTGTGAAATAGTGTCAATAGTATGAGTCCAAGGCCTGAAAATCTTAACTTCCAAGTTTAATTAAAATATATCGAGTTCAAAATATTCTTACGTGTATACTGAGAACTGGTACATCGAGAGAAACCAATAGTTCATGATGATGTTTCGCAGACAAACAAGAACTGAAGAGAACGATCACTTTCTTTTTCTTGTTCTTTTCGAGAAAATGAAGTAAAAAATGAAAGCGTTTTTCACTTGGTGCCAAAACGTATCCTTCTTCTAAACCCTCGATTATTTTTTCCTTCTTTTCGCCCTCAATATTTACGAAAACTGGATCTTTTTGCATAGTCAAAGCGACTAATTTTTCTCTTTGGCTATCTTCTTTTAAAAAGAAAACAGATTGTCTTTTTTCTGGAATATAATGTATAATAAAATACAAAAATAAGTAATAATAGATAAAATAAAGAAACTTAATTTATTTCAGAAGACGAAGAACTAACGTGGCAAAATATTGATGATCTGCTTCAAATTATTTTCAGATCCAGTCTCAAGAATTCGATCAGCTTCGTCTAGAATAAGACACTGCAGGTTTTTGTAAATAAAATTTGGTGTATTTTGAAGATGGTAAAGCAATCTTCCGGGAGTGGCAACGATGATATTGGCGCCGCGGGATAATTTTTGTGCTTCGGTTTTTCGATCAGAACCGTCGATTAATAAAGAGGAAGTGTATTGTTGGTAGGTTAATAATTCTTTTAAAACCCCAAAAGTTTGGAGTGATAATTCACGTGTTGGGGTTATTATTATACATCCAGTTCCTGAAATAAATTTAATAATACAATGAGATTTAAAGAAAAAGAATAATTAATTACTTTAAAGAATATTTACCATCTCTTGAGACAATCTTCATTTTTTTCATCAATTCTATGGTAGGAATTAGAAAAGCAAGTGCTTTTCCTGAGCTAGATTTCGCTGTCCCGACGAGATCTTTGCCTTCAAGTAAAGGTGGAATAGAAAGTGCTTGTATTTTTGTCATATTAATGAATCCCATTTCATCAATTGCTTTTAGGGTATTTCCACACACTTTGCCATTCAGGGCGGAAAAGGGAGAATTTTCCAACAATTCGAAACCAGTAGATGCTGCAAAATATTAATTTAGAACAAAATTAGTTTTAGTTAAAACAAAATGTGACATCACATATGAAAAACATGAATGTGAATAACAATTTTTTGAAATGCTTGAAAAAATAAAACTTAGTGATTTTATTTTAGATGTGTAGTAAGCTGAGTACAGAATTTGCACTCTTTTCCCTGTACCAGTCAATAAGAAAATCCAACTGCTTTTCATTGAAAGTTAATTATTTTTAATTGAAAAGTCTAATATTATATTTTTGATTTAGAATTCATCTTTTTAAATTCTCATCAGAGAAGGTATTATATTTGTGTAAAATTTCACCCCCTCCGTTTTTGTCAAATGTCCACATTTTGAGACCTTCTGAACCCGAAAAACAGGTTTTTACTAACTATTTTGTAGAATTTTTTTTTTTTTTTTAATTGAAAATTATTTTTTCTAACTGCAAATTTAACTATTACATTATTGGTTGAAAATTGATCGTTTTTAGTTAAACACTGAACAATTTGGTTGAAAACATATGTATTTTGTTGTAAATTCGTCTTTTTTTGGTAGAGAATTAATTTTCTTGATTGAAAATTTAACTGCTTGGTTAAAAGTTAAATTACTTTCTGGAAAATTAATTTTATTACTTGAAGATCCATCTCTTTGGTTGGAGATTGAACTATTTTGATGAAACCCCGTTTTTTATGAAAATTAATTTCAATTGAAAATTAAACTATATTATTATTGGTTGAAAATTTATCGTTTTTGGTTGAAATTTATGTATCTTTTTGTGAATTCGTCTCCTTTGGTGGAAAATTGATCTTCTTGATTCTTGTTGAAAATACATTTTATTAGTTGAAGATCCATCTCTTTGGTTGATAATTAAACAGTTTTGTTGAATATGCACCTTTTAGGGTTAAGAATTCTCAGTTTTCGTCGAAAATTCAACTATTTGTTTAAAAATTAACTGTTTGCTTCAAAATTCATGTTTTCGGTTTTGAAAATTCATTTTTCTGGAGAATTCGCCTGTTTGATTAGAAAATTCAGCAATTTAGTTTAACTGTTTTTTCTCTGTTGATTGAAAAATCTTTCCTGCTTGAAAATTCACTTCTTGTTGTAGAAAATTCGTCTTTTTGGTTTTTGAAAATTCATCTCTTTTGGTAAAAATGTTATATTTTTGGGTTAAAAATGCAACTGCTTGGTTAAAAATAAATCTGTTTTGGTTAGGGATTCAAATATATTGTTGAACATTCATCTTTTTGTGGATGAATTCAAGTTTTTTAAATTTAAAATGAAAATATTTTTTCGTTGAAATATCAAGTATTACGTTTTTCGTTGAGAATTCATCTTTTTGGTTAAAATCGATTGTTTTTTATTTAAAATTTATTTTTTTGTATGAAATATCAACTATTATAGTTTTCGTAGAGAATTAATCCTTTTTTAATTGAAAATTCAACAATTTGGTTGAAAACTTATGTATTTTCTTATAAATTAGTATTTGTTGGTAGAAAATTAATCTTCTTGATCGAAAATTTAACTGCTTGGTTGGGAGTTGAATTATTATGTTGAAAACGAGGTTTAAAATTCATTTTATTAGTCGAAGATCTATCTTTTTGGATTGAAATTGCACTATTTTGTTGAAAAATTGTTTTCTTCGGGGTTGAAAATTAATATCATTAACCAAAAACTTAACTATTCCATTATTAGAATGTTTATTTTGGTTAAAAATTATTTTGTTTTGGTTGAGGATTCAACTATATTGTTGAAAATTCATCTTTGCCATTGAATTCAACTGTTTCTAATTCAAGATAAAAATATTTTTTGGTTGAAATATCAACTATTACATTTTTTGCTAAGAATTCATCTTTTTGGTTAAATTCTACTGTTTTTTATTTGAAATTAAAATCTTTCTTTTTTTGTTGAAATATGAACAATTATATTTTCTTTGACAATTTTTTAAAACGAAAATTCAATTACTTCGTTCAAAGTGGACTGCTTTGTTAAGAATTTATTTATTTTTGATTGAAGATTCATAATTTTAGCTGAAAATTGAATTACTTTGTTGAAAATTTAACTCTCTTGTTGATCAGTCGTCTTTTTGGATAGAAAACTCGTCCTTTTGGATTAAAAATTCAACTGTCTTTTGAAAAATTCGGTTTTCAGGTTTGCAACTTCAACTATATGGTTAAAAATGCAACTGTTTTATGTTAAAGTTTCATCTTCTTTGTCCAAAAATTTAAATATTTGGTTAAAACTTCATCTTTTTAGGTTGAAAATTCAACTATTTAGTTAAAAATTCAAATATTTTGTTGAAAATTTATCCATTTTGGTTGAAAGTTAAATTATCTAGTTGTAAGTCCCGCTGTT
Organism: Andricus grossulariae; assembly: GCA_011634705.1. NCBI lineage: Eukaryota > Metazoa > Arthropoda > Insecta > Hymenoptera > Cynipidae > Andricus > Andricus grossulariae. The sequence goes on from JAABKJ010007545.1 coordinate 16,754,667, forward strand.
TGGTAAATAATTATTTATGTGTCTGGAAAATTCAAATATTTAGTTGAAAGTTCATCTCGGTATAGGTCGAAAATTCAACTATGTGGTTATAATTCTACTATTTTCATGAAAATTTAATTTATTTTGTTGAAAATTGAACTATTTTGTTCAAAATTGAATGATTTTGTGGAAAATTCCACTATGTTGTAATAAGTCATCTGTTTTGGTAGAAAACTTAACTGATTTTTTAAAAATTCATTTTTTTAAATAGAAAATACAACTATTTGGTTTAAAATGCAGTTGTTTTGGTTAAAGCAAATTATTTTTTGTTTGAAAATTCGACGATTTGGCTGAAAATTCGTCTTTGAAGGTAAAAATTTAAACTATTTGGTTAAAAATCCGTCTATTTTGCTTGAAAGTTTACCTATTTGGTTGTAAATACAAGTATTTGGTATAAACCTAATTTTGTATTGGTTGAAAATTCAATTATTTAGTTGAAAAACCTTCTCTATGGTTAAATATTAATCTTTTCGGGATGAAAAGTCGACTGTTTTTTAAAAAAATCGTTTTTGAACAGCCACTTTACATAATATCTTGAATACAAGTATTTTGATGTAAAACTTACAATCACCATTAACTTCCACAGTAGTATTTTCGTTTGTGTTGGAATTTAAAGATTCTTTTTTATTCGCCTTTTTTTTCTTTCCTGTTAGAAATAAAATTCATAGAGATCATTAATAAAGCTGAAAATGGACAAGGATTCAGATTAATGGACTGCAGAGTAATTATATTATTGACAACACTTACTTTTAATCGTTTCATCTCCTGCAGATTTTCGCTTAAGTTCGCCCTTGCTAACCATTTTTATAAATTCTGCAAAAAGTGCTTCGTTTTCTCTATTTTGATTTTCCTGTAAAGAAATAATGTATTCACTTAGGGAGTTACCATTAATTGCATAAGGCTTTTTCTGGGGGGAGGGGACTCAGAAAATATTACGAATCCTTACTTGGGGGGGGGGGGCAAAGAATTTCTTACGTAAGTTTCCTCTTTTTAATTATTTTTAAAAAATATGCTAATTAACACCTGAATACCTGGAAATCTTTACAATCCTTTGAAATCTGGTAAGTCCTTTTAAAAATTTTACAAATCTCTTAACATTTTTTAAATCATATGAAAATTCTTTGAAATTCTTGAAATCCCTTAAAATCTCTAAAAATTCGTTAAAATCCTTGAAATTTCCTGAAATATTTCGAAATCTTACGAGATCCTTTGACATCTTTGAAACCCCTTTAAAATTCACAGAAATATTTAAAATCCCTGCGAATCTGTCCGAATCTTTTGAAATTCTTTAAATTACATTAAAATCTATTGAAACCTTTTCCTTTGAAACTTTTGCAAATCTTTTGAAATCCCGTGAAATTGTTTAAAAAAGCTTTAAATCATTTCAAATCTTTGAAATCTTATGGAAATCTCCTGATATCTTTCAAAATTCGTGAAAATACTTCGATATCGCATGACATCTTTTAAAATCTTTTAAAATCCAGTGACTTATTTTGAAATCTCTCGAAACTCTTTAAAAACTGTGAAAATCCTGGAAATCACTTTAAATCCTGAAAATTCAATAAAAACCCTTAAAAATCCTTTATAATCGGTTAAAATCCTTGAAAGTCCGTGAAATATTTCGAAATCTTATGAGATCTCTTAAAATCCCTTTAAAATGAATTAAATATTTAAAAACGGTGGAAATATTTCGAAATCTCTTGAAATCTCTTACGATATCAGGGTGGCCACTATTTTTTCAATTTTTGTCTCCCGGTTAATATTCGTGATTTCTCCAGGTTTAGAAAAAAACATATACTCGATAAGCATCAGCAAACTTTTTTACGAGAAATCAGTTGACTTTGAATCATATAAACAATTTAAAAATCCGCTATTAAACCAATTTTTCAATATTATGTTTTTCGACATTTGATTGAATCCGCGAAAGTCATTTTCCACATAAAACCAATACCTTCTCATTGAGATGAGAATGTAAAAAAATAGTTGAAAATAGAAAGTTATATTATGGCATCCCGGTACAGACCAAAGGTATGGTTGCCGGAGGGTTGTTTCCTGTATGACTTAATCGCATTAATCAAAGACTTTCCATATGAAAGCATCACCCTTGATACGTGCAATAATGGTTCTCTAAGGAAGATTCTTTGAATACTTTAATAAGATTCATCGAATATACATACTGTGTATACAAAACTACAATTATATTACATTTAGATTATTCAGGAACTCTACTTCAATAATTATAATAATAATCTTCAATATTAATGTAGTGAAGGCCTTTTCTTGATCATCTTCTTTTTTTCAAGATCATCGGAAAAGGCCTTCACTACATTAATATTCTAAGATACCGAAAAAAATTAAAACAATAATCTTCAATATTTCTGAAGACACTGATTCAAAATAAATTAGTTAAATCTTGGCTGGAAAATAAACAATAATAAAATTTTCTTAAAAATGAAATTACGAAGATGATAGATGTGTTTGATCAATATTACACTGTGAAAAATTTATTTTGTAAATTTTTGAAAACATTTTAAATACAGTCTTTTAGGTATTTCTTCAACACTTTCCTTTTACGATATCTTCTATGAAGCGGTGGTCTCTGTTTCTTTTTTCAAGTTTAAGGAGTAATGAGACATTTGCGTCAGTATGCGTTCTGTCCTTGAACTAGAAAGTCGTATTTTAAAATCAGTGAATATATTCAGAATAATAATATGTTAATTTTTGTGCAATATGATTTAGAATAATTTTTGAAAGAAAAATGTCCATCTTTTACTGGATTTAAGGAAAAAATTGAAATTGCAGCATTCATGTATTTTGATTCCATCAGATATTTGAAACTGATTAACAGTTAAACAAACTCTACAGACTTTTGGATTGAGATGTTAATTCAAATTTTTAATTTTCTTCAAATATATAATCATTTCTCAGAAATATTAAATGTAAAAAAATTGTAATAATTCTTTAATAATTAACGTCAAATTCGATTATACATTTTAATCAATATTAGCATAACATACAAATATTCCCTATTAGTATCCTATTAAAATTTCCCTGAAGAGAAGGCCTAAAAGTCCTCGAAACATGTTGGATCCTGGTAGTATAAAAAGACGGATAAATAATAAAGAAATCAGAGCGAGGGGTTTAGCTGTCTATTTTTTGCTCCTTTTTTTCAATTGTCATATATATGTTTCTACTGAGCCGTTTCACAATGTTATTTTAAAACTTAAATTTCTCTTAATTTAACTCTTTTTGTGCAATTATGTTACACAAATGGCCTTTTTTGAGTATTTGTTTTTGAATACGGCTTTTTCTTGAGTTCATGTTTTTTTTTTATAAATGTACTTTCAAATATTTAATAAACAGAGACATTAAGCCATTAAGACAATTTTTTAAATTTTAAATTCTTAGAGCCTGTGTCGTTTTCTAGAGATTTTATTTTTCATACTAATTTTAAATTATAGGATGATCTACATATACAATATGAAGAAAAATAACAACATTATTTGTTTCAAGCTTGTCTAAACCAATTTTTGAATGTTTGCACAGTTTCTCTAGTAGTGTAGGTTTATTTTGCGAAAGCTTTAAAATATCTTCTGGAGCAGTTGGAATCAGGTCACAAAACGTGACATAAAAATAGATTTTGAACTGTGGTCTCGCGAAATCCAGACGTCGTTGGGCCCCTATTATTAGCAGTAGTCGGCTGAAGTACAATAGTAGGAAGTAGATTAACTATTTAATTTGAATTAATTAAAAAGTTTTTAATAATTAATTAAGGATTAAGTATTGAACAAAAAATGAAAAAAGTTATATAATGTCATAAATTAATGTGGGACGATTTTTTCTACATTCATTAATTTTCTTTTTCTAATAGTATTTTTAATTTTTAATATGTTAATTTTATGCGAATACTGAGATTAAAATTTTAATTAACAATAAATCATGCACACAGTATTTATTTGCATAAGCCAAAAATTAGAATATAGTACTTACAATCACAGTTAAGTTTGCAAAACATGCTGCCTGATTTGATGCAGCAAAACTTTGTACAGTTGTAGCCAATCTTCGGGCTAGATTGTCCGGAAGTCTCTCCCCATTGTCAAACTTTCAAGATCGTGAATTTCCCCTCACGCTGCAAATAAAATAAATTCACTTCTAAACAAGTTTTGCTCCTGAACTCATACTATTTTCCTTGTATATGAAAAAGTTTTCTTCGTTGAATTTGCTTTTATATTAGAGGAGGAAGTTTGAACAAGTTTATGATTATTCATATTGTGTAAAATTCAGCGAAATTCTTATTACCAGAAGTAAATAAATGTAAAATCACTTTCCTTATGAGTATTACTCTAAAAAGTGGTGAATTATATACCGATTATGTTTCTTTGAGTAATTTATTATTAGTAGAATTCACTTGGACTTATCGACGTGTCCAAATGAAAAGGTGCTATCTCGGTAGGACGAAATGGAAATTCCATATGAATAGTATTGGGAACCTCATCGCCTCTGAAGTAGGAAACATTTCTATTTTGTTCCGCGGGAATAGTAGCTTTTCACTTGGACACGTCGATATATGTAGATCGATTTAATTTGATTCAAGTCGAATTTTGAATATGAAAAGAATTAACTTCGACTAAAAACAATGGCATTTTTAACCAGATAGTCGAATGTTCAAGCCAAAAAGACGAATTTGTTATAATACAGTTGAATTTTCAACCCAAAATACTTTCTAAGAAAAAATATAAATTTTCAATTCAAAGAAGAATCATTTTAAATCCTAAAAGGCGAATTTATAGTTTAATTTTCAACCTGCAAATATGAATTTTCAAGCAAATGGTGAAATTTTTAATTTAAAAATAGGAAGTTTGTACCAAAAGAAGATGCATTCTTAACCAAATAGTTTAATTTTCAAATTAAATAGATCAATTTTCAGCAAAGTATTAAATTTCTAACCAAAAAGATGAATTTTCAACGTACAAAGTAGTAGTAGATATTTCAACCAAAAAATATTTTAACTTTGAATAAAATCAGTTGAATTTAACACAAAAAAAAAGAATTTTCAACCGAAAAAGATTTTTCAATCGTAAGAAAAAAAAATTTGAAGGAAATTTTCAAAATTTCAAGCCGAAAAGGTAATTTTTTTTCAAAACAGTGGAATTTACAACCCGCAAATATAAATTTTCAACATAAAGGTTAATTCTCAAACAAGTTGTTAATATTTGTGTAAAAGTGGTTAAATTATTTGCTCAAAAAGACTAAATTTTAATCAAACAGAATGATATAGAATTTGAAAAATATAAATAACTTTTCAAAAAACTAGTAAAATTTGTAAAGAAAATAAATGAATTCTCCACCAAAAATACTTCCATTTTCAACCAAAGAGATGAAATTCTGACTGTAATGGTGAATCTTTAACTGGAATAGTTTAATTTTCAGTTTAAAAAATTAATTTTTAAATAAACAATATAAATATTCAAAAAGTTCAATTTTCTACGAAAATAATATAATTTTTTAAGCAAAAAGATGCATTTTCTGCAAAACGTTAATTTTCAACCAAATAGTCGAATTTTCAACCAAACAGATGGATCTTCAACTGATGAAATTAATTTTCAATAAAGTCATTCAACTTTTAACTAAGTAGTTGAATATTCAATTAAGAAGTTTCATTTTCTACCAAAAAAGATGATCCTACAAAAAAAAATGTTCAATTAAATTCTTGAATTTTCAACTAAAAACGACCAATTTTCAACCAATAATAAACTAGTTTGATTTTAAGTGCAAACAATTAATTTCTAAGCAACAAAAAATGAATGTTTTTAAAAATATTTCAATCTTCAACCAAATAGTAGAATTTTTAACCAAAGGAGATGAATTCTGAACTAAAATTAGAATTGCAGACTTTTCAATGGGATTATCTTATTGGGGTCTATTAATTCAGTTTATATTATGGCGAAAAAATAAGAGTGTTAAGTCTCTACTTAGATGCTTTAATTGTAAAATGAAATCAATAATTTTCATTTTTTCTAACATTTCGAACAATTTGTATTCACATTTATATTTTTTATATTTAATGTCTCATTATGCTTTGAGCCTTCCCCCCTACGTCACAAATCTTTCCAAAACATGTTAATTCCACACCCGTCTGTTATTGTGACGTAGGTTTTGAATGTCCCCATACTATAATTTCAGTTTACTTGAATTCAGTTGACTTCACTTTGATTTCATTTCAAATTAATTTACTTATTAAAATCCAATATTTTCAATACATCTTCAACAATGATTAACTGAATGTTGCCAGTCGACAGCATAAGTATGAAGTAAAGTTTGAAGTGGATTTCGCCATTAATGACATTTTTGAGCGCATTGCAGTCTCCGCATTATGTAAAAGAATAGTTTTGGGTTTCAAAACTGTTTCGTTTAGTTTATGGATCAGGCCAAGGTGGTGTCACTTTGCAGCCGCACCATTACTCATAATGGAGTGTAATAGTCTCTTCCCTCTACCTTCCATATTTTCATTGTATGACCATCCGTTTGATCTTCATTTCACACTAAACGAATGCCTGCGCGAATAAATTGACTGATCTAGTTTATTTTACTTGAGAATTGAATAGTAATTATATAACTGTGTTATTAATAATGACATCATATTTTATTTCAGTCAAAAAAGTAAATAGATTTTGGCACAAACCCACATCAAGGACAATTTATCTTCCAAGAGAGCGATAAGCTTACTTTTTCAAAAGTATTCGAAAGTTTCCTTGAATCTAAAAATGCAAATAGAGAGAATTTAAAGACGCTTCAATGTTACATAAAAATTATTTATGGAACTCAAAGATTTACCTCTGTAATAACGCTAACGAATCATCGCAGAAAGTGTGTAAACTGTTTTTCTCATGACTGTTTTTTAGAAGAAGAAAACATTTGCATTCTGAAGAATCTAGTTTAAGATATTCACTTTTTAAAATATGCTACTGGACAGTTCAATTTCATTTTTAGAAGAAAAAAGTTATAATTTCATTTCTTCAAACTTCTACCAGTTTTCTGTGGGTTTTTAGAGCTCATTAGCCGTACACTACATAGGAAGGTAAGTGAGGGGATATGGTGGAAGGGGAAGTTTAGGTAGATGAAATTAGGAAGGCCGGGTAGGAAAAGTGAGTGCAAATGAGGGGAAGTAGGAGAAATGATTAGAAATGGGGATGATTAGGGGAGGGGAAGTGAGTGTTGGTGAGGGTGTCGGGAGCGAAGGGTGAAGTGAGGAGAAGGAAACTATGGAGGGGAGGTTTGAACGATTTTATTAACGCCTTAATAGGCTACGAATCCCTTTTTTGTACGCGCGTGGTGTCTATCTTTGACTAAATTTCGTTTGTCATAATTTTTTGTACTTTTGAAGGTCTTGTCATACATTTTTCATAATCTGTTTTCACATTCTCATCATTTATAATGAAATGTATTAAATTCGTGTGAATTTGAACCATCCAATTTTCCTCAATTCTCGACGTTTTGAGACATCCCGAGTAGGTACCGATAAATAATATAATGTAAAATATATTTGATATATAATATGTAATATATGCATTGGTAAACCCGTAGGAGCTTTAAAACAATTTAATTCACAATTACCAAATGATAGTTGGCGATGGTTTGTTCATTAATTTAAAAAAGTCCATGCACAAATATGGGGGGGGGGGCATGATCTACAGAAAGCGAGACTTAACTATGAGTCATATTTGTGAATGGTTCCCAGAGACACGCAGCTGTGCTAAAAATACTATAATATTCACATTTATATCTGAATTATGACTGCATTAGTTTGGAAATTAAGTCGAGGTGAAATTAATCAAGTTTAGCACATACTCACTCTAATTTGGGTCATTTCGTCCTGCAAACCCATTATCAGCATTCGTGAAGCATTTAAGCTGATGGAAATAATAATAAATATTTTCATATTTCATTACCTATTATAATTTTTTTATTTCCGAGACTGGCATGATTTGATAATTAAATTATGAATTGCGATATAACTGCAGATTACAGTAGATGTTAGATTTTATTGTTTGAATTATTGATGAACTGAGTCGAACGATAACTGTGATAGGTGATTCACTTTATGCAGACAAATAATTTGACATTAAATATTACATTATTGTTCCACATATTTCGCATTTAAAAACAAAATTGAAAATGATTCATGATGCATAATTAATTTCAAAAACAATAAAAGAGAACTATGAAAAAATAATTTTACAAATTAGGGGCTATGCATAAATTACGTGAAGCTTTTTTCTACTATTTTGAACCACATACCCCCCTCCCATATCCTACGTAATTTTTGCTGACTTAATTTTTTCGTAAATATAGTGATTACTATTTCTTATGAATCAATAAAGTAGTTACATTTTCAACCAAACAGTTAAATTTTCAACAAAAAAAGGAGATTAATTCTCGAGAAAAATGTGATAGCTGATATTTTACCTGAGCAAGATTTTCATTTTGAATAAATAAAAGTTGTATTGAACCGAAGAAGACGCATTTTTAACAAAATAGTTGAATTCTTAACAAAAGCAGATTTATTCTTAACCAAACTGTTTGAATTTTAACTTTAATTTAATTTAACTTTAATTTTAAGATAACATTTTCACCACGAGACGAATTATTGAATAAAAAAGATGAATTATCATCAAACAAAAAGATTCATTTTCAACTAAGAAGATGATTTCTCAAGAAAATACATACATTTTCAACCAAATAGTTGAACTTTCAGCCGAGAAAGATTATTTTCTACCAAAATATACGCATTTTCAATTAAGGACATAAATTTTAAACCAAATGGTAGAATTTCAAACTAAAAAAGTTCATTTTCAATTAAACATATCATTTTCAATTAAAACCATTTATTTTAAACCCAGAAAAGGAAATTCCATCACAGTAGTTCCATTTTTAAGCAAAGAGATGAATTTGCAACAATAATCATTAATCTTCAACCAAAAATCATTTTTTAAGAAAGTAGTTCAGATTACAACCAAAGAGCTGAATTTTCAACCAATAAAGATGAATTTTGAGCAAAAATGTAATGGCTCACGTTTCAACCAAAAAGTATTTTAATTTAAAATAAAAAAACTGTTGAATTAACATAAGGAAGCAATCTTGCATCAAAATATTTAAATCCTCAACTGAAACAAATTTATTTTCATCCAAACAATTACATTTACAACAAAAAATTGACCTTCTACCAAAAGAGAGGAACTTTTAACAAAATAATGAATTTACAACAAAATAGTTACATTTTCAGCCAGTGAAATTAATTTTTAACTAAAATAATGAACTTTCAACTAAAAAAACTAATCTTCAACAAATTATTTCAACTTACGACCAAACAGTAGAATTTTCTACCAAATTGTAGAATTTGCGAGACAAAAATACGAATCTTCTACAAAACAGTTGAATTTTTAACAAATAAGTTGATTTTCAACCAAAATATTTTAATTTTTAACTGAAAAGTGGCGTTTTTAACGAAGGAAGATCAAATTTCTACAAAGGAGATGAATTTTTGTACGAAATGGACGAATTTTCAACAAAATTGTTGAAGCTTTAAGGCAAAAAGACGAATTTTCAACAGAACAGTTGGATTTTCTACCCAAAAAAAATAACTTTCTAATCAAACTGATTAATTTTTAACTAAATAATTGAATTTCGAACCAAAAAAGATGGATTCTTAACCAAAAATATAATGGTAAACCTTTGAACCGAAAGGAATGCACTTTTAACCAAAAATAGTTGGATTTTCTTATTGGGTTTTATCAATTCAATTCACATTTAAGTGCAAAAACGAGAAAAATGGAAATAGCTGTGCGATAAATAAACAGGTATTTTGATAACTTTTGTTTGTTAATGATTCGCAGACTTGAAAATATCTTACGTAAATAATGGTTTTGACCACCTCCTCTCATGTATATAGTGATGCATATCGAGCCGAGAAATTCTCGTTATCGTTCGAAATCATTCGAAATTTTACAAATTTTCCGAGCCGAGATTTTTGAACCTTTTTTTGTTTTTGTTCGTATCGTATCGTCTGAAACCCGATCAATGAGCTCGTTAAACGTCAGTTTTCAAAATATTAATAGAAAATGTAAACACAGCAAAACGAAAAAAATCCGCGGAAGAAAACGAGGAATCAGATGTCGAACTGATATAGGAAGCTTTAACAAATAAAATGTTTTAGATGAAAAATAAATTATATAAAACTATTATATGCCATTTGTTTTAAAGTTTTTCAGCCTATATGTTTTTAATTGATCCAAAAATGGTTGTTGATATTATTTTTAAATATTTATGGCATTATGTATTATATAGTAGAATTTTCGGTCATTCTGATATTTCTCATTTATTAAAATTCAATGTAGATATTCTTAATAAGGCTACCTACATAATGTATAAATGTTGTAATACAATATAATTGAAAAACAATATATTGAGCTATGAAGTAGCCTCGAAACTCGAACTATTAGGTTACAAATGTCTATTTTGATCGTAAATTCTTATTCAGCGACCAAAAGAAAAACTCCGAGTATCGACTTTCATAAACATCTGCAATTTTATTGAATTTAAAAAAAATTGTGCGTCATATTCAATCCACTATTTTTATTCCCGAGTCGGCCTAAAAGTTTTCGCTAAAAAGTTTTCTCTGAAATCTTTCAGTATGTTAACTGAGTTAATTCAATTTTGAATTTAAAAAGGTTTTGAATAATTTATATATCACATATTTGTGCATAATTTTAGAAACTGTTTACTCGGTTCGATCGACTTAGCGAGGTGATCGTCTCACGAGATGATTCAAACCGATATGACGTTTTGAAAAGACGATCACTTTTCTCCTAATTGTTGGATTCTCGGATCGATCGCTCGATATGCATCACTACATGTATAGGACCATTGAAAAATCGTTAACACCCCCCCCCCTCCCATTATAGAATATACTGTGCTCGTTATCATAGAAATTTATTGCGTTAGAAATGACTGGAAACCTTTGAAGTAAAATGTTATTTGGCGGAGGTTCTTTATATTTTTCTTTACATCGGACAATCCTCATTTTGTTTGCAGTATAACGAGTTCAGCGCTACGATGAAACTCACGGGTGGAAAAGTTTCTTTTACTAAAGGGTGCTGAAACACCTTTTACCGAAAGCTGTCTGGATTCGCGCGTTGAATCTCTTTACCCACCTCCTCTATACATGCAAAAGTAGATTGCACTTGTGCACATATACACTCAACCAGAACAGTGCACATACGGTGGTATTCAGACGCACTTTTTTTTATTTCTCACACTCCATTGAACGCCGCAACCGGAAGTAAACGTCCTTAATACAACAAAAGACCCCACCGGGACCATTAAGTCGAATTATTCTGCCGTAGAATTTACGCGACCTGCGCAAGAATTCACAAGAAGGGTGCGAAATCCACGGGGAGTCGAGATTACTAACTACCCTTCAGCCACAACTTAGAACGAACGCTTCCGATTTCAATTGGCGGCGAAAGTCGTATCGGGAAATCGAAAAAGGTAGACGCAATGCCTACAAAAGCATTGAGGGAAATACTTTTTTCTGTCTTATTTGCGAAGTTTTATTCCGTATTTTCAAACTTTCATAGTGACTCACGCTTGCGCAATAGGATAGCTCTTAGTTTTCAAAATATTTTTTAAAATTATTTTTATATTTACTAAATATTCTTTGAGCAATATTTCAACCAATTTGGATCTTCTGATGTATCTTTCTGTTTATTATTATTCTTCATAGTATTTTAAAATGTGTAAATCATGGTGTTTTCTTCAGGTAATGGTATTATCAGTGTTAAAAGTACTGGCACTGGTTTAAATCATATTTTAATTGCACATGTACAAGTATCTATTTGTTTCTCACTTTGAATTATTAAACCAGTTTTTTTTAGATTAAAAACTATTTAAAATTTGTAAATAAGTAGAATATTGTTTATAGATATATGTTAACATTCACGAATTCTAAAGGTATGCCTATAATAATTACCTAAATCAACCATTTTTATTCTTTGAAATAGGAGAAGATATTTATTGTTCGTAATTATATTGCTTACTGTTTTATTAAAATACTTTTCTCTTGTTTAAAAATTTATCTCTTTTGGTACAAATTTAATCTTTCTTGATTAAAATTGCAACAATTTGATTCAAAATTAGTCTATTTTGGTTGAGGAGTCATTTATTTTGTTAAAAATTCTTCTTTTTTTGGTAAATTTATCTTCTTGGTTAACAATACATCGATTATGTCGAACATTCGGCTTGGATTTGGGTTGAATTCTCCTATTTTCAATTTCGAATTAACATTTTTTTGTTAAAAGTTGAATGAAATAATTAAAAATTTACACATTTACTTGAAAATTCTGTTTTTCGGTAGAAAATTCATCTTTTTGGTTGAAAAATCATCTATTTTGTTGTAACTTTGTCTTTTTTGGTTGAATCAAACTGTTCCTGATTTAAAATTAACATATTTTTGGGTTAAAAATTTAATTACTTTGGTGAATGTTTAACTACACAATTTGATCATTTCTTTTTTTTGTTTGAAGGCATCTTTTTGTAGAAAATTATTCTTTTCTGGTTGAAAATTAATTTATTTGGGTTGAGGATTCAACTATTTTGTTGAAAATCCGTCTTTTTAATTGGATTTACCTTTTTTTTTATTTAAAAGTACCATATTTTTTGTGGAAACTTAACTGTTTGTTTAAAAATTCATGTTCATGTATTTTGCTAACAATTCATCTTTTTAATTGAAAATTTATCTATTTTGTTGAAAATCATATTTTTTTGTTTAATTCAACTGTTTCTTTTATATAAAATAACCATCTTTTTTGCTTAGAAACTAAACTGATTGATTCACAATTCATTTATTTACATAAAACTTTGGGGTTTTTGGTCGAAAATTAATCTTTTTGGTCAAAAGTTTATCTATTTGGTTAATAATTTGTCCTTTTTCGTTGAATTCAATTGTTTTTTATTTCAAATTAATATATTTTTTGGTCAAAAATTCAAGTACATACTTGGTTTCGAGTTCACTTGATTTGTTAAAAATTTAGTTTTTTGGTTGAAAATTCATATTTTTTGTTCAAACTTAAACTATTTTGTTAAAAACTCGTTTTTTCAAAAACAAATTTTTTTTGTTCATTTATACATTTTGAAGACAAACAATTCCTCCAACAATTGGGGCACGGGTCAATATTAACTGATTCGCTCAAATTTGGCGATAACTTTCTTGGGCATTCGAAAAAAACTAGTTCGCGAGAACAAAACAAATTTAAATTTTGTTTCCACAATGATAAATAAGGGCCACCTTTTCGCGCACTTTGAGAAAATAGTTACATTTTTAATTCATTAAGCGATAATAATAAAATATAATAAAATATAATAAAATATAATAAAATATAATAATAATATATAATAACATGAAATTTATTTTATACTCAGGCTAAGAGCACCAGTCGTGAACCAGTCAAGAACCGAAGTGAATGTAAGATTGATAGTAAATAAATTTAATTGTTTCAGGAAAAATAATTCAAACATTTGTATTACATAATAAAATAAAGGAGGGTTGCCAACGACCGATGTAGTGCCAATCACTGCTGCTCTTACCCTGCATGTTATTTTCGAACTCTCTAATTCTTTACATCGGTCATAATTTTCTACATGATCATAAAATTGATAAAGTATCATTGGTCAAAATTATCTAAATTATATTATAGATTTTTTTTTAATCAGATAGCCCATTATTTAAATCATTACGCTTTGAGGTGTCCCGTAGGCCAGATGAGGTACAACGGAATTCACGGATCATTTGGGAACGTCTTGGCGACCAGCCAGGACAGAAAATAATCTTTATAATAGCGCAAATTGAACGCTGCGAAGCGACTGCTATCTAGCCGTTTCGATAATTGGGGCATAGCGTGATTATTAGACATAAATATTCGATTTTAGTTCGGTTTGCGCCTCCTTTAGAGCGATGATACCTCGAGATACGTACCTTGTTCAAGCATCAACCAGTGGCTTCGAATTTGCATCACGCGATTAATGCTGATCAAATATCTGACAAAATGAGGAAAATAAGAATTCGTAATAATCGCTCATTCTGCAGTTATTCTGCTCTCCAGGAAGTGAAATACAAATTAGTTAGAGAAAGACAAGTCGGGAGAGAAATAACAAATGAAGCAATTTTTCCTGTAAGTAAAGTACAAATTATTTCAAGGATCTTTACATATTTGAGGAATACTTTTCAAAGATAGGGTGAAGGCACCAGTTGCTGAGGGTGCACCAATTGTCTACGATCGTCAGATCCTGAATACGGAATTCAATTCTGAATCACGGAATTCTTTTAACAGATTTTTAATTTTCGTGAAATATTTAGAATATACGTTAAATGATTTTGAATTCCTTAGAGTCTTTTGAATTCTGTAGAATTCTCTCGATGTATAAGAATTCATTTGTAATCTTTTGAATTATCTTAAATTTGTTGAGATGGTTTGGGCATGCTGAGAGAAAATGACAGATGAACGACTGACGAAACAAGTATATCAAAGTAAAGTAAATGGTAACATACCCAGAGGCAGATCGAGGAAAGAATGATTAAAATGTGTGAATGAGATCCGAATTCAAAGAGACATAAGAAGCCATAGAAGCGCAAGAGCTTGCATAAGAAAACGCATGGACGTAAAGGAAGCTAAAGACGTAAGTCAGGACAGAAAAGTGTGGCGACAAATAGTTTATGAGAAATGCATGATTAAGAGTGTCAGAAGAGTGAATGACACATGAAACAAAATACCTTGCACGAGTGGAGAGCTTTCATGATGACTTTGTGAAGCTCTTCGCCTGGTGTGATCGCTCGAGAGATTGATCAGCGACCTGCTTCGGCGCAGTGTTGTGGAACGAACGTGTTATTTAAATGAACATCACCGGAATTATATATCAATCGAAAAACCTCAAATCCCCCCCCCCTCCCATTACACCGTTCCTCACCGAGTGAGTCACGCTTACCCTGAAAGGAATATGGTTTAATGGTATAATAATAATAATCTTTGAAATCTCTTAACTGATTTAGGATATATTTTGATGTATTTTAAATTTTCTGAATTCTTCTGAAAACATGGAATTCTTTTCAACTTTTTCCAAATTCATCAGCTTTGGTCGACGCTTAACTACTAATGAACTAGGGTGCAGATATTTCTTTAAATCTGCAGAATTCTAAGAAATCGAGGAAATGCTGCAGAATTTAAAAGAATTGAAGGAATTTACAGTAATTCAACGTGAATTCTAAAGATTTAAGAAGATTTCAAAACAGTTTTCAAAAAAGTCAAGACATTTCAATTTAACTCAAAGACTTCTACAGAAATCTGCAGAATTAAAAAAATAGAGTGCATCTTAATTCAGTAGCAGTTCACCCATCGACCAAAGTTTCTAAAGTTGGAAACAGTTGAAAAGAATTTCTTGTTTTGAGAATAATTCAGAAAATTAAAAATTAATCAAGGTATATGCTGAATATGTCAAGAGAATTCTTTAAAATCTCTAAATGAATATAAAAAGTTATATTTAAAGTCTAAGAAATCGAGAGAATTCTGCAGAATTCAAGAGACTCGAAAGAATTTACAGTAATTCAATGTGAATTCTAAGGATTTTAGAAGAATTCAAATTAAATTAATTTCAATGGAATTAACAGAAAACGAGTGTATCTTAATTCAGTAGTAGTTCACCGTAATCTAAAATTGGCGAATTTGAAAATAGTTGAAAAGAATTCCATGCTTACAGAAGAATTCAGAGAATTCCAAATATTTGATTGAATTCTACTGAATCAGGGACGAAGCTAGCCTACATTTCCAGTTTTTCCATGCACCGAATTTCGGTGAGCCAATATTTTATGTGGATCATGTTTAAATAAAAGAATTGATTTTTTTTCAAAATTATTTTACGGTTTGATAAAACTTGAGCCTATCCAATTTAAACAGACAAACACATTCGTAATCGCATATATTGAGAGATATTGCTTTTCGGGGTCGCACGCAAATTGGAACTAACTGCTCACCTACATGCAATTTCAATGCACTGTAGTGCCCAAATACAAAGCCACCCACAAAAGTTTTGGGACTTTTCTATTTGAATTTTTTTCTAACCGCCATCACAAAGAACGTCACTACTCCTGGGACACCCTGTATAATAAATTTTAATAGAAATAAAAATAAAATCAATATTTTACTAATAGATCTACAGCACTCGAGCGATTGCGGAATGCACCTCGGCAAATGTTGTTTGTGACACATTGTCTTTTCATTTGCTATTTCTGTCTTACGTTTTAATTTTTTGTATTAAAATACATACAAAAATAGAAGCTTGATAAATTTTCTTTGTGAGCAACAAGTTTCACTTAGGGATTCTGGAAACTTTCATTTTTCAAGCTTAGGAAATAGATTGAATTAATGAACACTGAAGATCTAATAAATCCTGTTATTTGGCGACTTTTTAAACATATACATTTTTTAAATAATTCATGTTTCTTCATCAAAGTAAAATTTGCAAACACATCAAAAATCGTAGCACCTGAAGTAATGATAATCAATAATAAAAAAATGGAAAAAATGATGAGCAAGCTTAAATATCATTGAAATTTCTCATTCTCTTAGGGGCCGTCCATAAATTACGCTACCAATTTGAGGGGTACAGGGGGTTCCGCCAAAAAGTATGGTTTTAACGTGGGAAGGGTGGGGGAGGCCAGTGGAAGTAACGTTACGAATTTAGACAGTTTAATTGAAAATTCAACTATTTGGTGGAAACTTTATTTATTAATTATTATTATTATTATTTATTGATTCAGCTATTTTTATTATTTTGTTAAAAATCTAACAAATATTTTAAAGTCATCTTTGTAGGTTAAAAATTCAACTATTTTTGAAATTTTGAAATGAAATTCCCCTATTATACGGCTATTTCCGTAAAAATTACCCTATTTCCCCTGTTCTGAGAGTTTTTTGAGCTGTAAAGTCTTATTTTTTAATATTTTTTATAATTCGTCATTCATCACCGAAGCTTGAAGTTCAACAAACGGTAGCGTAGGCAGATTGGCAACTGAACTCTAGAAATGCGATAAAACGGAGAATAAACGTGAAATACGTATTTAGCCAATGGATAAGTTACTTTCACAGAGGCAGGGAGGTACACAAGCCTATGGTCGTCAACAAGGGGGCTCGGGGGTTAGTTAAAAAAATAGCTGAAAATTGGTAGCGTAGTTGATGGATGGACCCTTACTTATGGTGTAGGTTTGGGATTCTGTAAAAGGATCTTCTAGGGGTGAAAAAAAAACTTCATCATGGATCCCAAATTTCTTGAATAGAGCCTGGAATAAAGAAACTCTATTTTTCCAACCTTGATTTTTATTTGAATATAATTGATTTATTTTCTCTACTCAATTTTGTGAAAATACAACTATACTTCTGAATTGAAATGCAGCTTGTAACAAAGCAAATCACGGGAGTCGTTTATTTCTTTGTATATACGTGCAGGATTCTGGGATTGATTGGATCTGTGATACAAGTTTTGTGTCGATTGCTAACCGAGTGTGACGTACATCGAGTGCCACGAGGGAACGAGTAATTTGGAAACGTGTCAGTTCTGGCATCTCTAACGGAATGCCAGCAGTGAAAATCAAAGCCAAACATCCCTGCTAGAAACAATTTAGACTAACTTCAATTTTTTCATTTCAATTTAAATTAGTACAAAGAAATTATAACATGAATAAAAATGTGCTTTCAAACTAACTGAAGTCGCAGTTAATTATTTGCAATGATAATTAGAACAAATAAGATACAAAAACTTGAACTGATGACCCTGATAGACTTGATTTGAAAGAAGTTCTCTTTCAAGAGTCTTCTCTCTAGTGATGAAAAATTCTTCCTCACAATCAGTAGTTGACGTCTTTTCTTTCTCAGCGGTCCTCAAACTACAACTTCTGATTCTCTCTATACTTCTACCACATTCTTCAGCAGTACTTCTAACTTAACAAGAGAAACTTTTTTGGTTTTTATAACTACTTCTGCCGCCTACTCCAGGATAAACTTTCTCGCTTCCAATCCGATGTCGCTGTTCGAGAGACTGAGTCTTCGTACGAAGAAAATCTCCAATAATTATTCCATAAAATTCAGAGAGCAATTATTACGAAATATTGTGAATAGGGAAGGAAAGGAAGATAAAATATAAACACTGAATTTATTTCTATTACATTCTTTTATGTGACTCCGGTGCATAAACGCGTTTTTATGCGACAGCGTAGAGTTTCGTAATGCTGTACATTACGATACAGCAGGCG
The DNA here is from genome assembly GCA_011634705.1 of Andricus grossulariae. NCBI lineage: Eukaryota > Metazoa > Arthropoda > Insecta > Hymenoptera > Cynipidae > Andricus > Andricus grossulariae. Next base: position 16,773,058 of record JAABKJ010007545.1, read on the forward strand.
ATCACTCTTCACATTACACTCCGCTGTATCGTAATGTACAACATTACGATACTCTACGCTGTCACAACAAAACTTGTAAATGCACCATCGTCACATAAAATAGTATATGCGCCAATGCGCACAATTCGTGTCTTCACACTACTCGCTTACAATGCTCGCAGGATTTATTTCGCCTCGGCTTTGATCGTCCTGCGAACGTGGCCGCTCGTCGCATAAAGACCCTAATTATGCACCTCGGCGCATAATATACTATTGTTTGACGACGATGCATTTACAAGTTTTGTTGCGACCGCGTAAAGTATCGTAATTTGGTACATTACGATACAGCGAAGTGTAATGTGAAGAGTGATCTTCCGCTGTATGGTAATGTACAACATTCCGATACTCTACGCTGTCGCATAAAAACGCGTTAATGCACCGGAGTCACATAAATTAAGTAATAATACTTTTTCTTTCCATAAGTAGCTGAACAATGCTGATTACTCTCAAGATTTTTAAAAATCATTCACTGATTTAATCTTATAACTTAGAGGGCTGTCTAGCCCTAGGAACTTTTCATGAATATTAAATTTGAAAAAGATTACAAATTTCTTCTGCAAATTAATTCTTTTACAAAAAAGAGAAGCCTGAGTTATCCCAGGTGGTAATACACCACTGACTCAGTACTGGCTCAGTACAAATTTCCGCAGTCCCAGTACTGGCCATTTGTACTGAGCCATTACTGACTGGTAATGCTCCGCAGTAGTGGCGTGCGATACTGGCGCAGTACTGCACACCAGTACTGGTTCTGTACCGGCAATCTGCTTGCGTACAAAAATGTCCAAGTTCATTTTAAAAATGGTAAAAAATCATTCAATTGTTTTTAGGACGCATCTACTTCATCCATTCATCATCATACGGCTGCATAAGGTAAAGGTGCTTATCATGAGACAAATTTTAAGGGGATTTCAAAATTTTCGTTAATTTTTAAACGATAGTAGAATATATTTTCAGAATTTTTATATCAATAATGGTCTGATGTTTTCTGAATTCGAAACGCCTATTGAAAGCTTAATTTAGTCTAAGAAAAGGCATTATATTTATGAAAAAGCGGAACGACCTGTATGTACATATTATGAACCAACTTTTAGACTCTTGAGAGACTCTTGTTAGTAGGGCATTGAATAAAAGTTTTTGTTAAAATTGACAAACCTAACATATAAAGGGTAGTTTTCATGATCGAAGGGGGATAAATTTTATTTTTGTGCAAGAAAGTTTATTATAGGGAATGAATTTTTATTTAGGTGGATGAAAAAGATGAAAAACCATGAAGGATGAGGTCAAAACTTAAGAAATTTGATAAAAGTGAAGTGTCAATGAAATATTAGGCTAAGAACCCTTCTTTTTTGTTTTATTGTACTTAATGATAACTTGATGTGTTTTGTTGAATATCCATCCTTTTTGGTTGAAAATTGATTTTCTTGGTTGAAAATTCATATTTTTCCCGGAAAATTCAATAGTTTGTTTTAAGTTTGTTTTCTCTGTTGACTCAAATGTATCTTTTCATTGAAAAATCAACTATGCTTAAAATTTTTTTTTTTTTTTTTTTGAATGCAACGGGTTTTTATTCAAAATTGAAATCTTTTTTGGTTGAAATTTCAATTATATTAAATTGTTCGTTGAAAATTCATTTTTTTAAGTTGAAAATTCAACTCCTTGATTAAAAGTAAATAAACTCGTTTGTTACTAATTAATTTTTTTCTTTGAAGATTCATGATGTTAATTGGAAATTCATATCTGAATGAAGATGTAACCTACCTCATTGAAAATTAATTTTTCTAACTGAAAATTGAGCTACTCCAGTTTAACTGTTTGGTTGAAAATTTAACTATTTGGTTAAAAATTAAACTGATTGGTTGAAAATTCGTTGTGATGTTTAGCTAAAAATTAAGTTGTTCAACATAACATTTAACTATTTCATTTTTTGTTGAAAATTCATCTCATTTTTTTGTACAATTCAACTATTGGTTAAGAATTTATCATTTTCAGTTGCAAATTCAACAACTTGTTTGCAAATTCATATATTGTGTTGAAAATTCTTTTTTTTTTTGTAGAAAATTAATCTTCATGGTTGAATATTAATCTTTTTGGTTCAAAATTCAAACATTCTTGTTGAACATTCATAATTTCATTTCAAAATTTATCACTTTGGTTGTAAATTGAACTATTTTGTTTAAAATAGTTTTTTTCTGTTGAAAAGTAATTTGTTTTACTTAAAGTTCAAGTATTATATAATAATCACATAACATAAGCTATATGAATATAATAAAAAACACATTTTATTGCAAATGTACCTCTGATCCATAAATAGGAGCAAGCGTTAAAAACGTGTCCATCCATATGATACATCCATGTTTCTCCGTTACATAAATACGGACCGTACTGAAAAATGTGTACGTATAATAAAACAACTAATTAATTTAAAAAATTGTATCTAAATAAAGAAAAAGTGTAGTAATCAAAAAAATTTTAGAGTTCAAAGCTTTAGAACTATACATGCTTTTCATAAAGATGAAAAGCCTGACTTTCGTACTTATTAATATAATAATATGTACTCAAAAATACACTTTCAAATGATTAATAAATCAAATTATTTGTCAAACTGTCTCATAATTGGGACATGTTTCATGATAGGTACCTTTACCTTATCGTCCGAATATTATTTATAACTATAAAAATGTAAATTTCATTCAAACTTTTTCGTTAATTTTACTACCCGCTTTTGCTACAATCTAAAGATATGACAAAAACACATTTTGAAAAAATGAATACTAATTGATTACGAGATCCTGTCTATAAATATAATTAGTCCCGCTCAGAATGAATACATATATTAACATTTTTAAACATTATATTACAAATAAATTTTTTAACCCTACAGGGTATCGAACTTACAACTATACCTAAATATATGGTCTAGCAGTCGGTATTATTAACCATTACTCTATACCTACAGAACTGAAAGTCAATGAAAAAAGCAATCTCGTAAGGCACACATCAAAAAAGGAAAAACAACCATTTTTTAACCCATTTCTTCTAATTACTTTTTTTATTATTATACGACTTCATACAGATATAAAATAAATAAACTGTTAACGGAAATATAAATAAAATAATTTGTAAATAAATAATTTAAATCGATTACAATTTTTCCTCGTATAATATTTCATTTTTGTCGCGTTTCGAACAATTTTACAACTTTTTATAATGACATAAAGTGTCATTTTTAATGACCATTTAAAATTTTTATCCACAAATCTTAGAAATTTTATGGCGAACTGCGACAATTTGTTAATAACAAATTTTCTCTTACTTTCGTGTAACGTTTTGCTTTTCAGGTGTTATATACCATTTACAACAATCCCGAATGATAAAATTATTTCTGAACACTTAAAATTTATCATTAAGGTGGAACTACGCATTTTTTCTCAAAAAAATAAAAAAATTGCACAAAAAGTAATGAAAAATCAAAAATTCAATCCCACGGTCGAACTATGCAAGATACGACAAATAATGATTCAACAAAAACTGTGCACTTCAAAAGGATCTACAAATTTGTTATTGGTCACTTTTTGATAGGATGTGTAGTTTCTGTTTTATTCGTAAAAAATAACATTAATAGCTAGAAATTATTTTTAAACAGAGTCCCTTGTCTGTTGTCAATTTGTCTGCATCATAACTTATGACAATTATGTGTTAAGTTTTTGCTAAGTTGGCTTCCATGCTTGAGAATAATCCAACGCCATCGGCATCACTTTTAAGAACTTTGCCGCTACCTATCTAGCCTGGCTCGAGGTCGAGCCATTGCAAAATTCAAGCTAGACCCAGGCTAGGCCCAAGTCTGGAACCGGGAAGAAACTTGGCAATTTCTGCACCCACAAATATTTATATTAGAAGAAAAATCCTGAGACCAAAGTCAAATCTACACAATGTTTCGTGATGAGAGGTATTCATCTTGAAAAATTGTATCTCCTTTTTAAAAAAAGTTACTCAACTCGTTCCTTATATAATTAAATATTCCGTGCCAGAATGCCTTTACGAGAAAAGTGGTAATTTAACAAAATATACTTTAAATAATAATAGTTGATTCTACCTGATTGTAAATCAAGTTAATGATAAGTTACACTTCCGGGACAAGTAGGTGGGTGCATACTACATACTGAAAAGACGAGCGATTTAATTGTACTCTTTGCAGGTTGGGATTGATAAATTTATGGCCAGGGATCTTAAATTTTTAAATTTAAGAGAAGAGGCGTTTCTGTTTTGACACTCGCCTGACAAGTTTACGACCTCAGGTTAAGCTTGTTTTTACCTAATACCATTGACTGCAAGACTCAAGAGGATCATGGTTGACCCCCCGGGGCCTTTCCTCTGTCCCTGAGGCAGTTTTACGGTAGCTGCCTAAAATCTAGTTATGCTAGAATAGACAAGTTAACCACAGAATAGACCCTAATAATTGGATTATTGTGACGGGACAAAAGAGAAGGGAGCTATGGGAGCTTTGTGAGCCAACGGTCAGTGTTTGACCTGACCATAGGATGACTGCAGACTGAAGGACCCCCTTTATTTTTCACCTCAATTCAGCCAAATCTGACCTCTCTTTCTTTTCAGTTAAAAAAGTCAATTTTCAACCAAAGAGATGCATTTTCAACTTAAATGATGAATCTTCATGAAAAAATTGATTTTTTTGACCAAATTGTTTAACATTCAACCAAGTACTTCAATTTTCAAGCGAAAAAGATGGATCTTCAACAAATAATGTAACAGTAGATATTTCACCAAAAACGATTTTCATTTTAAATAAAACAGTCAGGTCTCGGACTCACTTTACAGATCAAAAATAGTGTAAATAGTGTCCAAAATTGAAAAAAAAGTTTCAAAATAGTGTCATACAATTTTTCGAGTATTAAAAATGAAGTTCAATGTTTATTTAAAATGTTTTTCTTTACACTATAAATTATCAAAATTCATATTCCCATGCCCACCTAAATGTGAACTTAATTAATAGAAACTAATAAGATAATCCAATTATTTTTGGTTTAAAGTTCAATCTTCTCGGTTGAAAAGTCTACTATTAAAATTTTCGTTAAGATTGAATATTTTTTATTTACAAATTTTATTGTTTAGTTCAAAATTGAATTATTTTGTTGAAAATTCAAATATTTTGTTAAATTCATACTTCTTGGTTGAAAATTCAACAGTTTGATAAAAATTTTATTTCTTTCTTGAATACATTTTTTAGAATTGAAAATTCAACTATTTTATTGAACATTAAACTATTTTGTTGAACATTCATCTTTATGGTGTGATAATGTATTTCTTTTTGTAGAAATTTAATCTTTTTGGTTAAAAATGCAACTGTCGGGTAAAAATTGATCGGTATCGTTTGAAAATTAATATGATAGAAAATTGAACTATTTGGTTGAAAATTGATTTATTTTGTTGAAAATTTGTCTTTTTTATAAGAAAAACAACTTTCTGGATAAAAATCAAATTGTTTAGTTGAAAATAATCTACTTTAGATGAGGATTCAAGTATTAAAAATTTGTCTTTGTTGGTTAAATCCAACTATTTCTTTATTTTAAATTAAATTTTTTTTAATATCAACTATTACATTTTTTGATTAAAAATTCATGTTTTTAGATTAAAAATTCATCTTTTCAGATTAAAAATTCTATTCCTTGGTTGAAAGTTGAACTACTTTCTTAAAAATTCTTTAAATGCTCAACCGAACTAGATTAATTTTCAAGCAAACAGTTGACTAAAAGAGTTGAATTTTCAACCAAGAACGATTTCTTAAGCATAAAAAAAAATTAACCAAATCGTTGAATTTTCATCTAAAACAGATAAATTTTCAACTTAAAATATAATAGATGATAAATTTTAAGTCAAAAGATTATTTTCCATCAAAAGGAAAGAATTTTCTTAAAAAAATATAAGTTTTCAACCAAGAAAATCAATTTGATACCCTACAACACGAATTTTTGACAAAATACATGAATTTTCAATCAAATATTTGACATTTTAAAGGAATTTCCATCCTAATAGATAAATTTTCAACCAAAGAAATGAATTTAAAATTTCTACAAAAATATATGAATTTTTGAATATTTCAAGTCCTTTGCAAATTTTTGAAATCCCTTGAAACTTTTCAAAATACCCTAAAATATTTCAAATCCTTCAAAATCTTTTGAAATTCCTTTAATTTATTAAAACTCTTAAAAATTCCAAGAATTTTTTTTAAATACTCTAAAATCTCTACAATTCTTTCAAATCCCTTCAAATTGTAGAAATGATTTGAAAATTCCAAAATTCTAGGAAATTCTTTAAAACCACATCAAATCTTTTTTGAATGCTTTAAAATCATTCACATCCTTGAAAATTCTTTGAAAATTATTAAATTTCTTGAAAATGCTTTGAAATTTTTTGAAGCTTTTAAAAAATCCTTGCAATATTTTAGAATTCCCCTGTAATGTTTTAAAATTCCCTAAAATATTACAAATCTCCTCAAATTTGTTTGAAGCTAGTGAAAATTCCTTGAAGTTTCAAAAATACCCCAAATTCTTTTAAATCTTTGGAAATACCTTCAAATTATTGAAACTTATTCAAATATCCTTGGAATGTTTTTAAATTCCCTTGGAGTCTTCTCAAAATTCCTTGGACTCTTTTTAAATTCCCTTGGCATCTTTTAAAATTCCCCTGTAATATTTTTAAATTCCCAAAAATATTTCAAATCTCCTAAAATTTGTTTTAAGCTACTGAAAATTCCTTGGAAGTTTTAAAAATACCCCAAATTCGTTTAAATCCTTCAAAATACCTTCAAATTATTGAAACCTATTCAAATGTCCTTGGAATCATTTTAAATTCCCTTGGAATCTTTTCAAAATTCCTTGGACTCTTTTTAAATTCCCTAAAACATTTCAAATGTCTTAACATTTTTTTTATGGTACTGAAAATTCCTTGGAAGTTTCAAAAATACCCGAAATTCTTTTAAATCCTTCAAAATACCTTCAAATTATTGAAATCTATTCAAATATCCTTGGAATCTTTTTAACTTCCCTTGGAATCTTTTCAAAATTCCTTGGACTCTTTTTAAACTCCCCTGTAATGTTTTAAAATTCCCTAAAATATTTCTCATCACTTAAAATTTTTTTTGATGCTACTAAAAATTCCTTAGAAGCTTGAAAAATACCCCAAATGCTTTTAAATCCTTTTAAATACCTTCAAATTATTGAAACCTATACAAAATTCCTTGGAATATTTTTATATTCCATTGGAATCTTTTAAAATTCCCCTGTAATGTTTCAAGATTCCCTAAAATATTACTAATCACTTGAATTTTTTTTTGATGCTACTGAAAATTCGTTGGAAGTTTTAAAAATACCCCAAATTCTTTTAAATCCTTGGAAATACCTTCAAATTAATGAAACCTATTCAAAATTCCTTGGAATCTTTTTAAATTCCCTTGGAATCTTTTCGAAATTCTTTGGACTCTTTTTAAATTCCCTTGGAATCTTTTAAAATTCCCCTGTAATATTTTTAAATTCCCTAAAATATTTCAGATCACCTAAAATTATTTTGAAGCTACTGAAAATTCCTTGGAAGTTTTAAAAATACCCTGAATTCTTTGAATCCTTTAAAATACCTTCAAATTATTAAAATCTATTCGAAATTCCTTGGAATTTTTTTTAATTCCCTTGGAATCTTATAAAAGTCCCTAGAATATTTCAAATCTCTTGACATTTTTTGAAGTTCTTCAAAATTCCTTGGATTTTTTTTAAATACCCTGCAATCTTTCAAATCTTTTGGAATCTTTTGCAATTTCTTGAAACTTTTTAAAGCTCTTGAAAATGCTTTAGAATTTAAAAGAAAACACGCTAAACCCTTTAAAATCTTTTAGAATCTTTTAAAATTATTGAAATCTATTAAAAAATGTCTTGGAATCTTTTAAAATTGTCAAAAATATTTCAAATCTTTTGGAATCTTTTGAAATTTCTTGAAATTGTTTAAAGCTCTTGAAAATTCATTGTAATTAAAAAAAATATCCTGTCAGCCCTGAATATTCTTGACAGTTTCTGTGCAGTAAGTACACACTAGTATTTGGAATGATCAAAATCAATTAAAAATTCTCTACAATCACTCAAAATTCCCTAAAATATTTCAAATTTCTTGAAATTTTTTAAATCTCTAAAATTCCTTGCAATTTTTTTTTAAATACCCTCAAATCTTTCAACATAACAATTATCTAATTATTTTTAAATGCTTAATAATTGAGTTGAAAGTATTCTAGATATTTAATTTTTAATATTTAATACATTGAGGTGATCTGGTTTTTGCAGGTAAGTAGCTTAACTGGTTTACCAGAATAAATTTTCCACGTTCGGCAAGAGCAGCTTTTAAGAGAGAACGTTTTTCTACCATAAATGGTCTCAAGTATCATATCAGGGTCGACTTCAAAATTCTTTCAAGCTCATATCATCTTTGCTCAGAAATTATAAATACTTTCAACTTTTTTTTTATTAAAAGAGGCAGAAATATAATAAAATTATCGACTTTATCTTTTATCAAAGAAATTTAAAAAATTTAAAAATTATATAATTTTAAGCAATTTTCAGCTAGAAATATTAAAAATTGAACAGCTACATTTTTTATAAGCTGAACACTACTTACATTGAAAGTTAAATTACTTTTATTTTAAATAGTTTAAAAATCCTTAAAATGGTTCAAAATTTTATAACAAAATCTTCAAGAATCTACATGATGTTTTACATTTTTTCACATTTGAAATTTTTTCAGAACTTCTAAATATATTTTAAAATGATTCGAATTTTTCCTAAACTTTTTTTTAAAATCCTGCCAAATAAAAACAATTTCCTTAAAATCTTCCACATTCATTTTTAACAATTTTGAAAATCTTTCTAAGTATTTTTAAATATCTTCTTGAAATTAATTTTTTTAAATAAAAATCATTTTCAATATTTCTAGGAATCTTAAGGAAATATTTTTTATTCTTTTAAAGCCTTTCACGATTCTTAAAAAGCTTCTACATTTTTTGTTCGAAATCTGCAAAAATCTATATTTGGTGAACTGATTCCGAATCGTCTTGTAAAATCAACTATTACTTACTTTTTAATCCTGAAACTACAGTTTAATTTTAAAAATCATTAATTAATTTATATTCACAGTTGATCAACTAAAAATATTTTTTATCCAAAATCTTCGATTTAAAGCGCTTCTAATGTTTAATTGTTTAAATCTTAGAAACTGCATTTTAAAATTCTTGCAATTAAAATGTACGCTTAAAAATTAAAATCTAAAATGGAAGTGAAATATTTTTTAATTACGCATTCTAAACTGAATGATATTAAAATTGAAAAAGATAAAAATTTAACTAATTATTTAAAAAACGGTTGAAATCAAATTTGGACAGATTTTTTGTTAATTTGTAAAATTCCCGGTCAAAAAATAAATTCACTGTCATTTCCCAGTTTGTGGATATAAACCATGTGGAATTAAAAACAAGATGAAAATCACAACATTTCTTGTCTCCTCTATAGTACTTATAATTATAGTTTCTCACTAAAATTGCTCTGTACTTATGCAATTTTTTGTATGATAAAAAAAATCATGCAAGAACAATTTTAAAAAAAGGAAACAGATTTTCAAACCTGTTTATGTTTTAAGAATGACAAACACGTAAAAACCAAAGAAAACTCTTCACAAAAATGTTGTTAAAAATACTTAAACGCCTTAAACTAAGAACACAAACCAATCAAAAATAGTAAAAATGAGACAAAAAAATGGGAGGCACTTTAAAAACCACAGATGAGCACTAGGGTGTCCCTTATTTATCGAACTCAAAATTCTTTTGCTCCCAATGGCGTCGGGTGTGTAGGCGGAAGGTCGTGGGCTCGATCCTCGCTGCCTACATTTTTTTCATTTTTTTTTCTTTGCATTTCATTTAATAAAATATTTAAATATTTAATTCCCTTCCATTTTTTTTAAATTATGCAAAAATAAACGTAGAGTTAAAATAAATTTATAATCTCATTTATAAATATTTATTTACATGAAAAATTTCATATCTGAACGAAAATTCAATTTTTTGTTAATACTCGCATTTTAAAGTATGTATACCAATTTTAAACAAAATGATAAAATTAATAACATTCATAGAAAATAAATTTTTGTCGAAAAAATGTTCGAAGAAACGAGGTTTTCATGGAAAAAAGCATTTAAAATGTTTATTTTTGCACAATAAAAAAAATTGGAAGTGAATTGAATATTCAAACATTTTATCAAATAAAATGCAAAGAAAAAAATTATAAAAAAATGTTAGACAACGAGAATCGAGCCCGCAACCTTCCGTCTACAAATCCGATGTGTTGTCCTTTATTTTCAAAAATTATAAATTCAAACAAAAAGCGCACTGCCTGGCTCTCCCCTTATACATTTTGTGAAAACATATTTTTAATGACTACAAAGCAAGTGTTGATACAAAAAATTCCAAATTTTTAATAAGTTAAAAATGGCGGCTGTTTTAGATTACAAAAAAAAAGTATTAATTTTCCCATTTTCGAAGGAAAGACTCTCTAACTTAATAAGATGAACAAGTTTATTTGCAGAAAATATGATGCAATAGTCAGTGAGATTCAAAATTTTGAAAAAAAATCCAAGATGGCGACTGGTCAAATTTAATAAAATTATTTACTGCTACATTTTTCAACTGAAGCCTCTCAAACTTGCCAAGCGAAGCAAATATATTTTCAGAAACTGTGCAGTAGTCGGTGAGAGCCAAAATTTAAAAAAATCCAATATGGCGGCTTGTTCAAGTTTAGGAAAAATTATGAAATACATTCATCGCTGACCAGTAGCCATATTGGATTTTTTCCAAATTTTGTCTGTCACCGACTACTGTATAGTTCCTGAAAATCAATTTGCTTAACTTGGCAAGTTTGAGAGGCTTCCGCTGAAAATGGAGAAACAAATCATTTTATTAATCTTGGCCAGCCGCCATTATGTTTTTTTATTTATTTCGTCTGCCACTGTCTGTTTCTGCAAATAAACTTTCTCATCTTATTAGATGAAAATGTGAAAAGGAATACATTTTTTTTGTAATCGAAAAAGCCGCCATTTTGAATTTATTCCGTCCATTGTTCTTTTTCTCGAGATGGTAGGGGCGAAAATGTAGCGGTAGAAGGAGTAGTAGATAAGTGAGAAGATTAGTGTATAATTAAGAGGAGTAGTGGATAAGTAAGTGGAGCACGGGAAGGGTGTGATATTTAAGGATAAGTAAGGGGAGTAGTGGATAAGTAAGTGGAGCAGGGGAAGCAGGAATGGGAAGGGCGTGATATTTAAGGATAAGTAAGGGGAGTAGTGGACAAGTGGAGCAGGGAAGTAAGGTTTGGAAGGGCGTGATATTTCAGAATAAGTGAGGGGAGTAGTGGATAAGTGGAGCAGAGGAAGTAAGGATGTGAAGGGCGTGATATTTAAGGATAAGTAAGGGGAGTAGTGGATAAGTAAGTGAAGCAAGTAGGGATGGGAAGGGCGTGATATTTAGGGATAATTAAGGGGAGTAGTGGATAAGTAAGTGGAGCAGGGAAAGTAGAGATGGGAAGGGCGTGATATTTAAGGATAAGGGGAGTAGTGGATAAGTAAGTACAGCAGGGGTAGTAGGGATGGGAAGGGGAAGTAATCGAGGGGAGGGGTGATAAAGTAAGGGAGGAGAATGGGTTGAGGGGTAATAGGGAAGTTATGAGGATAGGGGGAGCGAGAAGTAGGAGATAGAAGGTGGGCAGGGAGTGAGAGAGGAGGGCATATATGGAAGGAGAATTATCAGAGGGGCGTAAGTTGGAAAGGCGAAGTATGAGAGGGGAGGGGGAGCAGGAGGGAATGGTAATACGGTGGGTGGAGAAGATTTGAACGACTTGACGTCTCGAAATGATACAAAACTCATTTTATTTAGGCGCAAGGCGCCTACTTTGACTAATTTTTGTATATAAGCACTTGATTTGCAGCCATTAACAAGATCTGAAAGCCATCAACAGGATTTGAAAGAAGGTTGCGGTCCACAGTTTACATCAGATTTTCACCATAACTGAGAAAGTTATGTGGATTTTTCTTTTTTGTACATTTTTCACCATGTTAATCATATGTGAAAACATGAAGGGGTGTTAGGGTTAAGTTTTAACCGATTTGGTTCAAATTTGAAACAGATAATTTTTTTTGGTGATTGGAACGAAATCGGTCATAAGAGCGACAGAATTTTGAAAGCAAATGACCCTAATGAACAGCAGTTGTTAGAAAATGCCAATGCTCAATCTGGATAATAAAATAAAGGGTGTTATAAACTGTTAAGTTCTAGTTGCGTTAGTGAGACGTGAGTTTGATTATCATTTATGATTGGATATTGAAAATGGGGTGCATGAAAGGTCTTCACACACTGGTCGGCTAGTCACTAGTGGGTTATGAAAGGAATGCGAGCTAGGCCAAATAAGCGTGCTGTGAAAAAAATTGCGAAACGCACAGGTGATTATAAAGTCACCTCACCTTGAGGGTGAACAGTAGGATCTTCCGGAAGGCACATAGCTGATCCGGGAAGTACCCAGTGGCTTCGAGTAACTGCTATGGGAACGATCAAGCAGCGAAGCAGTCGTGGAGGAGGGTCTGTAAGTGCTATATTTCGATGTCGAATTTCCGATCCTGGATGTCGTCGTCCCGCTAGTCGAAGTACCAGAGTATCGTCTCGATATGCTCGGCGATAAGGGTGCCATGGGACTCGAACTGTACGAAACTGCAACTGCACCCGAGTAAGCCCCTTGATGAAATGGCATCGCACCTGGGCTGGGGTTGACAGTTGACAGTCTGCTCTTCTAGAGCCTCCCCTTTTCCCTCCCGTCCTCTCTCCTGATTTCTTGTCAGTCCCTAAACACCACCAGGGAGGGCAGAAAATAAAAGATTCATCAGAGTGTCTACCCGAAGGATTATTTTTAATTCCCGGTCTGATTAATAGTCCCATAACACAACCAATAAGCAAAGCTCTGCACGAGGGCCCATAAGTAGCCAAAATCTTTCTCTTCAGGCACCTATCACTCCTCTGCAACTCTTCGTCATACATTTCTTATAAAGAATTTTCCTTATCACTTTCCTGTCCTGGCATACATCTTTTGCTTCTTTTACATCCATACATCTTTTCATGCATGCTCTATAGTGTTTTCGTGGCACTTTATATTTCTTCAATTTAGAGTCTCATTCACCCATTCCCACAATTCTTCCCTTGCTCTATCTCTGGATACGCTACCATTCACTTTAACACCTAAATACACTTGTTAAACGTACTCCATTCATTCTCTCAACATGATCAAACCGTCTATGAACAAATTTATTTCATTCTTGTCAATCAGTGTTTCTTCTACACGACGTTCTTTGAGAACCCACTCATTACTGACTTTGTCCATTCTTTGTCCTATTCTTTCTTTGGTACGTCTAGGCCTAACATACAGCACATAGTGGGTGCAAGTGCTACGTCATAGAAAACGCAAAATACTTTCTTTTTTAATTAAGTTCCTCGTTTTAGTTGAGATCGAAGATCTCGCACAGGGAAGAGGAAAGAGTAGCCAATAAATAAATTATAAATGAGTTGCAACAATTTATTATAGAAAATGACAATGAAAACTTATTGATTACTAAGAGTTTAGCACAAGAAGTTGATGGAAGACGTGTACGCTTTTCTCCAATCCTTGGCCAGCACCTTTAAAATAAAGGAGACTCATATATTATGGCCCAAGGGGGTTAGATAGATGAAATTAGAGTTATCAGAATTTGGACTTACCGGTTATTGATTCGATTGAAGAATCAAATGAAATCTAGATGGTGACTCGTCTCTGAGATATCCGTGTAGTGCCGTGGAAGAAGGGATTGTGCACTTTGATGTGAATTAGATGTCCAAAATTAGGTAAATCCTTAATCGGTTTTTAAAGAGTTCCAATAGTTGACGATAAACAATGATGGGTCCAATTCAGGATGGAATTGGTTCGAAGTATTCCAAAGATGGGAAATCCCAGATTCGGGTTTTCCCGTGCACAACACTGTCACAAGGGCACACACACTAACGCGAGAAATACCGGGTTGAGACACTAGACTCTAATGCTATGTTGCATGCTGTTTTCTCATCCCTTCTTTCAAACACAATAATTTTTCTTTTGTTCACATTAGGGTGCGCTCAAAAACTACAAAACGCTATTTCGAACACTTTTTCCAACCATCCCTAGGTCTAAATTTGTTCTTCAATTTCATTTGATAGACACCTAAGCAATTTGATTTGACAGACACCTAAGATAAATAAGACACAAAACATACAAAAATAATATTTTAACAGACTTCACAGCTCAAAATATTCTCAGAAGAGTACAATTGGTGTTTTACAACCAAATAGTTGAACTTCCAAGCAAAAGAAACGAATTGTTAACCAAATAACTCAATTTTCAACCTACCCAGACGAATTTTCAACCAAATGGTCGAATATTCAAACAAAAGAAAATTAACTTCAACCACAAAGAATTGCATTTTCAACCAAATGGTCGAATCATCAAGCTAAAAAGACGAATTTCTTAGAATGCAGTTGAATTTTCAACCAAAAAATTTTCTCCAAAAAAGATTTCAATTAAAAAAGATGAATTTTTAAACCAAGAAGATGAATTTTCAACAACAAAATTAATTATAAACCAAACACTTACATTTACAACCAAATAATTAAACTTTTAAGCAAAAGGAGTGAATTAGCAACAAAGAATAGTTCAATTTTTGAAGAAAAAATACGACTTTTTGACAAAATAATTGAATTTTCAACAATATTAGTAAAATTTCAACAAAATAATTAAATCGACAACAAAATAGTTGAATTTTTGACAAAATAGTTCAATTTTCAACTAAAGAAATGAATTATCAACTAAAATGTTGAATCTTCAAACAAAATAATAATTTTTAACAGAGAAGTTCAACTTACAACCAAGTAGTTGAATTTTCAATAACAAAATAACATTTCTTAACGAAGAATATAATACATAGTTGATATTTCAACAAAGAAAAGAATTTTACTTTTAATGAAGAACAGTTGAATTCAGCCAGAAAATACCAATTTTCAACAAAGTAGTTGAATCTTCAATCAAAACAGATTATTTTTATACCCAGCCAGTTGTATTTTTAACCAACAATTAACAAGTTTCTACCAAAAGAGATGAATTTTTAAACCATAAAGGCGAATTACCTTGGGAAAAAAGTTTAATTTTATACCCGAAAATAGACATTTTTTACCAAAAACTTAATTTTCAACCAAATAGTCGAATTTTCTACGAAAATAATAGAATTTTCAACTCAAAAATACAATTTTTCAACAAAACAGTTATATTTTTAGGACGAAAAGACGAATTTTCTACAAAATAGTGGAATTTTCAACCCAAAAATATGAATCTTCAACCAAATAGTTGAATATTATACTAAAAACGATCAATTTTCAACAACAAAAAGAATAGTTAAATTTGCAGTTGAAAAATTTGATTTTCAACCAAAAAAAAAGGAATTTTCAACCAAGATGGATCTTCAAATAAAATATAATTTTAACAATGTAGTTCAACTTTTGACCACGTAATTGAGTTTTTAATCAAGTAGATTAATTATTATCTACCAAAAAACTCGAATTTACAACAAAATACGTCAATTTTTAACCAAGTTGTTAATTTTCCAATAAAAACGATCAAGTTTCAACCAATAATGGAATGGTTAAATTTTCAGTTAAAAAAATGAATTTTCAACAACCAAAATTAATTTTCAGGAAAATTGTACAATTTTCAACCAAAGAGATGGATATTCAACTAATAAAATGAATTTTTAACAAAGAAGTTCAACTTTCAACCATTCTTTAACAACGAATTTTGACATTTCTACCAAAAAGAGGAATTTCCAACTAAAAAGATCAATTTTCTACCAAAACTTGAATAGTTTAATTTTCAACAAAAGAGACGAATCTTCAACCAAAGAAATCAATTTTTCACGAACTAGTTAAAATTTGAACCAAGTAGTTATTTTCTCAACCAAAAAATATTTTAATTTTAGATCAATAACAGTCGAATTGAAAAAAAAACGCATTTCCAACCAAATATTTACATTTTTAAGCAAGAGATAAATTTTTAACTAAAATGATGAATCTTCAACGAAAAAAATGAATTTTTAACCAAGTAGTTGAATTTTATACCAAGCAGGTGATTTTTCAACTAAAAAAGGTAAATTTTCAACAACGAAAAAATTAATTTTTAACATAGTAGTTAAACTTTCAACCTAGTAGTTGAATTTTCAACTAAAAAGATAAACTAATAACCAAAAAGTGGAAGAGTTAAATTTTCAAAAACGGAAAGAAATAATTTTCAATAACAAATGTACAGGTTCATATTTGTACTAGAAATTTTTTTAATTTTTAATTCAAAAACAGTTGAATTCGACCAAAAAAAACGAATTGTCAACAAACTAGTTCAACCTCAAATAAAACAGATTAATTTTCAACCAAAAGTTAAGTTTTCAAGCTAAAAAGTCAAATGTTTATGAAGACAGTTGACTTTTAAACCGGCAAAGAAGAATATTCAATCAAGAAAGTTGAATTTGCAACAAAAAAGGATGACCTTTCAATAAAATTGTTGAGTTTTTATAAAAATAATTAAATTTGCAACCAATCAGTTGCATTTTTAACAAAAAAAAGACGGATTTTCAACAAAACAGTTGAATTTGCAACCAAAAAGGATGATCTTTTAATCAAACTGTTGAATTTTCATCAAAATAATGAAATTTGCAATCAATCTGTTGCATTTTTAACTAAAAAAATATTTTAAAAAGATTGAATTTCTAACCAAAGAGATGAATTTTCCACCAAATTGTTGAATTTTCTACCAGAATAGTCAAATTATCATCCCAAAAAGACGTATTTTCAACAAAAAGGAGAACTTTTTAACAAAATTGTAGAATTTCCAACAAAATAATTAAATTTTGAACCAAAATAATAAACATTTTGAACAAAAAATATGAATTCTCAACCAAAAATATAATAGTTGGATTTTCTTGTTAGAGCTCATAACATGGTTAGCTCGGAACATGGTGGTTTCGAAAAACAAATTAAAGCTAAATAATTGAAGTTAAATTAATTAAACTAATTAAAGTTTCTAGAATGCTCTTGATGACATCATAAAATTATACTGCGCAATTATAAGAAACAACTTAGGCGTACACAATTTCAAAGTTAATTATCATCTCAATGATGAATTTATTTAAACTTTATTTATATAACTAAAGTTTAAATAAATTCATCATAGAGATAATAAATAATCTTGATATTGTTCACGCAAAATTAGTTTCTCATTATTGCTCAGTTTAATTTTATGATGTCATCAAGAGCATTCGAGAAACTCAGCATGGACACGAACCACTTTAGCTGTGGAATGATCTCGATGTCGGTAACAAGTCGGTAACAGAAATCTTGAATTAGAAACCCTCTTATATATTCCTCAAATTTTCTGCTCCTCAAATGCGTTTATACATTCTCTAACTTTTCGTGATTTTCCTTGTTTTTAGTCTCTTTATCAATCCTGATGTAAACAATTTTTTACCTAGGATTTCAGTAATTTAGTTAAGCGTGACAAGTTTTTTTTTGACGCGCACGTACAAAAGTTTTAATTTTACTAATGAAACCAAAGGAATGCATACAATAACTCATATCACTCTCCATGGCAGCATTTCTGTATAATAGCCAACTTCCGCAACAAGAATCCCACAATAGTAACTCAGTCCCGACTACCTCAATTTTTAAACGAAAAGTTAATTATTCGTCTACCAATATAACTTTGCAGAAATATACGTTCAACTCCCTTGTTAGCATTTGTTCCAGTTCTCGTTTACAGTCCTCGGACTCACTTCAGAGATCAAAAATAGTGTAAATAGTGTCACAAATTTGAAAAATAGTGTAAAAATAGCGCCATAAAATGTTTCAAGTATTAAACTTATGTTCAGTCCGAATATCAAAAAGTATAGTCCAAAATCAAAGAGTGCAATGGAAAAATCAATTGTTTTTTAAGCAAAAAAATAAAATAAAATAAAAAATTCTAAAAATTTGTTGTTGAGTTAAGCCTCTTTTAGTTGAATAGTTTACTATTAAATTTTGAAGTTCATTCTTCTCGGTTGAAAAGTCTAATATTAAATTTTTAGTGAAGAATTCATCTTTTTTAGTCAAAAACTTTATTGCTTGGTTCGATATTGACTTGTTTTGTTGAAAATTCAATTTTGTCAAAAAAGACATACTTCTCGGTTGAAAATTGAACTGTTTTGTGGAAAATTCATCTTTTTTGATTGAAAATTCAACAATTTGATTGAAATCTTGTTTTTTTCACGATTAAAAATTTTTTCTTTGGTTTAAAATTAACTTTTTTCTTGAAAATTTAACTGTTTTGTAGAAAATTCAAAATTCGTTTTATTTTTGTTGTTAAAAATTATTGTTGAAACTGAAAATTTAACTGTTTTGTTTAAAATTTCAGCTGATTTGTTGAAAATGAACTTTTTTTTTGAACGAGTATTCTTGGTTTGAAAATTATACCTAATACAATCTTGCAGCAAATTCGTCTTTTTTGGTCAAAAATTTTATTATTTGGTTCAAAATTGAATTATTTTGTTGAAAATTCAATTTTGTCAAAAAGTCATACTTCTCGGTTCAAAATTCGACTGTCTTGTGGAAAATTTATATTTACTTGTCGAAAATTCAACAATTTGGTAGACAATTTAACTATTTCGTTGAAAATTGTTGTATTTTGTGGAAAATTCGCCTTTTCCGGTAGATAGTCAGTTTTTTGGTTGAAAATGCGACTGTTTGGTTGAAAATTAATCTGTTTCATTTGAAGATTCAACTATTTTGTTGAAAATTATTTTTGTTTTGTTTGTTGAAGATTCGTAATTTAGTTGAAAATTCGTTTTCTTTTTGTTATTAAAAATTAATTTTTAAACTGAAAATTTAACTGTATTGTTGAAAATTCAACTTATTGGTTGAAAATTCAACTGATTTGTTGAAACTGAACATTTCTTTTTTGAAAATTAATATTCTTGGTTTGAAAATTATAATATAATTTTGCTGCAAATTCGCCTTTTTTGGCCAAAAACTTTATTATTTGGTTCAAAATTGAATTATTTTGTTCAAAATTCAATTATGTCAAAAAAAAAAAAAAACTTCTCGGTAGGCAATTAAACTGTTTTGTGGGAAAATCACCTTTTTGGATTGAAAATTCAACAATTTGATTGAAATTTTGTTTATTTAATGATAAACAAAATTTTCTTTGGTTGAAAATTCAACTATTTTGTTAAACATTCATCTTTTTTGGTTTGAAAACCCATCTCTTTTTGTCGAAATATCATCTTTTTTAATAAAAATGCAACTGTCTGTTTAAAAATTAATTTGTTTCGGTTGAAAATTAACTTTTTTCTTGAAAATTTACCTGTTTTGTAGAAAATTCATATTTACTTATCGAAAATTAAACAATTTTGCAGAAAACTTAACTAATTTAATTAAAATTGTTGTATTTTGTTGAAAATTTGCCTTTTCTCGTAGAAAATCAAGTTTTTTGTTTCAAAATTCAAAATTTGGTTGAAAATTCGTTTTCTTTTTGTTGTTAAAAATTAATTTTTTTAACATTTTGCTTGACATTTGAATTTCTTTTTAGTTGAATACAGCAGTTTTTTATTTTAAATTATTATGTTTTTTTTTAAATATAAAATATAACATTTTTTGTTAATTGTGTTGGTTGAAGATTTAAAAGATTTTCAATTCAAAGATCTGCAATTTTGAACAGTTATAATTGGAAATTCTTGAATTTTGAAAATATAGAATAACAAATTATTCAATTTTCAAGATTTATTTTTGAAAGTTATGTAATTTTGAACGTTTTCTTCGGCATAGTTAAATTTTGAGGTGCAATTTAAAATTCTTCAAATTTAATGACTTATACAATTTAAAATTTCTCAAATTTGAATGATAATTCATAAATTTTAATGATTTGGATGATTTAAAAGATCAAAAGTCAAGTTTAGAATTATAAATCTTCCAAATTGAAGAAACTTCGAATTCAACTCATCAAAATTGCAGCACTTTAAATTTTTAAACTTGAATAATTTTTTATTGTAAATTTTCAAAATTACTAATTCTTCAATTTTAAAGATATATAAATAAAAATTCTTAAATTTGGATGACTTTGAAGATCAAAAGTCAAATTTTAAATTCTAAATCATCCAAATTGAAAAAATTTCTAATATAAATTATCAAAATTAAAGAATTTTTAAGTCTAAAACTTATAACTTGCATAATTTGTAATGGTAAATTTTCAAATTTAAAAGCTCTTTAACTTTAAGATTTACTTGTAAATATTATTGATTTTTTATAAATAAATAAATTTACCATATAATTGGAAGTGCTACAATTTTCAAGAGTTATAAACTTCCATTTTTAAGGATGTATTGATAAAAATTTCAAATTCGGAAGATTTTGAAACTCAAAAGATAGGTTTTCAATTTTAAATATTCCAAATTGAAGAAATTTCGAATGTAAATCAACAAAATAACAGAATTTTTAATTGTAAATTTGCAAAATAAAAAAATCTTCAATTTTAAAGATTTACAATTCAAAGATCTGAAATTTAGAAGAGTTGCAATCGAACACCCTTGGATTTTGAAAACATGGAATTGTAAATTATTCAATTTTCAAGATTTACTTTTTGAAAATATGTAATTTTTGAAGTTTTTTTTTTTGAATAGTTCAATTTTAAAGATTTGCAATTTAAAATTCTTGAAAATTAACGATTTACAATGTAAAATGCCTCAATTTTTAAGATTTTACAAGTGAAATCTCTTTAATATTAAAGATGTATAAATAATCATTCTTTAATCGCTTGAAAATTCCATGGAATTTTTTTAAATACCTTAAATTCTGTAAAATCCCTTCAAATTATTGAAATAAATAGCACACAAAAATTAACTTAAAAATTCTTCAATTTTAAACGATTTTCAATTCAAAGAACTGCAATTTTGTAGAGTTATAATTGAAAATTCTTCAATTTTAACAATTTTTAATTTGAAATTCCTCAGTTTTGAAGATTTACAAATGAAATCTCTTTAATTTTAAAGACTAGTAAATAATAATTCTTCAATTTTAATAATTTTGATGATTTTAAACATCGAAAGTCAAATTTTCAATTCTAAATCTTCAAAATTAAAAAAATTTCGGATTTAAATCATCAAAATTGCAGTACTTGAAATTTTGAAATTTGTGTAAATTTTAACTTTAAATTTTCAAAATTACAAACTTTTCAATTTTAAAATTCTTAAATTAGGATAATTTTGCACATCAAAAGTCAAGTTTTAAATTCTAAACCTTCCAAATTGAAAAAATTTTGAATGCAAATCATCAAATTTAAAGAATTCTTAACTATGAAACTTAAAAATTCCATAATTTGTAGAGATTTTGAAGATGAAAAGGCGAGTTTTCAATTTTAACTCTTCCAAATTGAAAAAATTTTAAAAGTAAAGAAACAAAATTACGGAATTTTTAATTGTAAATTATCAAAATTAAAAAATCTTCAATTTTAAAAGATTTAGAATTCAAAGATCTGCAATTTTGAAAAGTTAAAATTGAATGTTCTTGAATTTTGAAAATATAGAATTGCAAATTAATCCATTTTCAATTTTCTTTTTTTTAAGGTATGTAATTTTGAAAGTTTTTTTTTAATTAGTCCAATTTTGAAGATTTACAATGTAAAATTCTTCAAACTTAATCATTTGCAATTTAAAGTTCTTCAATTTTGAATATTTAAAATTGAAACTTCTTTAATATTTAACGTGTATAATCGAAAATCATGCAATTTTGAATGCTTTTTTTATTAAAATAATTCAATTTTGAAAATTAAAAATTAAAAATAATTAAATTAAAAATTCTTTAATTGTGAACAGTAAAAATGACAGCACTGGTGGATACAATTTTTACAAGAAATTACAACAATTCTACAAATGTAATTTTTTGTTAATACATGTACTTTTTTATAAAAAAATGTTCAAAATTTAACCAAAAAATATAGTTAAATATAAATATTGCATAAGTTTATACAATACAAAAATTTGTATAACTTTTAATTTTTTACTTAAGGAAGACATTTCTTTGAATATTTAGCAATTTTTTACTTTTTATTTCAAATGAGCATTTATAGATCAAATATTAAAAACTAAACAATTTAAACTTTGAACGTTACACTTTTAATTGTTCTATTTAACAAATTTTTAATATGTAAGTGAAATTATTGGATTTTGATGCATAAATAACAATTGAACAATTATCAATTTGGAAAAAATTGTAATTGGTTTAAGAGATATTCACAAGTTTTGAGATGATTCAAACTTGATTTGAAACTGGAAAAGATTTCAAAAAATAAAAAAATAAATTTAGATTTTTGAAGAATTTGAATAAAATTTTTAAGTTTTTTTTAAATCTTTCAAGATTCAAAAAAAATAAAAGAAATATCTTTAGTTTTCTGGGAATATTCCAAATGATTTTTTACTTCGAAAAGTTAATTTTAAGAGAATATTTTAAAAGATTTAAAAATTTTTTTGATTAATAAATGGCGATTGAACAATTAATAATTTGGAAAATAATCCAGTAAAGTTCAAAATATATTTAGAAGTTTTAAAAATATTCCAAAATAATTTAAATTGTGAAAAGATTTCCAATTATAATTTAAAGGAAAAAATCATTCTCAATTTGAAACTAGAAAAGATTTTGAAAAATAAAAAGCTAACTTTAGATTTTTGAAGATTTCGAAATAAAATTTTGAAGCTTTTTATGGGTCCCAAAAAAAAATTTTATGTTTGCTGGAAAAAGAAATGATTTTTTATTTTGAAAAATTAGTTTTACGAGAATATTTGAAAAGATTTTTAAAAATGTTTAATATTGAATGACAATTGAACAATTATTATTTGGAAAATAATCGAGTAAGTTTAAAATATATTTTGAAGTTCGGAAACGATTCCAAAATAATTTAAAACGTGAAAAAATTTCGACACATTTAAAACACAATGTAGATTTTTGAAGATGTCGAACACTAAATTTATAAGCTTTTCAAGCATTTTGAAAGGTCTTAAATAAATACAAAATTTGTGTCCAAATTTCTAGAAAAACTAACAATAATTTTTTTTTAATTAATTTAAAAATAATATTTAATAAGACTTCCAAAATTTTAAAAAAAGAATCTGGAAGATATTGAGTAAATTATTGAGCGTTTGAATAAACATTTTTTATGGTTTAATTTTGAAAGTTTAAAATTCCAAAGTATTTCATTTTGAGTGTATTGATTTTGGTTCAGTTTTTATAACTTCAAGTGACTATTTTTTTTTTCAAGTTCGAATCTTTTAATTTTAATTACAGTGATCAGTACTTTCTCAATTGTTAAATTTTTATTTGCAGTAAAAAATTGTTCTTTGTCGACCTAGGATGAAAAATATTGAGAATATTGCAATGACATAATTTTCAATGTCTCATTGCAATATTCTCATTGCAATATTCTCATCGCAATATACTCATGACAATATTCTCATTGCAATATTCTCATCGCAATATACTCATTACAATATTCTCATTGCAATATTCTCATTACAATATTCTGATCGCAAGATTTCGCAGGTGAGTAAGTTTTTTTCATTTCTAACCTCCTTTCTTCATAAAGATGATTTATGAAATCGATCATGTTCTTTATCAATTGTAATTATTGCTGTATACTTAACAGCTTTATGATTAACAAAGAACATATAATCGAGCTCATATATTATTTTTATAAAGAATGCTCAATTTTGAGGTCAAGTAACGAAAAAGATTTACTTCACTTAAACAAAATCTATCAATAATTCAAAAAATATATATTCAATGTAAACAAGAACTTTACTCAATTTAAACAAGAGATTTATTTAAACTAACTAAAAATTGGTTCGAAACAAATAAATAAGGACAAACAAAAAATTTCTTCGAATCAAACAAACATTTGTTTGACCCTATATCAAAGAAATAATTTGTTTGATTCAAACAAAATTTGTTTAATTTTAACAAACATGTTTCTTAGTGTATACAATGTAGAGCGTTCTTATCTCGAAGAATTTTTTCAAGAAGAAACAGTACTGGCGGCAACCATTTTACTCTATCCAAATAATTTACAGCATGTTTATTAATATTTCTCAACAAAATATTAGTAATCATAATTCTTCCACAAGTTCACAAACGATACGAAATGACATCGAACGACATTGACTATAAGCTTCATCAAGTGGCCGACAGTGGTCTGGCGTGTTTCCCTGTACGATCTTAACAATTCGATGTTTCAGTTTAACATAAGAATATATTTAAGCCTGATATCTAAAAAAGATAGTAGATGTTACATGTATGTTTGGCAGCACTATATCTTATATTTTGAACATCTACAATCGAACATCCTATTTTCTCTGTGCGTAACTCCAAACCAACAAAGTGGGCCCTTTTCGAACGTCACATATTCACGTAACGTTTGGTTTCCATTCAACACTCGCACTATACGTAAAACGTGTCTGAAAAGGCTCTTATAATTATTTTTTTCAGATAGTGAAAAGAGGGGGTGGGGGAGGTCAAAATAATGTGACGTAATATTGCAATTCACCATTTCGTGAAAGAAGGTGACAAAGGGTACAGGGGGATACAAAATCTTAAAATACAGCGTGACGTCATATGTGAATGCTTCCAAATGTTATCACAAAGTTTGGACATATTCATAGTTTAAAAAAATGTATGACCAATAACATATTTCTATGATAAAAATGTTACATTTTTGTAACTTAAGCATTTATTTAAGAAAATATCTATAAGAAATAGATTATTTCCCTAATTTTAAAATAATATAATAAATATCTCAGAAACTATTGAATATTTTCGTAGATTCAAGTGCTTTTTTTAAAGAGAGGATTTCGCAATATTGACTATTATAACCTTAAAATAATTAATATATTTTAATAAAACTGAATTCTACCACGGCTGTAACATACATTCTCGAATTACTTAAGCATAGGTTTTTCGAGAAAAAAAAATTTAAAGACATCTGTCTTCTGAGATTTCAGATATTTTTGCTTGCGTTTCAACCTGTGCCCAATTCCAGATCAATGAAACATAAAATATCAGTAAGATTATATTGGTTAATAGTGCAGAAGATTCTCTTGACCCATGTTTGACACACATCTGGGGTGATCTACGCCATTGCGACAAAAATTGTTTTCAAAAATAATCTATTAAACATTTTTACTTGAAAATGTTATCAGATCATCTTAAGATCTTAGTTTAAAGGATTATGCAGGCTATATAGCCAAAAGTTAACATTAAGTATTATTTAAATAATTATTAAAGTAAGGAAAAATGGTCGTGGGTTGTTTTACACCCCAGTGTGTCAAACAAGGGTAAAAAATAAACCAAATAAACTTGAAATAATTTCAGAAATATTACAAATTTTTTTAGTATGGGGAAATATATGTCCTCTCCCTTTCTTTCAAATATTCTTAATAGGCCAGTCAGCGAACGTTTTCTGGAGGACGAAAGTTTAGAATGGAAGCGATGTGGATATTCTTGTGTAGTGTTGTTGTCTGGGATGAAGGCCAGTATATTTTCAACAGCAAATTCGCAAACGCAAGAAACTGCGCGCTTTTCAAAGTTCGCGAAACCATGTTTTTTGAATATTGCGATCAAGATATGAATCTGCGAGTAAAAAAGTTTAATTATATATGAAAGATATTAAAAAGATAAACAATTTGATTTATCGAACGTTGAGATTGGTTAATTTTTTTGCTTGGGAAAAAATAAAAACCTTTCAAATTGACCACTTTTCAATTTTGGCAATAATGCACTCACTTCCTTCAAAATCTGTGAAAATATGTATTTTTGTAAGCTGAAAGCTTGTGCAAAATTTCAGCTCAAAATAGTAAATACATTGACAGGAGATCTGTTTACTGTTCAGAGATTGTCTGTTTTTCAGGTACTATACTTTTGTAAAAAAAAATTTTTTTCAACCAATGAAAGCCTAGAATTGTTTTCCTCAACATGTGCAGTATCCAAAACAGTACTCAGGTGTTTTTTTTCGAAATAAAGTTGGTTAAAAAGGGCTGCAAGAAGGGAAAGGCCTTTTTTATGAACAAATAGAATAACTTCGTTGATTTTAATGTTACAAAATCGCGGTTTCAGTCCATGCACAGTTATCAGTTCTGAATGAATAAACAAAAAAGAAAATTGCTCCATGATAATTAGGAAAAAAGATCATTTTTTTATAACAATTGCTGTAGGTGTAATTTTAAAGGTAGAGGGCTCACATTTGAAGAAAATTTAGATGAAGTCTTTAACTAATTGCAATAAAATTGTTCGAATTTTCATTCGTGAATTGAGTGTTTGCAATTACGGTGAATTTACGACAACATGCGACTCATTGACTGACGGCGGAGTGAGGAAAGCAGCTCGCGCCTGGAAGGCGATCGCGCTCAAATTTAATTTGCGTTTTCTAAATGCGGCAGCTGCAAAAATCTCGTGAACAAAGCAAGATATCGAGAAGTTTATTTTTTTGACTTGGGCTAACTTTTTGCGCTGATCTACATCTAAAGTTCGAAAGTATTATATCTACTGCTTTAAATGTAAGGGTATTTTTATTATTTTTAATAATTGCGTAAATAATGCAGTTATTTTCCTATTGAATGTGAACTTCATTTCATCCTTTTAAAGTTTCTTCAATCATGTTTATAGAAATGTATATAAAACCAAAAAGTTGATTGTTCGTCAAAGGCAGGTCGTAACTTTTTATAAAAAATTGAGAAGCAAGGGACAGAACTTTTTAAAAAATTATTCAGAGTATTTATTTATAAGCATAGCGTATTTATTTAATACAATGGACATGAATATATGAAGATAATAAAAAATTTGTATATACACCGGAACCCGGATTTCAGTAAACTAGATTTGTGTTTTCCGAGAACTCATGTCGCGCGGCGGTTTCCGTTAAGAGGAGCCGTGGGGCCGAAAGGGGATGGCGGCCTTGGTCACTCGTACGTGACAAAACAGTAGCATAGCGATAAAGTGCTGTACCCCAACAGCCTATTGGATAACTGCGCCGCGTTGCATCACATTGCGTTAGCTCAGTCTCAGTGTTCACACAGCCCTGGTGTTTATGCGCGGAGTCCCTGGATTCGAGTCCAAAGCCAGAACCGAAATCGTACTCAAATACAGGTTCGAGTGCATCTAATGTACATCTGTTTCTCGCAAGGTCAAATTCGTCTCCGCTTCCATCGCACTGCAAATTTATTCAATACTAAGAACATAAAGAACCAAATATCGGAAGAAATGTGTCTATATTTCTAAATTACGCCTGTTTTTGGCAATATAAAATTCATCTTCGCGTTCATTTTCTTGCGCATTACTTCAGCGCAGACATTATAAAGATACAAATGTCAGAAGAAATGTGTACACATTTTATCTTTGGCATCCCACTTTCGGAAACATACATAACAATTGTTAAACAAGTTTCAGTTTTAAAACATTTCAGTGAATTCGAAAACTTCAACCTCATGCCCAGTGCCAGTTAGGGTACAGAAAAAGTGTACAAATCGCAAAATGACTGAAGTTCAATTTCAACAAAACGTCACGACCTCAGTTTAATGAACAGTAAATTTTTAATTGCATACATGTTTCTTCCAGCATTAATAATGACAATTGAAAACAGTAAATAATTACTCAAGTACATTTTCTACGAAACGTACGACCTGCCTTTAACGAACAATAAGCTTTTTGGTTTTCGACACATTTTTTCAAACATGATTGAAGAAACTTTAATATGATGAAATACAGATCACATTAAATGGAAAAATAACTTAATTAATTGTAAATAAATAAATTGATTTAAAAAAATACCCTTACATTCAAAGCAACCCAGGTAAAAAATTTATATATAGTTTATATGTAGTATAGTTTATATATGTAAACTATATCACTTTTTCACTTGAGAATTGATGTAATATTTGCGAACTTTAGTTGTAGGATTGATAAACAGCGCAAAAAGTTTGCCCAAATTAAAAAAAAAACACGTCTCGATATCTTGTTTTGTTCGCGAGATTCTTGCAGCTGCCATGACGCATTTTGAACCAGCTAATTCAGTTTGAGCGCGAACGCCTCTCAGGCGTGAGCTGCTCCCCCACTTCGCCGTCACTCAATGAGTCAACTTTATTCAGAAAAAAATCTGAGTACTGTTTTGGATAATGCAGATGTTGGGGATTAAAATTCTAGACTTTCAATGGTTTTAAACAATCTTTTTCAACAGTACATCACCTGAAAGAACAGACAATCCCTGAACAATGAACAGATTTCCTGCCAAAGTATTTACTATTTTGACCTGAAATTTTGCACAAGCTTTCAGCTTATAAAGATACATATTTTTAAAGATTTTGAATGAGGTGCGTGCATTATTGCCAAAATTGGAGAGTGATCAATTTTGGTTTTCATTTTTCCCCGAGCAAACAAAACTAATCTCAACATTCGACTCCTCAAATATCTTGATCGCAATCTAATCTTCAAAAAACATGGTTGTGTGAACTTTTAACAGGGTGCAGTTTCTTGCATTTGTGAATTTGCTGTTGAAAACATAATGGCCTTCATCCCAGGTATAAACACTACACAAATATCCACATCACTTCAATTCTAAACTTTCGTCCTCCAGCCACTCATTTTGACCGTTCGCTGACTAGCCTATAAAGAATGCCTGATAGCTATTCAAATGGAAACCATTCAATTCAGATTTTTATATATTATAAAATTATAAAGTTTCAAATATAATATGTTTATCAAAAATATATGGTCAGAGTAATGGCCACCTGCTAGTTGTTGTTTTTTGTTCGTATTTGAATTCAGGATATTAGTCAATATGTATATTCCTTACAAAATAAGATCAGCTTAATAATTTTAATCTATAAATAAAAAAGTAAAAAAATCCTATTTTATAGCCGGAAATTATTGCATAAGCTGCTGGAATATAATGAGGAAGTATTATTGTGCATCCACCCTTGAAAGAAATAGTTAATTGGGCAAACTATGTTAGCCCAATTATATTATAGTTGATCGAACTAAATTTGTAACAAAACACATTCTAAAAATGGTTGGCTCAACTATCGTTTTTCAGTGAATATATGCATTATTAACACAACTGTGAATAAAAATTTGGGATTTTGGATTAAAAAGAGTACAAACCTCCCAAATCTGTTAGCAATAGTCCCTCCACTAAAACCTCCAAGCATACCGCCAATTGCAAATATACTGACTGCCACAGAATAGAGGATGTTGACGGTACTGTCTGACATATCTTCTCCATACCTAGCCTTATATACATCTTTCATGAAACTCTCAATATTCTGTAACAGAAATAAATTAAACACTCATCTCCGCCAATACCATTTTTTATGAGAAGATACATATTCCGACTTCTAAGCTTTAATTGCAACTGAAGTTGTACAAAGAGAGGTCGGGTCCATATCATGTCACATGCGGCAAGTCTCTGCGGCATCTCTACCTAGCGACATCTCTCACTAGTGGAAAGGGATGGCCCGTCACAGGGGCGCCTTCGCCCCCCCCCCCCACGAGACGTTTGAAAAGGGGTACGGGTTTGACCAACATTATTTCTTTGCCCAGTCACAGGGGTGCGATGTGAGATGCCGCAAAAATATCGATTTCAATTAGAGAAATGCCATGAGGGAGAGATTCCGCTAGGTAGAGATGCCGCATTTGTGACTTGCCGCATGTGAGATGGTATGTCCCCGAAAATTATAAATAATTTGAAAAGTGGATATTCCTTCCTATGTAAAATTTTTTCCGCAATCGAATAGTGATATTCAAATTTCGAAAAAATTTAACCATTTTTTGTGAACTTTAATTTTTGAAAGGAAGATTTTGAAAAAATAATATATTTTTTAATTTGTGATGCTATTTTACAAAGACACAATAGAACTAAATTAATGTTAATACAAATTAATGGTGAGATCCTAAGCTTTAATAGAAGCAATATTGCATTTTATTAATAAATAATCGAAGATTTTTTAATGATGAGTATTGTTGTATTTTAAATAAATAGAAGAAATGAAAGATTGACTTGATGGAACTTTGTTTATTCATACATTTACAATAACTGAGGCACAAAAAACATATTTTGCAGTTTTCAGTAGGCTCATCTTCGCCTTCCTCTTCATCATTTGACTCCTTGTCAATCCTTTCATTCTCTGAAGGAGCAAATTCGTTATTACGGTCATTAGATGAGAAGCCTGAGAAACCCACTTTTATAAAATCTTTCCCAGACACGCAGTTACCGCACGTTATAGGCACACAAGTGTCAATTCGCACCAAATCGAACTTCGGATGAGATTCTCTTGGAAGAAAAGACGCAACTGGCCCGCGGTTACTAGCTATCTGACGCAGTAGAAGTCAGATATATATAACGTAGTGGAGGAAAGACCTTGAATTCATTTTCCTTTGAATTCTACAATATTAGAATTTTCATTGGTGCGAATTCGCATCAGTGTGCCTTCTACAGGTTAATTAAAATAGTGACATTAATTAAAAGTTAGAATTATATCACACCACGTCCTTTTTGCATTGCTATGAGTGAAAAAATGCCAACTTCGTAGTGCATATTTTATATGGATAACCTAACTTCAATTTGAAAGATAACAATTTTCAAAAATATGTTTAACCTTAAAAGTAGCCGTCGGAATATTGCTTGAAAGTTAATAATTTGGGAATAACTTTTCTGATTCATGATATGCAATGCAATAGAATAATGCAAACTGTCATTCTGTTGAACTGTTTACTTGAAAATTTTCATTATAAATAGTTCATTTATAAACATCTGGTGAACATAGCGTACTATAATTCTAAGAAAAAATCCGTTTTTTGAATCTCATATTACGCCATGTCCAAAACCAATTTTTCATATCAGCTAAAATACATATATAAAAATATTAAAATTTATGCTAATATGTTCTTGATCGCGCAATATTTTTGACCGATAAACTTATTTCAATATTTGGCAACAAACACACAAACACACGGTGGACATTCGGCTTCCCCCGCGAGACCGTCTCTTTGAGCTTTGTTGACTGACTGACTGACTGGGGCCGTACTCCGGAACGCATGAGCGCCCCACTCTCTTACACACACGTAACGTAAACATCTTTTTTAATATATCCCTGCTCCATCTTTAGTTTTCATATAATGTGCTCTAGCTAATCTCGAATAATCATCTATGTTTACAATTATGAATCGTTTATGCCCTGGGTGTGATACAGGTTTTATTGTCCCATAATATCTGTGTGAGTGCTTCGAAGTGGCCTTGTGCCTCTAATTCTTTCACCTTTAAATTGGAGTTTATCCATTTTTGCCATTATGTATACTTCACACTCTAAAATAGAATCCTCGCATTTTAGATTTTTAAGTCTTTCATCTAATTCTTGTGAACTTAGACAATTTAGTGACGCGTGACCTTAGCGAATGTGCCATAATAATAGCTCACTTGAAATTATGTCCATTTCCTCTAGTTTGTCTAACTCCAAAAATTTTCTATTTAAAACTGATTCGCGAAAATCAAATTCCTTCTTCGACTAAATCTACTCCGTATTTAAAAAAAAAATTTCTTAATCGAAACAACCTCTATGCTTCCTCCCACTCGTAGACACATTGTCTTCTGAATTTGAATCTTCTTCTAATCGGGTTCGGGTTTTTCTTCATATGAGTAATTTATTAATCGCTCTATACAATTTTGAATTTTCATACTCTAAACTCAATGCTGTATCTGTCATTTTTCTAGATATTAATGTAACTATCCAAATCGTTTTTTATTAACTCCATATAAAAATAACTCTTCTAAATATATATCAAAAACTTTTTGCTTTTCTTTATCTAAATATATACTTGAACAAGTATGTGCAAAACATCTATTTCAACATTTATTTGCTTCTTCAAAATTATTTACTTTGAGAGCAACTCTGCTATATTATTCTTAAGATTTATCGAGTTTATTTCTTTGTTTCCCTAGTTTTCATCTGGCTGTTTAGGATGATTTTTTGCTTTACTCCCTCCGAATTTTTATAATCTTGTTCTCTACTTCTCAATACATTTGCTCCCTTCCAGAAAAATCGTTTCTACCATGTTTGGTTACCCTACGACAGAAGCAACAGAATCGTAGGTTAAACTCTTGTATAGTGCATGAGTTTGATTTCTTCTCGTGTTTATTGCACCTGAATTACACAGCCCCGCAAAAAAAATTAGGTTTCCCCTTGGACAAGAGTAGTGACATCCTATGGATTTCGTGTCCCTCAATCCGAATCCGAACAGAGAATTCCAAAATTAGCTTTTTTCACTTCCTAACCTCAAAAAAATGGTTTCCGTGTTGATTTTTTTGGTGATAGAAAACATGTTATCGAACAATACAAGCTTTTTCGGAAATTCTGACAGAGAATAAACATTTAGCGGTTCCAAGTACACAGAAATTGTCTTTTTCCACAACGCCGACAACCAGCGCCGAGGCCTAGAAGAGAGGCAGGGGCTCCGGGGAAACCCCGCCGTGGGGTGGGGGGTGGCTAAGCCTATGAAGAGGCACAAGACGGTGGTGGCGGCGGACACGACCTACCCAGACTCACTGACCTATGCGGAGTAGTTTGAGCTCTTCAGAAAGGCCACCTTGAGGGTGCTCGAAAGATTGTTCCCAGATCAATGACCAAAATTCGAGACTTCCTTCCATAGGGGAGGGTTCTTCGTATTTGTCGCAGCCAACCCATCGTCTAAAGCTTGGCAACAGAATACAGTGGCCGAGACAAGGCCCTGGGAAGGTGCAGACCTAAAAGTATGTGGGGTCGAGTTGCTCCAAAAGATGGGGTGGGCTACGGCGTGGTTCCCAGGTAACCTAGAAGACCTGTCTGTGGCCCTTCGGCGATTTGAGGGATTCAACCTTTCACTAAGGACAGCGTCCTGGCGAATCGCCAGGTACGATCGGCCTCAGGAAGAAGACACAGCGGAAGTTACCAATCAACTTCTAGTTGTACAAATTCCTGAGTCCCAGGCGAGGGCCCTTGCGGTCCTCAACAACAGGCCCTTCTACCACCTTGGACAGGTTAACTTTAGGTTACCGGCCAGGGATAGGAGGAGCTTGTCGGGACACAGGAATACCGGGAGCAGACCTAAAATAACTGCTTCTGGCCTAAACATTACCCAAATTAACTTGCATCACAGCAAAGGCGCCTCTGCGGTTCTACAGAGGGTTAGTTAGGTTAGTTCAACATACCATAAGGGGATTAGGGGGGCTTGTTTTTGTTTCAGGGACCCTAAGGCGGTCAAACCAAGGGCCTGCATACTGGAGAAGGGAGTCAACGTTTTCCCGTTTCCCGCGGCTATGTTCTAGAGACCTGATGATGGTAGCCACATATCTAAAAGGAATAGGGAAGCTGGTCATGGGATTGGCCTACTTTTTATTTGACAACGATACCAACCCTGTAGTAGAGGTACGTACACTGGTGGATTACTGCAAGGTAAGGGGTCTTCCTCTTCTGCTGGGGTACGATGCTAATTACCACCATACTCTGTGCGGCAGCACGGACATCAACTCAAGTGGTAATGATATATTGGAATGCCTAATCATTACTGATTTAGATATTCGTAACGCCTTGGGTTCCCTGTAACAAAAACGAGCCCCCCTAATCCCCTTATGGTATGGTGAAATAACCAAGGCCATGCCCCTCTGTAGAACCGCAGAGAAGCCTTTTCTGTGATGCAAGTTAATTTGGGTAATGTTTAAGCCAGGAATAGTCATTTTAGGTCTGCCCCCGGTCTTCCTGTGTCCCGACAGGCTCCTCCTATCCCTGGCCGGCAACCCTGAGGTTGACCTGTCCAGGGTAATAGAAGGGCCTGTTGTTGAGGACCGCAAGAGCCCTCGTCTGGGACTCAGGAATTTTTACAACTAGAAGCTGCTTGGTACCTTCCACTATGTCTTCTTCCTGAGGCCGATCGTGCCTGACGATTCGTTAGAGCACTGTCCTTACTAAGAGGTTGAATCCCTCCAATCGCCAAAGGACCACAGACGGGTCTTCCAGCTTACCTGGGAACCACGGCGTAGCCCACACCATCTTTTGGAGCAACTCAACCCACCATACTTTTAGGTCTGCACCTTCCCAGGGCCTTGTCTCGGCCACTGTATTATGTTGCCAAGCTTTAGCCGATGGGTTGGCTGCGACAAATACGAAGAACCCGCCCCTACAGACGGAAGTCTCGGATTTTGGTAATTGATCTGGGGACACTCTTCCGAGCACCCTCAAGGTGGCCTTCCTGAAGAACTCAAACTGCTCTGCAGTGAGTAGTGAGTCTGGGTAGCTCGTGGCCACCACCAACATCGTCAAAGGGCTAGCTTTTGCTTCTTCATAGGCTTAGCCACCCCCCGACGGTGGGGTTTCCTCTAAGCCCCTCCCTCTCTTCTAGGCCTCGGTGCTGGTTGTCGGCGTTGTAGAAAAAGACCATTTCTATGTACTTCGAACCGCTAAATGTTTATCCTCTGTCAGAATTTCCGAACAAGCTTGTATTGTTCGATAACATGTTTTCTATCACCAAAAAAATCAGCACGGAAATAATTTTTTTGAGGTTAGGAAGTAAAAAAAAGCTAATTTTGGAATTCTCAGTTAGGATTCGGATTCAGGGACACGAAATCCATAGGATGTTACTACTCTGGTTTGGCGAAACATCAAATTTTTTTCGACAAGGTTTTACGGTATTGTTCTCTGTGCAGGTTCTCCCCCACCGCAAAGTATTGAGCCCAGCGGACCAACAAAGACCATTTCTATGTATTTTTCGCCGCAGAATCCGAATTTGTAATTGTAATTTGTAATTTATTAACAAATTCCTAGGGCTAAGTAGCCCTCTAAGGAACAGAAATTATATGATACATATTTACTTAAATCTAAGGCCCTTCA
Source organism: Andricus grossulariae (assembly GCA_011634705.1). NCBI lineage: Eukaryota > Metazoa > Arthropoda > Insecta > Hymenoptera > Cynipidae > Andricus > Andricus grossulariae. Next base: position 16,808,194 of record JAABKJ010007545.1, read on the forward strand.
ACGTAGACTGATAACATGAAAGAAAAAATAAATATATTTATAAACGAAAGGAGTAGTGAGTAATAAACTCAGAAATTGAAGAAACCAACCATAAATATAAATAATAGCTTAGTTCCACAAAAATGTACTAAATCTATCAAAATCTACTTAAGCTTAAATGACAATTTGTAACTAAGAAAGTATTAAAGCACAGTAACTTGGCAATTCACATTATAGTAAAATAGCAAGAGGAGCAAAAGTAACCGGCCATAAATGTATAGAATGTTTGGAAAAGTTACTACCAATGTGCAATTTCTAGTAGTGAGTGGTCGAGATTGAAAAAAAACACGGGGTTTTTTGTTACATATTTTTCAATGCAAAAGTAGCAACAAAAAAATATGTTTTTTGAGGTTAGAAAAAAACCTGAGGGTGATGGCGGAATTCTGACCTTAAATTCTGATTCAGCGACCTAAATCCATAGGATGTGACTACTCTCGTCCGTCGGACAACCTACTTTTTTTTGTGGGGCTGTGTTATTATGCAAGCAGCGGGTTGGTCTGAGGACTCAAAGGTGTTCGCACGCTTTTATAACAGGCCATTTGAAAATGCAGAGGAAAACTTTGCAAAAACTGTCCTTTCATAATGTATTTATGTATCTATCCAATAAAACAAAGGAAATTCTTGTAGAATAGACTTGTACTCTAAACATCTACAAGTGAAATATCTTCCAACCAGTAAAATGAAACATAATTAATGATTAAACGAACTTACCTGTGAAGTTCGATCATAATTATATGAATTACTTGTTCGAAGATATCCTTTCCCATCCCTTATTTTCCTCATACTTATATACAATTAAAAAAGGAAGGTAATAATATTAATTAATTAATTACAAATGATTATAATATTGAATAAAATAAACCCCCCCCCCAAAAAGTAATAAAAATAATATGTCCCTTATCTCTAAACTAAATGAAGATGTAGGGGAATTGGATGAATGGGTAGGATAGACAGAGAGAGGTATCTTTTTACCCTTATCTCTCTCTAAAATGTGGCGCCATCCGACAAAAAGTTGCCGGACTAAATTGTTGCTTTACACTTGAAAAATAGTATCACGGGTAGCATCAGATGCTGTATGGCCCGGTGTTTTATGGTGGACGGAAACAAGTTCGTCAAATCTGGCGCCGCTCTGTTCAGCGGGAAAAGTAACACACTGAGAAAAATGAATAGTTGGGGCTACTACCACTAATTGATTGGTCTAACAAATAAAAGTAGTTGGCGAAAATATTTTATTTGTTATCTTAGTTGGTACGACTGAGTATGCGACAAAGGTACCAACATACTTGCGGTAAAATGAGGGAGAACGTTTAGATATGGCCGTCATAACTCGCTGTTCACATGATGTCTCGTTGGATTACAGTTCAGAATTTTTTATATAAATGATAAAAGTATCAGAAGTGTTGGAAAGTTTAGGTTTCGGGGATCATATCGAAGCATTCGAAGGTATATATAAAAAAAATTGTAAAATCAAACGAGTTTTAAATTTTACTGCAAATCCTAACCTGCAAACTGAATCTGCATTTAAAAAGATCCCAGTGGGCATAGGGACATATTTTTTTGGAACGTCTTATCAGCTGAACTACATCAGCGACCCTAAGACGTCCCAAAAAAAAGATGCCCGCGTGCCCACTGGGATCTTTTTAATTCAGATTTCGATAGTATAGTGACAGCTATTTTAATAAGCCCCTGTAACAAAAAGAAAATAGTCATACTAACGTTAGTAGACATGACTAACTATATTAGTAAGTTCAACCACCTACAGATAGTCGTTTTGACGTACTAAAATAGTTCGTCTACCTAATTAGATAGTAAGGAGAACTATTCGTGCCCCAACTAACAAAAATAGTTCTTACAACTAACTAAATAGCAGTACCATTATTCACTAAATAAAGTAGCTGTCCCAACAATTTTATTACTTGTCCCAACTAATCATTTTTTTCAGTGCATGTACAATATCCTAGGAAAACCGATGAAATGTTCCTATATTTGGCCAAGTTTCGGAGCTTTCCGTAATATGTAGAAAGATTATCGGCCGTATAGGAACCATTACCAGAAGTAAAAATGTGACACATAAAGCTAAAACTGCTATATATAATTCTGTACTTGCATCGACTGTGTTGTATGGTAGCGAGACTTGGAAATGCCAAGAAAATGAAAGGCGTAAACTTCTGTCCAAATGTATAACCTAGTAAGTGCCATTTGACGCACTAAAAAATGATTAGCTGGGACAACTAATAACATTTTTGGGACAACTATTTTAGTTAGTAAATAATTGTACTGCTATGTAGTTAGTTGTGAGAACTATTTTTGTTAGTTGGGACACGTGTAGTTGTTGTTGCTATCTAATTAGGCAGACAACTACTTTAGTTTGACAAAACCACTATCTGTAGGTAGTTGAACTTACTAATACAGTTAGTCATGCCTACTAACGTGGGTACAATTATTTTCTTTTTGTTGCAGGGACACGAGTGCATCTTCCAGTGGGCACGCGGGCATCATTTTTTTGTGATATCTTAGGGACGCTGATGCCAGTTCAGCTGATAAGATGTTCCAAAAAAGTATGTCCCGATATGCCCATTAGGATATTTCTAATTGCAGATGCTCTCTGTAGGTTAGGAATTCCAGTAAAACTTAAAACTCGTTCGATTTTACAATTTCTTATATATACCTTCAAATGCTCGGATATAATCCCCGAAGCCTAAACTTTCCAGCTCTTCTGATACTTCCATCATTAATATAAAAAATACTGAGCTGTAATCTAATGAGACAGCGAGTTATGACGGCCATATCTAAACGTTCTTCCTCGTTTTACTGCAGGTATGTTGGTACCTTTGTCGCATTCTTAGTGGTACAGATGACTTAAGTATTAGTAACACAGACTACTAAAACATTACTAACTTAAATTAGTCACGAGTATTACAAACGGCTTCCTAAGCCGACTATTTGCTTAGTCGGCGTTACTAGCTAAATAGTTGTAAGAACCAATGAATGCTTTACTTATAAAAAAGTAGTAGCCCCAACTATTCATTTTTCTCAGTGCGTGAAGGTTTTTTTCCCGCACTTATGCACGGGACAAGTGATCTCTATTAGAAAATGTTACTTACAGGTTAGACTTTTGGATAGCAGTAAAGTAAACGCGGTTGGCATGCAATTCCTGCGAATTTGTTCCTGCGTTTGTTCATGTTGACAGAATGGTTGGAGAACGTTTGACGAAGCAAGTGTATTCAGGTAAAGCGAATGGCAGCGTACCTAGAGGCAGACCGAGGAAAGAATGCTGGGAATGTGTGAATGAGACTCTAAAGCGAAAATATATAAAGAGGCTTAGAAACACAGGAGCTTGCATGAAAATATCTATGAATGTAAAGGATGCCAAAGTTGTATGCCAGGGCAGGCAAGTATGTAAAAAAAAATTAAGGCGCTAGAATCTATAACCGCCTACAGAATTTGTTGCCTGAGAGTAGGGGTCTCCTGGACGATGTATAGATATAAAGGAGGCTAAACATATATGCCAGGATAGGGATATGTAGCCATAATTTTTTTTTTAATGTGTAACAACCCTTAACCGAAATATTTTGAATACTCATGGGCCCTCGAGGAGCGTTTTGCATAGCGGATATGGCTAGGGTAATACCTACGGATCTTATTATGGGGTTATTAGTCAGTTTTTATGTGAACTGTGACATTCGATGGATTTGTGAAGCTCTTCACTCTGGGTGATTGCTAGAGAGACTAATCAGCGACCGTACGTAAGCTTGAATCGTCGGTAAATATTAAAAGATTTTTAAACTAACATAAAATGTGATAAAATTTTCCGTTTGTTTATCAGGTGGTATTACATGCTGCGCAGGTAAATTAGACACTTTCTTGGTAAATGTTTCAATTGTAATATAACACATCTTTAAAGGGAGTGATAGTGAATAAACCCTCCAAAGGTTTTTTTAATTTGATCTTTTAAACAAGTAGAGTCAATGTTTTCTTCTTGCTTGTCATTCCTCGTCGTGTACTCGCACGTCAATTTCAAATAAATAAAACTGAATTAATTCATATGTTAAATCGTCAAAATTAAACTTGAAAATAATTTGAATAATAATTTGCAATTCGACATTATCTTTTCGAAATTCAAGTATTTTCCATTGTAAATCTTGAGAACTGTAGAACTTTGACTTGTATATTTTTTAAAATGAAGACTTGAACAGTATTCAATTTAAAAAAATTACAATTAAACATTATTCAAGTTTTAAGTTTTACCATTAAAAATTCTGTAATTTTGATGATTTACATGTCAAATTTCTTTATTTAGGAAGATTTAAAATTAAGAACTCTTAACAAAATTTAAGAATTTTTATTTATACATCTTTAAAATGGCATCATTTTCTATTATATAAATAAAATATTGAAGAGTCTTTGCAAGTATTTAAAACTGAAGAGTTTTCCCTTCTAAATCTTCAAAATTGAACTACATATTCCAAAAAACGTTCAAAATTTCATCATTTTAAACTATAACATTCCGAATATATGAATCTTTAAGCGTAAATATTCAAAATTAAATAATTTGAATTTAAAAAGCGTTTAAATTGAAGAATTTCTCATTGCAAATAATTAAAATTGAAGTATTTCAAAAAATGGAAAAATGTTCAATGCTATATTTTTAAAATTCAAGAATTTTTAATTCCAACTCTTCAAAATTTTAGAATTTTGAATTGTGAATCTTTAAAATGGAACAGTTTTTAATTTTGCAAATTTACAACTCAAAATTATGAAAGTTTCAAGTTTGACAATTAAACATTTTTTAATTTTGATGATTCACATGTGAAATTTCTTTAATTTGGAAGATTTAGAATCCCTTTCGGGGTAGGCGTGACTCAGTCGGTTCTTGCCTCTTTATACTGTCGGGGATCAAGGAGTTCGTAGGAAGCGAGGTAGGAAGTGTACGAGGCGGTCAAAAGAAAGGGGGTGGGGGGGGACGATTTTTAGATTAATCTAGAATTCCCTTGTTGTTTATTGGAATAAAACGTCCGTTACGCAACAGTGCTCCGACCCAGGTCGCTGATCAATTTCTGTAGTAAGCACCCCAGGCGAAGAGCTTCACAAAGTCTCCATGTAGAGCTCTCCACGCGGGCCCATTAGTATCCACTTTGAAATTGAATAAATTTACATTTTAAATCTTCAAAATACATTTTTTCGAGTCCTGATTCTCGCAATGAATCAGCATTTTAAATTCAGAAATTCTATTACTCTATTTAAATTGACTGATACAAAAACCTTAGAATACTTATATTTATATGGAAATCGGATCAATAATGCAGATTCTAAAACATTGAACGATGAGTTCTTCCAAAAATTGTCTTAAAGAACATCAAATTAATATTTTTAAGGTGAAATGCATTCAACATTGATTATTCTAGTATCAATAAATAACTGGTATAAAAAACTCTACCCGCTGGGCGGGTACATTCTCATCACGCGCAACATTTTTTATAATAAATTATTTTTTATTGATTTCAGCATACTTTTATGAAAACTGTATAGAAAACCTGCGGCATGGAAAGAAATTGCGCTAAGAATACAGTTTATTAAATAAAACATCTTTGTAGTTTTTGAATTTTTTTCGTAAACAAACATTTATTCTTCGTTAAACCATATCATAATTTATCAAATTTCGATTCTAGAAAGGATAATTAAATATGTTTTTCAAAATTTGCTTTCTTTCGCCCTTGTTATTCCGTATAATATATACTCGTATTATAATTATAGAACCAAGCTGTAAAGTAAATTTAAAAATTCAATTATAAAGATTTAAAAAAGGCAGTTCTCGAATAAGAACACTTTTTGTGACCGAATCACAGTACGTTACAAAGCTCTAGGAAAACTCTACTGCGTCTGCGTAAATGTATTAATTCAATTAATATCTATTTGTAAATCTTACCGTGCTTCTAAGAAATGTCACTTATGTCTTTTTTGTATTTTATCACGAATTGGTTATAATTTACTACAATAATTGCCTTAATTATTAGTTTCCATCGTTACATTTCACGACATCTTTTCACCCCTGAAAAATATGTGTTATTTATTGAAGAATAAACCTTGAATCTTATAAAACAAACAAGAAATTTTGAAGTTATTATCGGACATTGCATAACCAGGTAAGTGCTACTTTTCGCAAAACCCGTTTCATTGGTTTTAAAATTCTCTAAAATCCCACCACACATTGTGGTGAAAAAATTGGATTTTCAAATTGTTTAAACAATGTTTAAACAACATGTGGCACGTCCATTCCACGACTACAGTAGGTACACCATGTGTACATGTGTACATCATGGTCGCCCTGATCACCTCTTCAGAGGTGTTGTTAAAGGCTCCTTCGATGTTCAAAAAAGGTTCCAATCGCGAGTCCTTTTTCGTTCAGTTGTCCTTCAATTAGGTTTACTGCTCTGCTTAGGGCCATCTCCGTCGAGTGACCAGCCCTATAGGCGTGTTGCTCTTTGTGAAGTGGCCTCCTTGACAAGACCTTATCGCGGATATATCTATCCACAAGTCTTTCCACTGTTTTTAGTTGGAAAGATGTTAGGCTAATGTGACGGAAATACTTGGGTAAGTTATAACCGATCCTACCTGCTTTTGCAATAAAGACTACTCTCGTACCCCTCCAAGCCGCCGGGAAATGACTCAGCGTCAGACTAGCCCTAGCAAGTCTCACTAGCGGCCGTATGATGGCCTCTTCAGCCCTCTGTAAGGGGACTTGGTATATGCCATCTGAGCCAGGAGATATGTAAGGGCTGAAGGACTTCAGGGCCCACCTGACTCTGGCAGGGGTGACAATCTCGTTGGCAAGCCGCCGTTTCGGGCAAGTTGTGCCGCAGGCGACTTTGATCGCCTCTGAAGTGCCTTCCTCACTTCTCCAAACCTTGAAAAGCCTGGGAAATGGGCCTTGATCAGGTCAGCCAAGGTGTCCCCGTCCGACTCTGAGTAGCCCCCGCTGAGCAATTTCAAAGTGCTGAGAATAGCGTCCGGATTTCGAGAAAGCAGCCTGTCCAGTCTAGCCGCCTTAGCCCCCTTGTCGATGTCGGTGCAAAAGTTGGTCCAGGTCTCTTGCTTTGCCTTACGTATTGCACCCCTGTATTCATCGCTCATCGTTGTGAATGAGGTCCATAGTTCTTTCGTTTTGCCATTACTGGCACGTATGAACCTCTCTCTGGCTTCCCTGCGAAGCTCTTCACATTTCCCATTCCACCAGTATGTCTCCCCAGCCTTTCGGAATCTTGTAGGTCGACAATTACTTTCATAAGTAGCTTTCATGGCTTCCGTGAAAGTGTTGGCTGCCATCTCCAGGGTATCCAGGTCTCGAATTGAACTGGGAACCTCTGAAAGTGCCATCTTAGCTCCGTGGAAAACTGATCCCAGTCCGTTATTTTTGGATTTCCGACCCATCTGGGGCCAGCGGGTATAATGGATTCCAACACGAACTCTATCTGTAAGTGATCTGAGAGAGTGGGTTCATCTGAGACTCTACACCTCTTGATGTTATCTCTAAAACTAGTGGTACAGAGAGTAATGTCAATGACTTGCTCCCTGCCCGAGTTACGAAACGTCGGGGTGTTCTCCGTGTTAATAATATCTAAATCAGTGGTAATTCGGTATACCAGGAGGTCATTACCTCTTTACTTGACGTCCGTGCTGCCCCACAAAGTTTGGTGGGAATTAGCATCGCATCCCAATAGTAAAGGAATACCCCTTACCTTGCAATATTCCACCAGTGTACATACCTCCACTGGTGGGTTAGTATCGCTCTCATATGGAAAGTAAGCCGATCCCAGACCTAGCCTTCCTACTCCTTTGAGAGCCGTGGCTATCACCATCAGGTCTCTTGAACATAGCTCAAGCAGCGGGACAGCGTTAACTCCCTTCCCTAGTATGCAGGCCCTTCCCAGCGGACATGTTACATAACAAAAAGGGAACATTTATGCATAACATTGTTACAATCGTGTGCCATAACAATGACAGAATATAAAGGTCACGCTGTTCTGTAACGCAGTTACTGTAAGTATACGTAACAGTTCTGGAATTCTTTAATGTAACCAATATAGAACAGAGTGATAAAAGTGTTATGTCACTAGAATGTCACACTGTTCTGCATCGCTGTTACTGTAAGGATATGTAACAGTTCTGGAATTCTGTAATGTAACTAATATAGAACATAGTGATAAAACTGTTATGTCTCTAAAATGGCACACGTGTTCCAAGAACGGAACATAAAGGTCACACTGTTCTGTAACACAGTTACTGTAAGCATATGTAACAGTTCTGGAATTATGTAATGTAACCAATATAGAACAGAGTTATAGAACAGTTATGTCACTAGCATGTCACACGTGTTCCAGAAACGGAACATAAAGTTCACACTGTTCTGTAACGATCTTAGAACAGAATTGTGCCGACGGTCGGGCCAAACGAGAAGAAAATATTTTATTTCATAATTTTTTTTTAATGGTATAGCCGGGTAAGCATTTAAAAAATGGCTCCAAACTCCTGAAGGGAATCAAATGTTTAGTCAGGAATTTGAAAGCATACAATCAAAACCAGTTGTTTCCTCAATTTGAAACTGCTAGCCGCCATATTGGATGAGATGGGGGGGGGGGGGAGCTGCGGGACGTTCATTTCATTTATTATTTTTTTCTCTGCTTCTATCGTTAGAAAAAATCTGAAAATTTTTGATTGTTTCTTTTCCTAATTGGAAAATGTAATAATCTAAACAGATTGGTTCATAATCAACCATAAAGAACTACTATTCGTGTAGTAAGCCTTACTTCTGTGTAGAGTACTTTGCCGATTTCGCCTTGTGGCGCACATACGTATAATGTACATACATATGTATATGTATAATTGTATATATGCACTGTACGCATTCTACACACGATTTATAAATTAGGAAAGAAAAAAAATTATTTTATATATGATTACTGCACTTAGTTTACGATTATTCTTACGCAATTGCACGTACAGAGCCTTAGTACTTTCTACAAATATCAATGTGAAAACGTTGTAAAAATTATTACTACGTTAAAATTGGAAAACAATTTTAACTAAAATTTCATTAAAACCCGAAATTTATTTTTTAAACAAATAGTTGAATTTCGTAACTATTAAGATGATTTTTCAACAAAATGTTCTAATTTTCAAACAAAAAAGATTAAAGTTCAACAAGGAACAATTGCATTCTTGATCAAATAATTGAATCTTCAAGCCAAAAAGACGAATTTTGTAGAAGCCAGTTGAATTTTCAACTAAGAAATAAAAATTTGTAACTAAGAACTTTTTTACCATTTAAATATGAATTTTTAATCCAAGGGTACTAATTATTCATACAAAAATACGATTTTTCAGCAAAGCAGTTCAATTAGCGAAAAAATATGACTTTTTAACAAAATAGTTGAATTTTCAACCGACAAAAAGGAATTTTCAACAAAATAATCGAATTTTCAAACAAAAAAGATTAAAATTCAGCAAGGAACAAATGCATTTTTAAATAAATGTTTGAATCTTCATGACAAAAAGGCGATTTTTTTTAAAGCGTTTAAATTTTTAACCAACAAATACGAATTTTAAGTCCGGAGGGTAGAATTTTTTATAAAAAAATACAATTTTTAACAACACAGTTGAATTTTCAATAGAAAGATGACTTTTTTACAAACTCGTAGAATTTTCAACCTAAAAACATGATTTTTTGATCGAACAGTCGAATTTTCAAACGAAAAGATTAAAAATCATCCAAAAACAATTGCATTTCAAATTAATAGTTGAATCTTTAAACAATTGTTCGAATTCTTGAAAAAAAGTTATATTTAATTTAACTCTCATATTTTTTATCGGACGAATTTTCAAAATAAAAGTTGATTTGTTTAACAAAAAGTTGAATTTCATATACCTACTGCGATGATTTTTCAACCAAATAATCGAATTTCCAAACAAAGAAGATTGAAATTGAACAAGGAGCAATTGCATTCTTTAGCAAATAGTTGAATCTTCAAGCCAAAAAGACGAAGTTTTTAGAAGACAGTTAAATTGTCAGGGAAGAAAGATGAATTTTTAACCAAGTACTTTTCAAGCTACAAAAATGAATTTTTAACCAAATGATCAAATTTTCAAACAGAAAATATTAAAACTCAGCAAGGAGGATGAATTTTTTATACGAAAATACGATTGTTCAGCAAAACAGTTTTATATTCGAAAAAGATGACTTCTTGACAAAATTGTTAAATTTTCAGCCAAGAAAGATTAATTTTCAGTCCAGAGGGACGAATTTTTTATACGAAAATATGATTTTTCAGCAAAACAGTTCAATTATCGAAAACAGATGACTTTTTGGCGAAATTGTTGAATTTGCAACTAAGAAAGCTGAATTTTCAGTTCAGAGGGATGCATTTTTAATACAATTGAACGATTTTTCAGAAAAACTGTTTCATTATCGAAAAGGGATTACTTTTTGACCAAATTGTTGATTTTTCCATCAAGAAAGATGAATTTTAAATTCAGAGGGATGACTTTTTTTATAAAAAATATGATTTTTCAGCAAAACAGTTCAATTATCGAAAACATATGACTTTTTGACAAAATTGTTGAATTCTCAACCAAAGAAAAAAGAATTTTTAGTCCAAAGGGCTCAATTTTTTATGCACAAATACGGGTTTTCAAAAAAATAGTTTAATTTATGAAAAGGATGCCTTTTTGACCAAATTGTTGAACTTTCAACCTAGAAAGATGAATTTCCAGTCCAGAGGGATGCATTTTTATACAAAACTAGATTTTTCAGCATAAAAGTTTAATTATCAAAAAAAGATGACTTTTTGACAATATTGTTGAATTTTCAGTCCAGAGAGACGAATTTTTTATACAAAAATACGATTTTTCAGCAAAACGGTTTAATTATCGAAAAAAGATTACTTTTCGACAAAATTGTTGAATTTTCAACCAAGAAAAAAGAATTTATAGTCCAGAGGGATGCATTTTTTTATACAAAAGTACGATTTCACAACAAAGCAGTTTAGTTATCGAAAAAAATGACTTTTTGACAAAATTGTTGAATTTTCAACCAAGAAAGGAGAATTTTCAGTCCAGGGGGCTGAATTTTTTATGCAAAAATACGGGTTTTCAACAATATAGTTTAATTTATAAAAAAAGATGACTTTTCAACCAAATTGTTAACTACTTAACCAAGAAAGATGATTTTACAGTCCAGAGTATCAAATTTTTTATACAAAAATAAGATTTTTAACAAAACAGTTGAATTTTCAACCTACAAAGATGAATTTTTTACCAAACGGTCATATTAACAAAAAATATTGAAATTCACCCAGAAACAATTGCATTTTTAAACAAATGTTTGAATCTTCATGACAATGTGCCGAATTTTTTAGAAAACATTTGAATTTTCAAACAAGAAAGATGAATTTTCAGTGCAGATACGATATTTAACAAAACAGTTTAATTTTAGAATGAAAGATGACTTTTTTTGCAAACTCGTAGAATTTTCAACCTAAAAAGATGAATTTTCAACCAAACGGTTGAATTTTCAAACAAAAGGATTAAAATTTACCCAAAAGCAATTATATTTTAAACAAATAGTTGAATTTTCAACCAATTGTTCGAATTCTTAAACGAAAAAATTAAACTTTATTCAATATCTTTAACCTTCATCGTCAATATTTAATCACGAGCACCATATGGGTAATTGTCAAATTGTAGGCAAATTTTAGTACCTACAGTGGCAATCACATTATTATTAGGAATAAAATATTTCATAATGGAAATTGATCTTATCACATCTAAAAATTTTAAATCCAAAAGGGGCAGTTTTGAAAATAAGAAATAATAATGAAATTCTTACATGAAATACGGCAAGTGGATTTGAGTTTAAGAGTTTGATGAAAGAGAGCGCGAGCTTTTAAAAAGTTGAAAGGCGAATACTGTAACATATGCCATTTAGGAAAAATTATATTTTTTTATTATACAGTCTGTAACTTACATGAGATTTCTTCAAATTTGAGCAATATGTAAATTTTTTTCTTAATTTCAAGAGAAGTTCTACTTTTTATTGAGACGATTGAGACTGGCTACATATAAAATTAGAAACATACAAAGTTCATTAATTGGTCATAATTGTGAATAAAAACTACATAAATCATACAGTATATTATTAATAACAAATCTACCTACCTGTGATGTAATATAATTTGGAACACATCTCTTCCTTGCTAATCAACTTATTTAGTTCAATTCTTGAGATCTGTATATATATAAATAAAGGTTATGAATCAGAAAACAAACCGGCCCACCTGATCCAGGCGCACGCGCATATAAGCAGTCGTACACTTCTGTATTGTACCGTACGGGAATGATGCGAGAAAATTGATGAAGTTTAGCCTTTTTTAATGTTTATGAAAAAATTACAGAATTTAATCATAAAAAGTCACCTACTTATGAAAGAAAACACCGCTGAGCAAGTAACGGAATGGTTTTTATCATTTTTTTTTCACTCCGAAACTATTTTTTAACTTACGTACGGTAATGATGTTTTTGTTGCCAAAATGCACTTTCCAGTTTTAATAACGAATTCATAATAAAAAGAGTTAATGTTTTAATCCTAATTTTATAGAATCTTGTATTAAACGATACGCTTAATATTTCTGTATTTATTACTCAATTGTCACTACAATATTTTACTAGAAAATAAGGCGTACAGTAATGACGTCTGAAATTACCAAAATCGAGGGATAGACTTTAAGTTTCTTACAGTATTATTTATTTGACTTGAAAAATGTGTATAAATTAAATTTATGTTTATCTCATGTTTAAAAACTTGATACGTAAGGCGTTTTTAGGGGGCTGTCTAAAAAAAAGAAACAAACCGTTTATCCCTGTGGAAAGCGAGGTTGAGACGCCGTACGGTAATGACATTTGGGGTGTTTTTTTATTAAATTAAAGTAAATAGGAATACAAATAAAAATGAAGAAATGACCACTTTGTAGAGAATGATGTAAATATTTATTAAATTAAAAAAAAAACAGTACGAATTTCTAAGTTAATGTTATATTACTGGGACTTCAAGTTTACCTCCAATTTGACAATTACTCATATATCATTAGGGGAGAGTGGGATGTGGTGTCAGTGCGGGGCATGATGACCATTACAAATAACGCCCTTATTTTTTGATATTCATATTAGTTTTTCACATAAAATAGTTTTCTCTGTTTAGAAAAATTGTGATTTGATGCAATTTCTCTCTTAAAATTCACGTCAGAAGAGTAATTATGAAGAAACAGTTTTGTCGGAAAACGATGAAAAAGTCTTTGGCTGAAATTAAGCACAGTTTGAAATACTTGAAGCATGAAACAGTTTGATTTTAATAGGTAAAGTATTTGATCAAACTCCTGGTATCATGATTTGTTTCTATAAACGTTTGATATGTATTAAAATTAATTAAATCTTAGGCCATCACATATGGGGCATGACGCCGCGCCGCAGCGTGCCCATGTATTTCAGCAGGGAGTAAGACGTTATAACTGGTTTTGCAACATACTTTACTTTGATTAATAATAAAACATTAGATTAGTGTTGAAAATGCTTGGAGTAAGTTTTTTTCGTTACATTACACTTTCCAGAATTATTATATTGTATCATTTTTATTTTACAATGTTCATATTGTTTAAATAAATGGCAATGATATGACGGTCTCCATACCCCAATGTATGGGGTACGCTGACTGAAATGCAACATCCGTCAATTAATTAAATATCAAATAATAAAGAAATTAAAAAGCGGCTCGGAGTAATAACATATGTCTCCTTGTAATGTGAGCTTCACCTTAAGAAATACACACATCAAAATCACATTTCAATCATAATTTCCCACTCTCCCCTGCAAAATATTAGGGCATACCTAATAAATGCTACTCACCAATAAGCGTAAAGAGTAAGAGGGTCAAAATTAATAACATTTGGAGTTTCATTTTAGCCCGATAGACTTTTCATAAACAAGTTCAAGATCAAACTATTAGTACCGTTTCCTATCTGAGGCGTGCGGTCTATGCTTGAGTCACGCAAACGGTAGCCGACACATATGTTTCCGGTTTGCTAACCAAAATTTGTCCCGAAGTTATATTTAATTTAACTTCTAAAGCTATTTACGTAGATAAGTCTCAGACATTTTTTGAAATTTTTCTTCAAATTGTTGAATTATTTACTCTCATACAGGTATAGGGCATTCCATTTCATATATATGCGCGCACAATAAATTGTCATTGAGTCAAAACCAAGCAAAATAAATTTTGTGGCTAACAGATTTGTATTGAAAGTTTTGCGATGGTTGAAACCATTTAAACAAATACCTATTCTTTCTATAGTTTTCGAAATTATAAATTAAAATTAAGAATATCTCATAACATACGCATCCTGGGATTTTGGTGGAATGGATTTTGAAAGAAAATTGAATTTTATTGATAAATATAATTCTTTATCATCCTACGAACAATTTCAAACCAAATTAAAAATATTTGCACGGGCCCTTAAAAAAAAATCGATTTTTGTTCAATGAAGTTTTCATGGATCCCGAAAATATTTGGTCTACGTTCACTGAATTTCGGTGAAAGCCGCCCTTTCTACTTTCCATGGGCTCGCCTGTTGATCTGAACAAAAAAGTTTTAAATAGCCTTAATTTCATAATATAACATGATATACTTCAATTTTAGATAGGTTCGATTTTAACTTTTTTTAATTTTAAATTTAATTGTTAACCTCTGCAATTATGAAATCATTCAGTTTACAATGAATAATTCTAAAATGTTTTACTTTACCCTTTTTTTATTTTAGGTCCTTATTTTTAAGCGTGAATTTTCAATTTAAAGAACTTTAAAAGGCAGTTTTAAAGAGTTGAGCAATAAATAATTAAAAGCGACCAAAATTGCAAATTAGAAAAAAGATTAAATTAGTCAACTGTAAGTATACATCTTTAGCTATGATTGATTTTTTAAATTGAACTGTAGTTCTAGTATTTAAAATTGAATAATAATTTATTTTGCAGTACGATTCTGAATCTATTTAAAATGAAACAGTTACAGATTTTAACGTTAAAAATTAAACTTTCCCAATTCACGAGAGTCATTAGTTAATCAAATGTAACACATGTAAATCTAATTAATAGATAGGATAGCATGATGTCACGGAAAAACGAAAATTTTGAGTCTTAAACAAAATGAAAAAATATAATTACCAGAATATAAAATACCAAAAGTGTAAAAAATTTGAAATTTCAAAAAAAAATAGAACAACCCATAATGTTTATTAACGAAATAAAAATATTTCCAAGGTGAAAGTTAGCGAAATCAGAGAGCTTCACAAATTTTTAATTACCGAATTTATTAAATTCCGGAAATTGTAAAATTACCAAAATTTTAAAACCCAAATTTTCATAATACCAAAATTTTAATTTCTCCAATTTATTATATTAAAGAAATTTCCAATTCCCGAAATTGCTAAATTTCAAAAAAAAAAAACTTATGTTCAATATTTTGTATCTGTTAGAATAATATTTTATTTTATGCTAATTTTTTCAGATTAAAAGAAAATTAAGAGGTTGCGAGAATCAAATTTACGTACAAATGAAGATTCTCGTAGTTTATGATTTTTATTTAATTTACGTATTAGTTTGAGAGAAATAATTTATGAATTAAAGTTATAGCTAATACAAAGAAGAAAACTCTCATTTTATGTCCGATATAAAAAAATTATTTGGCTCTGGTAAAAGTCATAAAATGTATGATCTCTTAGGAACAGACGAATAGAAGCAGAGCTTAATTGGACCCCTAAACATTTTTTGGATGGATTATCAAAATTCTGGGAAATTCCCCATTCAATAAAAAAAATATATATATAATAGAAGTGAGATGAAAATTTCCAAGCCTGGACAACAGAAATAATATTTTAAATCAAATTTTTCTTTAACAAGGCTTTGAATAGTTTCTTCATCACTAGATGAAATAGCAATGAACATAAATACGAGGCAAAAAAAATCATTTGTTGAAATCAAATCAATCAAATCAAACCATTTTTTATATTTTCTCATTTTCAGAAGAAACATACATATGAACAATTGACACTCTTCTTATTAGGAAAAATGTTGCAATGTGGGAATGAGTGTCAACTTGAGTGAGTTTTTATGCTTTTTCATTCCTTAAATCAAAATGGATAAACTTTAAATAATTACTGGTAAAATTTTACAGATTTTATTAACGAAAATTAAGCCCCCAAAGATTATTCGCAAATTACTAATTCCATTGTTCGAGATATTTCCTAATTCAAAAGTTGTGTCAAAGATTAATACAAAAATTTAAAAAAAAGCAATGTTGGTCATTGATGATTTTTATTTATAAAGATTGTTATAAACAATGGAGAAAGAGTTTATAAAGCATAAACAGTGTTATTAATGTTACGTACAGGGTTTGCAACAGTTTTGGAAAATTTTGACAATGGTTGGTGTGGTTGATTTTTTATGAACAAATGAAAAGTCTAGATGGTTTTCTCTTGGAAATAGCAATTTTGAATAACAATTTAAGGAGAGAAGTTTTCATTTGAACGCAAGATTTCTTTTTGCTTTCAAGAGAAAAACGTGTACATTGTCCATATATACAGACAATATACAAGTTTTAAATTTTTCTGAGCAAACAATAGCAAGAAACAAAAGGTTTTATTTTTGAACAGAGGTGCTAAAATTTGATTTTATTTCTTTGTTAATAAATAATGAAGTTGTTCAAAAAATTGTTCAAACAAAAACTGACCAGGATTTTGAAAAAAAATAACCAAGATGTTAGTAATCAGCGAACCATTTTTGATCTATTAAACTTTTTCCTATAATATTGATATATTATCAAATTTTATTCATGAACAAGCCATGGAAAACCTTATTAAAGCAATGTTTTATTCTTTCATTTTTTCTGGTGCCAAGGTTTCAAATTTTTCATCTCATATCTATTATATATTTTTTCCTAATGTATGTGGACTGTCCCAAGATTTCAGCAATCAAAAAAGAAAATTTTTTAGGGATACTTAGAAATTACTTTTGCCCGCGCTAAATAATTTTTTCCAATCAGACACTCAATGAGAGTATTTTTCTTTATATTAGCTACAATTTTCATTCATAAGATATTTCTCTAAAACTAATATGTATATAAAAAAATACAAACTACCAAAATCTCACTTTTTTCGTAAATTGGATGCTCGCAACCTCTCAATAATTTTTAAAAAATCTGCACAAATTAGTTTAAAATTGACAACATCTTAGGAGATTTCCGGAAACTTGATTCGGCATATTCCTGAAAAAGTTTAAGAAGCTAATGATCATAACATTTCGGAAAATTTCCCTAAAATTTCGTTGGAAAATCTTCAGAAAAAATTTGGGGATTTACTATAAAGTTAGATATGTTTCCTAAAAAATCGTGGAAAAAATTATGTGAAAGTTCGGGAATTTAAATAAAATTAGGGGTTTTTTCCTAACAAGCTGTGGATAAAATTAAGAAAAAGTTCGAGAATTTACCTAGGGAATTTTCCATACTACACCTGAGGGTGTTTACAAAAAGTCCATAGAATAGGGGGTCATACCCTATTTTAAAACTTAATTTTGTTAACCAAACCAAATGTTTTGAATTAAAAGTTTGCTGGGTCAACTAAATATTTTTCCAGAAATGAGCTAATTCGATAGAAAATTCTCAAAAAATCAAATACGCGCTGTGTTGAATAGATTTGTTCAAATTCTCATTTTTTGATGTAGTAATTAAAAAAATGTATTTAAATTTAAGTTAACATTTTATTTTAGGATTAAAATGCAGTAATATTTCTTGCCTTTCAGCATCGATATTGCTTGAAATTATTATTGTTCATTGAAAAAAATTATCTTTATTTCAGGCCTTTCAGCTAAAAATTGTTTATCATAGTAAGATAACTTCACCCTTTTGATTTTCTCGAAACAGAACAATTTTTTGTTATCAAACATTGATTATTTTTATTCAGCATCTTCATACCTGAGGAGTAAGTTTTTATTTATTTATTTTTTTTTTATTTAATATTCGATTTTTCATTTTTACCAAAGGCCGATTTTTAAAACCTGCGAAATTGTAACCTCAAAATTCTCGGACAATTTACTCTGAATTCGCTAACTTTTTTTAATCAAATCTTTTTCACCCGCATTCAGGATCCAAATATTCCAGAAGTAAATTTTAATTTTTATTGAAACTGACGATTTTATATTTTTTATCGCAATTCTCAGCCGTGCCTTTTCCAGTTTGTGGTCAGTGTCACTCAGTGTCAGCAACACGTCATCCCGGAAATAATTTTCGTCTTACCATTAAGTCATGATTTCCATTTTACAGAATGTTTTTTCGCTCTCCTGAAAAATTCGAATTTTTTTTTTGTCTATATCTGAATATCTGAATATAAGAAAAATATACGTAATTTTTACAAAAAATGATTTTTCTAATTAAAGTATGAATATTGTCAAAAAGGTAGAAATATTGTCCTTTTGATACTGAAAGTGGAAATTTCGGCTTGATTCGTGGAAATATTAAGAAATATTCCCTACGAAAGTATAAGAAAATTTCCCGAAAGAATAAGCAAAATTTCCCATTTTCATACGGTTTTATTAATTCCCTAACATTACGGAATTATTCTCGATTTTTTCGGACATAGGTCCGCCTTATTCAGAATTTTGTCCGGAAATTGGGGAAAATTGCATATATTTCTTCGAAAAAGCATTTTCCCTAAGAGAATTGGGAATATTCCATGCTGAAGGATAAGGAAAATTTACGAATTTGTTTACAGTGTAGTTTTAGCACGCTCTCGTTCTTTTGGCGCGTGTCTTTTCTCATATTACATTACAAAAAAACTTTTCTGGGAAATTTGGACAGTAATTGGATCACTGTGGTTTCACAATCATGAGCAAAGAATTTGACGTGTGTGCAGAAAAACTGTATTACTGGGGCATACATACAAATTTTTTTACATTTTTATCTGTCGAACTATTAATTATTATCATCAACTCGAACAATTCTATTGTAAAATGTATTTTTGAGTATTAGATAAAAATTAATGTTTTCAATTCTAATTTATATTTATTGTAACTTCATTTTTCTCTAAGTCTTACAGAATTTTCTTTTATCTTTATAATTCTCTATTTTATTGAAATTTGAAAAAATTAAATTATCTTTAAGTAATTTGTATCTATAAAAGCGTTGATGCAAAGCAGACAAGGCGAAAACTCTGAATATATTCCAGAATGGAAATTATAGATATTTTGATAACCTTTTATTTATTTATTCCAAACACTAATGCTTTTCGAATGAAATAAAAAACCTTTAATCCAAAGATAATAATGTATCTGATTATTAAAAGTGTTATGCTAGAATTCTTAAGCTTTTTTATAAATATGCTTCAAAATAGCATTGAAAATCGAACAAGATGTCGGAAATACGCTTCTTCTTGAAGAAATTTATTTTTTCGCTTTATTAAAACTCTGGAAAGAACCAATTCAAAAAAGTACTTTATTTACTTCGATTAAACCAAAATTTGTGATTTAACAACCAAGAATAAACTTTTCGTTTGTCTAACTAACATTCCTTGTAAGACTTTTTAATTCATTAAGACAGGTCTCAATCAATGTAATAACTAACTAAAAATAATCTCCGGTATGTTGGCGTATGCAGAAAAATGTTATATAATGTTATCAACAAACTAATGAACAAAAGTAATTTTTTTGTATTTCGATTTGGTATGAAATATGACAGATATTAATGTGCGATTCGAATTAAGAATACCTGCTGTTTACCAATTATTTAAACAATCAGATCCAAATTTGACAATTTTTTCATGAATAGTCTTCATTTTTTATGAAACCAACTCGAAATGACAAAATGTGCATTTCTTTAGAAAAATTGTTTATATAATTAACAGTTTTTGTCGCTATGAAAAATATGACAGCAAGGACAAAGGCCAAAAGATTTCGAGTTGATTCCGCAAAAAAATTAAGCCTTTTTATGAAAAAATGGTAAAAATGTGTATTTGTTGATAAAGTTGTTTAAATAATTGGTGAACAGCAGCTATTTCATTTCATTTCAGTTTATTAAGCTCATCAAAGACCCTTTACAGGGCTACAATGTTTCACAATTAAAAAAATGTTTATTATATTTTTCGGTATAACATCTCAGCAAGAATACTATATTTTCTGACGAAGTTTTATTAAAATATTAATATTAATTAATGTATGAGAGTACAAAATTAATTTTCAACCTGGAAAAGCTTTATCAACGTCTTTTCAGTTCGGAAAGTAGCCGTTTATACGACAGGAGGAGGGGACACCGAATACACATGCGCACATTACAATAATGCGTTCATAATAATGGGTTCATAATTATGGGCTCATATTTGTACTGCGCGCATGCGCATTCGCCGTCGACCGTGTACGCTTATTGCCACGTCAAACTAACCTCAAATTTCAGAAGTAAAAACTTGTAAATAATACCGTTGTTACATAAAGTATCGTATTTACCAAGGAGTGAAATATCTTTTTATCCTCGCGTGTTTGCAAAACTCACGCTCGAATAAAAATACCGTTTCATTCCTAGGTACATAATATACTATTATTTTGATTCGCGAAGTTTTTAAATTTAAGTTTTTGTAAATAATAAACCGAAAAATAGTGTAAATTTGTAGTTATTAAGAAGCCCAAAAATAATAATCTTTATTAATAATTAATCAATCACAAAAAGAAAACCTCAGACGTGAGCAAGTTACAGTCATGTATCATCATCAATAACATCATCATCACGATAATTAGCATATATCTTTTTAATTAATAATACTATTATTATAATTATTATCAAAGTTAAATATATGACGATCGAAATGTCTTCACCTGATAAGGAACCTCCTCCATGGCCTCCGCGAATGAAGCCTATAAATAAAGTTAAAAAATCATCTTTTTTTCTATTTAGGGGCCGTCCATAAAATACGTAACGCGTTTAGGGGGGAGGGAGGGTCACCTCCAGCATAGCGCTAATAATATATATAAAATTTCGTACACATACTATAGAAGAAGCGTTACATATGGGGGGGGGGGGGCAAAATTGTCAGAAAAAAGCGTTACGTATTTTTTGAACGGTCGCGTATCAAAAATATAATTTATTGTAAATACTTCTTATACTAAGATGACTAGCCATGTTTTAGATTTTCGCTTCTAAACAAATTTCAATATTCTTAAAATGTTTCTTACGTCCTAGCCAACCTATTCCATTACGTCGTCCATGACCACCACTACGACCACCATGTCCATGACCTCCATGACCTTTAGCATCGATGATCTCTAAACAATTATTATGTTTAATTTATTCGATTCTCTCTGGAAATTTGCGCAATTTTGCCCCAATAGTCCTTGGACGCCAATTTGGCCCCAATTGGGCGTCCTACTTTAAATGTAATTAATTAATAAAATATATTGCTTCTATTTTAGACCAGACGCACTCCGACCATAAACATGGAATTTGATTTACTAGCTAAATAAATTCTTAAGAGAACTGTGAAAACCAATTTTTAATAAACTTGATAAATTTTTTTTTTCAAATGCATAAGTTGTTCAGTGTAAATGACATTAATGTGTAATCAATAAATGCAGATTCACAAAATATTAATTAAGAGTTCCTGATATATGAATAATTTTTCATTAACAATTGTATTGTTACAAACAACAGTCTGGGATTTTGAAATGATCTTATGAAAATAAATAGAAGTATATTTTGCATTTTTATAAAGATATCCAAAGTTGAAGCAATTTTTGAATGTTTGAGGTTTTTTTTAAAGTTTATTTCAATTGGTTTGTCAGTAATATTCCGATGTAGTACGTTGATATTTGATGAAAAATGTGAATTTGCGAATTTGTTTATAATAATCACATTTGTCATAAAATTTTAATTCACTCTTTCGGAATATCACTGGTAAACCAATTTAAACAAAACAAAAATAGTACCTCAAGCTTTAAAAAATTGTACAAACAGCGAATTTGTTTATGAGATTTGTTTAGGAAAATCACATTTGTCATAAAATGTCAATGCACTGCTCCGGAATATTACTGGCAAACCAACTGAAACAAATTTCCAACAAAAAAAAAGTAGCACAAACTTTCAAAAATTGCTTAAAATACTTTTTTTTTAATATTATTTGTATGTAAACATAAGAAAGATACTTCTATTTATTTGTTTAATACTTGTACGTGACTTTAAATCAGATCAAAAATAAAAGTCATTTTATAAATATTCAAAATCATTACAAAATGTCAGACTGGTGTTTAAAACAATGCAATTGAACCCTTGGATTATTTGTTCATAATAATTGTTTAGTTGATTAATTGTTAAATACCAAATTAATAATCCATTATAAACTCTCAATTAGTATTTTGCGAATCTGCATTTATCGTTGAGATAAACGATTTTCTATTTATATAAAATAAATAAAAATCATCGTGCAGAAGAGTAAGTGTATTGCCGAGTGAAAAGCCATCTATTGAAATTTTTAAAACTTGTGTATATCTTACATATTATGAAAAAATAACAATTTATGATATTTTCATTGCCAAATTAAAAAACAACGGTCTATAAATATTTGACCAACACTGAGAAAAATAAAAAAATTGTATTGGTTCAACAAATTATTACATTGGTTTGACAAAATGTTTTGATATGCAAACCAAGAAAAAAATTATTGCACAAATACCAATGAAATAATTTTATTATACGAATAAAACATTTTTCTCGTTGTATTATATATATTTTCTTTGTTTAGGTTTTTATACATTTTAAAATTATCCGCGCTTTTTCATGATCTCATGTTGACCAATCAGAACGTGGCGTGAAACAATGCCAGCACTCTCAGTCGTTCGCGTTCCTCAGTGTTGCTTCTGTTCTTTTCGAGGATGTGTAATGGAGTAACCGCTTCGATCGAACAAATGCTAAGTAAAGGTGCAAGTGAATAATATAATAGTGCTTTTTTATAAAGACCCTCAAACTCACCTTTTTATAATACTTGTGAGGTCTATTTTTCGAAAAAGCAGTTTGACATAAGGAAGGTAGAGGAAGAATATGTCGGCAATTTCATTCTTACACCACCCAGTGAAAAAAGTCGAATAGATATAATACGAAAACGAATTCAGATTAGGTTTGGTGTATTCGATTTGCTCTATTCGGCCGAGTTTATTTGATGTAATGAAGGGAAATTATCAGTTTTTCAGGGTAGAAATCAGGGACTGAGAGTAAAAGGTTTTGATCACTTTGGGTTTTGATCCCTGAGCCGATGCAAAATGAATCGTTAGGCTTTACGAGATTGCCGGAAGGTTTTGCTCTTGATGAGAACTTTGTCGAAGATACTTTCAAACGATCCCGAAGGGAGCGGACTGCGATCCGAACGCGTTAGTTTCTGGATTTCTTTTGTTGGTAGTTTGGTGGCCTCTAGCAGATGACGAACCTCTTCTATAACCTTGTCAAAACCTGCGCTGTTTCTGTGGTCATTTCCTTGCTCAGCGGTTTGTTCCTGCTGATGAACTGGGCGCGATTCCGTTTGGGCAAGACTCACCTTCATCCACTTTCTTTTTTGATGCTTTTTTTTAATGCTTAGAATCCGTGGGTGCCCGATAAGGATTTTAGGCTCCTTCATTCTCCGTAAACACACAATACCGCACACCGCTTTATGGACGAACACAGACGGACATTGGAAGGCCTAATCATGCAGAGTATACACGAATATCATTGGTGTGAAACATTCGTCTATCTTTTGAGTAGACAGACAGAAACTAAACATACACATCTGAGATACGTTTGCTTAATCATACGTGATACACGCGAATGTCATTAGTATGTCAGTCCAGTGGTTTTATGATGGATTTCATTAATTATGTTTTCGATAGTTTGTAATTTATCATACTAAGCTGAATGTTTGTGCTCGAGTAGTAAAATACGGAAAAATTTGGATAGTTCTCTGTTAACTCTCTCAACTATATTGGCTTGAGGATGTCTTATAGAGGTGAAGGTTTGCTCTATTTTTTCATTCTTTAATCGATCTCTCCATTTTTTCTAAGTGAATTGCATCCAATGGTCAGAGACAATTCGCTCAGGTTTGCCATATTGGGGAATAAAATTGTTGAATACCCTGATGATTGCAGCCTGTGTTGTTTGTTTTTTTAAGGCATACAATTTGACATATTTTCTGAATCCATCTAGGATTGCAAACACATATCGTAACACAAGTCTGGATGTTGGTAATGGGCCATAGTAGTCAATAGATAATACCGCCAGTGGTGCTGTCATGATAATTGGTTGTAGAGGTGTATGGCTCGCTTGGGTACTGATCCTGTTTTTCTGGCAGATGTCGCAACTCCGTAGTATCTCTTTTGCTAATTTGTATAAGTTAGGATAATGGAAATCTTCATTGATCATAAGTTGGCACTTTCTTGCTCCAACGTGACCATAGATTTGGTGACATTCCTGTATTATCTTCGTGACCATTGATGTAGGCAAGCAGATCTTTCATTTGTCTTTACACCTTTTATGAAGGTAATCTTCATGGAGCAAATATTCTTTTTTGTCTTTAATGTTGTTCAGTATTTCTTTCAATCCAGGCTCTTCCTTTTGCTTCTCCTTTAGTGTTGTGAATTCCTTTCTAAGTAGGTTAGATGGTCTTTTTGCTAGGTGGTATATTATTTGTTGCTTATCCTTGTTTTCGAATGAATCATAGTGTCCTGTTGTTTGTCTGCTCAGGTCATCTGCGATGACATTTTCTTTCCCTGAACAATGTTCTACTCGTATAAAATAATCTTGGAAGGCTAAAATCTATCTGGTTTGTCTTCCACTTAAAAGTTTGCATGTCTGAAGAAATGTGCGAGCCATATGGTCTGTTCGGTGGATGATCTGTGCGCCTAGTAGTATAGTACGAAACTTCTGTAACGACCAGACTAGAGCGAGGAGCTCCTTTTCCGTCGTATAGTAGGATATCTCTGCCCCTTTCAAAGTTCTGCTTCCACACGCTATGATTTTTGCATCTTCTTCTTGATCTAATTGATAAATTACAGTTCCCAAGGCGAAATCGATGGCATCCGTTTGTAGGTAATAAGGTTTTGAAGGATCTGGGAAGTGGAGCATGATCCAGGAACAAAAAAGCTCTTTTAAATCTCTCGAAAGCTTCCTGGTGTTTTTGTTCCCAACGCCACCTAGTCCCTTTTTTCAGCAATTCCAGCATGGGTACCAGTTCTTTGGATAACTTTTCTGTAAATTTTGCACTAAAATTCACAGTTCCCAGAAATCCTTGTAATTGTTTTTTATTTCGAGGCACATTGAAATCCTTTATGGCCTGGATTTTTTCGGGGTCTGGTCTTATGCCATCTGCTGAGATGATGTGTCCTAGAAAGGTAACCTCATTTCGCTTAATGTTTCATTTCTTGAAATTCAGAGTTATGTTATGTGTTCTAAATCTTCCAAAAATCAGTTCCAAATGGTTTAGATGCTCATCTTCATTTTTTGACGCCACTAGTATATCATCTACGTATGAAATTACGAATTCTTGTAGATACATTAACACAAAATCTCAACCACGAATCAAAGTAGCCGTACTAGTTTTTAAACCAACCGGGGTAACATTGTATTCGTAAAACTTTCTTTTATGTGAGAATGCTGTATATTTCTTAGAGTCTGGGTGAAGAGGAATTTGCCAGAAACTCATATTCATATCCAAACTTGTAAGTACCCCTTTATTTTGGCATCTTCGGAATGGAGTCTCCGTACTTTCCGTACCTTCATGATCCTCTTCCAATAATTCGTTCAGTTTCCTTGCATCAAGACATAGCCGAATTTTGTCCGAATTTTTTACTGTTACTACAGAAGAGCTTATATAGGGGCTTGATGATCTGCTGATTATTTCAGAATCGATCATTTCGTGTATTTGTTCATCCACTTGTCTTTCATAATTGATTGGAATTGGATAAGAATGGGGATGGCGTAATTTAGGTGTCTTTACCTCTAGTCGCTGTTGATAACATGAGATTCTTCCTGGTCTTTTTTTGAATTAGTTTTATCGTAGGTGAGTTAGATCTTGACTATATTTTTTGTAAGAGACTTCATCATTGTTTCTTCCTGTATGCTCAGAGTGCAAGTTTTGTTTTCCTGATGGAGTGTAAGAGTATCTTCTTGAAAGTTTAAAATTCCACCTAAAGGTTTTAAAATATCAATCCCCAATACAGATGCTTTAGTGAGTTGAAGTACCACCAATAGCACGCATTGATATTCCATATCTGTTGGACATATCTGTTGGACATTTCTTAAAGGTTTCAAAACTTTCTTCGTAGAATTCTTCTGAGATACAGGAAATCTGACTTCCGCTATCTGCGAGTGCCCCAATACCTCCCTACCGGAAATCTAGACGATTTCTAGATGAGATCGTCTAGGAGCACATCATCTAGAATTTACCCCTTTCTAGATGATACTAGACGAATGCTAGACTCAAAAGTGTCACAGGTTAAACTTACTAGACGCTGCTAAATGAACTCTAGACGAACCCTTGACAAGGCGACCGTCGTAAAATTTCCCTAGACGTTCGCTAGACGAGCTGAGTCTAGAAAGTATCAAGAAATAATCTAGATTTCCGGTAGGGCTATATCTTGAATTGTGGTTTTTACCATGGGACATCCATAGCGCCTTTTAGTTTCTGTTGAATCTTCTTCGAGAAGTTCTTCACGCCAATTATGGTTCAAAGTGTTCAAATGTCGCAGTATAATTATTTTTTTGTCCGTATTCCCCGACATTAGGTATAGTTTAAGGATACGGACTCTAGTAGTTTCCCTGTTTCGTGTTGGATATTCCTAGCATTTCTATCTGTTTTCCTCCAATCCTCCCTTGGTCTAAATCCGTTTTTTTCTGTATCATTGTTATTGTTCTGATAATTTGTGCCAGGGTGTCCAGATCTGTTCCTCCAATTATCCTGTCCTTGAGTTTCTGTTTTTTTTTATTATTTAGTGGGCCTGACTTGTCAAACTTTTCCAATAGTTCTAAAAGCTCATAAAGAGTGGTTGTAGGTTTTCTCAAAATAGCCATTCTGATCTCCTCAGTGAAATGTCTTGAGAGCTTCAAAATTACTTCTTGGCCAGGTATTGGAGGAGTTAGTCCTGTTACTCCTCTGAACATTTTGATGGCATATGATGCCATGTTCGTATCCTGTGAGGGAGAGTAGTAGCCAAACTCCAGTTTTGACTTAATCTCGTGTTGAGTTGTCTCGGTCCAATATCGATTTTTGAACTTTGCACAAAATTCTTGGAAATTATCATTATCTTCCTTCACCAGGTCCCACCAATCTTTAGCTGTTCCCCTCAGACATCTACCGATAATGAATGCACTCTATGTGTTGGTAGGTTTAACTGCAGTCCAAAAATCAGTCAGTTCTTCCAGAAATTTTATTGGTGATGACCCTTCATTGAAGATTGGTATCTTGGGTGTTATCTTGAAACATTCGCTGTTTACTCCACCACCTAGGGTATCTTGCTGTACTGGTCCAAGATTCTGGAATCTCTCTTCCAGCTGATTTTGTCTCAATGATACTAGACGGATGTTTTGTGTATTTTTCCGGACATCTTTTTCAGCTAAATTTAAGATTCGTTTGCTGGTGGTCATAGCACGATCCGTGACATCTTTTAGGCTTCCCTCCACGACTTGGAATGGAATTTCATTCATTTTTCTTAATGAACTAACTTGATTTGTTGTTTCTTTAAACGTTCTAGCCTCCACGTCTTCGATTTCTACACGTAATTCTGCTGCAACTGCATTAAGTTTTCTTTAAACCCCCCCAAGTCTAGAAAAAAGTTCATCAGCTGCCTTTTGTAAATTTTCATTTTCACGTTTGAGTTCAGCGTATTTATCTGTGTTGTCAAAATGGTGTGAGTCTTCTTCATGATTCCTGAGTAGGACCGTTTCCAACGAAGTTAAATTCAATTCCTCGCGTAGTGATGGGCGTTTTTCTGGCCTATTTACTACTTTGGGAATAGTACCCAGAGATCTATCAATAGTTGGTAAAGTATAATCACCGAGTGCGATGGGCAATAATAAAGGCGGTCCATTGCCCCCTGAACCTCCCTTGTTGGTGTATTTACAGAAATATCAGTGACGGTTTCTAAATTATAATCTGCAATTTCTATTTGGGTATTAGCCCTAGTTGCGCGCTTTGGTGGTCAACCGCGAGGCATTGTTTTAGTTTGATTCAATCTGTTTTTATTTTGACTCTGGGTCCCTGTTCGGGCGCCAATCTAACAGTTCAAGTTTCGCTTTACAATTTTATACTTAAGCAATTTTAAATTAAAAGACCCATGACATGCAAACTCAGATTGAATCAAACAATTTTACAATAAAAACTTATTTTGTTCAACTCAATATTATTTTACAAACAATATCTCTGCCATCGTATATTATATATAATACTAATTCGGTAGATTGGTAAAATAAATCAACAGTAATTCGTAGCATTTGATCATATCTCTCAGTCTCGAATTGTCTTTGGACGATTTTCCTAAGGCGTAAATATTATTTCAATGTACACATAAATATCAGTCTATTATGGGTATTCAGGGACACGGTAGCTTGAACAGCGTACACCGCAAAAGGATCGTGGTTACCTTTGGCAGCTTGAATAGCGTTCGCCAGGGAAACAAGATTCAAACTCGGCAGCCTAGACAGCGTGCACCGAGATAGGTTATATTGATATTTCAACCAGAAAATATATATTTTTAAATCAAAAACAGTTTAGTTGTGAATAGTTAAATTTTCTAACAAATTATTGAATTTTCAAGCCAAAAACTCGAATTTTCTGCAAAAAAGTTGAATTTTCAACCCAAATTTATAAATCTTCACCAAAATAGATTATTTTTTAACCAAATAGTTGAATTTTCAACCAAGCATAATAATTTTTTATCGAAAAATACGAATTAACAACCAAAGAGATGAATTTTCAACTAAAATGAAAAATTTTAAACGAAAATATTGATATTTCATCCAGAAAATATTTTTATTTGAATCAAAAAGAGTTTAGTTATAAATAGTTAAATTTTCAACTAATTATTGAATTTTCAAGCCAAAAAGTCGAATTTTCTGCAAAAAAGTTGGATTTTCAACCCAAATTTATAAATTTTCATCAAAATAGATTATTTTTTAACCAAATAGTTGAATTTTCAACCAAGAATAATAATTTTTATCAAAAAAGACGAATTTCCAACCAAAGAGATGAATTTTCAACTAAAATTAAGAATTTAAAACGAAAATGATGAAATTTTAAACAAAAATGATGAATTTTCAACTAAAGTTATAAATGTTCCATCAAAAAAATGAATTTTCAACAAACAAGTTCAACTTTTATCCAAGTTCCATTCAAACCATTCAAAATGTAATAGGTGATATTTGAACCAAAAAATATTCGTATTCAAATCAAAAACAGTTGAAATCATTTTGAAAGACGAATTCTTAACAAAATAGTTGATTTTTCAATCGAAAAAGATTTTTCAGCCAATAAAGAAAATAATTTCAACCAAATCGTTGAATTTTGAGGCTATAAAGTCAAATTTTTTACAAAAAAGTTGAATTTTCAATCTAAAATTATAAATTTTTTACAAAAAAAGTTCATTTTAAACTAAATAGTTGAATTTTCTACTAAAGTAATTACAGTTTCAACCAAAAAGGATGATTTTTTAAAACAAAACTATTGAATTTTCACTTAAATAATAAAGTTGTTAACCACAATTATGGGCAAATATGTTAACCACAAATTTAGGCGAAAAATGTTGTCCAATAAAATGTTATTGTAGCTTCTGCCCTTTTTCTAAAAATGTAATTTTTTTCTTTTCATAACAAGGGTTTATAAAAAATTTGTAGATTTTTTTTGGTTGAACAACTTTTGTCTTTTCATTTTTTTTTTTCTCTTGCTTCGTTTTTCCAAAAGTTTCATTTTTTTTATTTTTAGTCTTTTTTTACGATTAAAAAGAAAATCTACGCGTCCTATCAAAAAATTATTGATGTCAAATTTGTAGCTCTTTTTTGGATGATCAACTTTTGTTGATTCATTTTTCTCATAGTTTGTGTTGTTTGTTCAAAATTCAATTTCTTACTGTTCAGTGTTGTTTTTTACGAATAAAACAAAAATCACGCATCCTATCAAAAAATAATTAATAACCAATTTATAGCTCTTTTTTGGGTGAACAATTTTTGTTTCATTATTTTTTTTGTAGTTTCTATCGTTTGTCCAAAAATTCAATTTTTATATATTCTTAATGCTGTTTTTTTACGAATTTAAACAAAAACTACGCCTCTTATCAAAAAGTGATTATTAACAAATTTGTAGATCTTTTTTAAATGCACAATTTTTATTGATTCATCTTTTTTCGTATCTTGCATAATTCGACCGCAAACTGGAATTTTTTATTTTTCATTATTTTTTTTGTGCGATCAAAATTTGAATTTTCGATTTTTCGAAAAATTCAAAAAATTGTTATGACAATATTGTAGGGTGTTCAAAAATCAACGTTTTTCTATTTCTCACTTTTTTCATATCGTGTGTTGTTTGGCTTTAAATTTTCATTTTAGTTTTTTTTTTCGAATTTTGTAAATGCTATAACTCTAGTCATTTGTTTTTTATCGAAAAAAGTCATGAAAATAAATTGTTCATATTTTAGAATGCTATTAATAACCGTCCATAGAATTTTCAAATTCTAAAAAAAAGTGGTCTCAAAATTTTTGAAAATGCTCTAACTTTTTGAATTTTCATCGAAAATGGCTGCCTAACGAACTTGACCTTAATTTTAGGAGACCTTAGGAGTATACTGAAGGCCAATCCAATCTGTCAATTCTTTCGAAAGTTATCGTGGCAACAGACAGACATACAGACAGACACATGATTAAAAACCTGTTTTTCGGGTTCAAGGGGTCTCAAAACGTGACCATTTGACAAAAACGGAGGAAGTCAAATTTTACATAAATCTAATACCTTCTCTGATGAGAATGTAAACAGATTTTCTACCCAAAGAGATGAATTTTTAACCCAAAAATACGATTTGTCGACCAAGCAGTTGCATTTTTAACCAAAAAAGATTGAAATTCAATGAAATAGTTGAATTTTCAAGCGAAAAGACGATTTTTTGAGAAAATAGTTGAATTTTCAAAAAAAAAGTTTATTTTCAATCAAGATAGACGATTTTTCAAAAAAAAAAGATGAATTTTCTATACAAAAATATGAATTTCCAATAAAACCGTTGACTTTTTAATAAAATAAATTAATTTTTAACGAAAAAAGAAAAGAATTTTCAACTCAGAAGATTAATAAACTATCAAAAGCCGAATTTTCTACAATACAGTTGAACTTTCAACACGAAAATGTGAATTTTCAACTAAAAAGTCAATTTTCTACCAAATAGTTAAATTGTCAAATACAATTAATAGTTCAATTTTTAACCAAAAAGATGAATTTTCAGTCAAGACGATTAACTTCTACCAAGAAGATGAAATTTTTACCAAAAAAGAACAATTTTCAAACCAAAAATACGAATTTTCTAAAACAAAAAATTGCATTTTCAACCAAATAGGATTTTCTACTAAAAGAGATGGATTTTCAACCTACAAAGATGGATTTTCAACCAAGTGGTCGTATTTACAAACAAAAAAGATTGAATTTAAAAAAAAAGTCTCATAAAACAGTTGCGTTTTCAAATAAATAGTTGAATTTTCAAGCCAAAAAGACGAATTTTTGAGAATATATTTGAATTTTCAACAAAAAAGTTCATTTTCAATTAATAAAGATGACTTTCAAAAAAAAGATGAATTTCCTATCCAAAAAGACGAATGTACAATAAAATAAGAATTTTCAACCCAAAAGATTAACAATCTACCAAAAGCCGAATTTTCTACAATATAGTTGAACTTTCAACATGCAAATGTGAATTTTCAACCAAAAAGTCAATTTTCTTTCAAATAGTTAAATTGTCAAATAAATTGTTAAATTTTCTGCCAAAAAGATGAATTTTTATCCAAGGAAATTAACTTACTACCAAAAAGATGAAATTTTTTACCAAAAATATGAATTAAAAACAAAAAAAATTAATTCAAAAAAACAATAGAATTTTCAACAAAAAAGTTAATTTTCAGCCAAGTTGTTGCATTTCCACACCAAAAATACGATTTCTCAACAACATGTAATAGTTGATATTTGAACCAGGAAAGATTTTTATTTTAAATCAAAACAGTAAAAATGTAGCAAAAAAGACATATTTTAAACAAAATACATGGATTTTTAACAAAAAATGGAATTTTTAACTTTTCAGATAAAAAAATTAAATTTCAAATAAAAAAAAAGTAACGAATTTTCCACAAAATAGTTCAATTGCCGACCAAAAAGTTGCATTTTCGACATAAACGGATGAATTTTCAACCAAGAAGATCAATATTCTACCAAAAGACGAATTTTCTACAACACAATTGAATTTTGAAATCTACAACATGAATTTTTAACAAAAATGTCAATTTTCTGCCAAATAGTTAAATTTTCAAATAAATAGTTGAATTCTCAAAACGTGGACATTTTACAAAAACAGTGGGGGGGGGGGGTTAAATTTTACACAAATGTAATACCTTCTCTGATGAGAATGTAAAAATACAAATATTAGCATTTCTTAATTCTGTTTATCTATTTTTTAATCCTGGATTTATAATAACTCTTACGTAATTTATGAATTACCCCCAATATTAAGCGCTAGGTAAAAGTTAAAGAAATTTAAGAAAAATAATTGTTAAAACAAATTATCATTGTTTATAATGATCTTTTTCCAAAATGATGCTAGATAGTTGAGGCTTTACTGAAATTTTCCATTTTTTGTAAACTTTTCACTTAGAGTGAGGTAATATTTAATTCAAGTTAACAAACATAATTTAAACAATTTGTTATTATTATAAATAATATTATCTTTGAACTATGCTAAAAAGGGGCGGTTCTGGTGAAATATTCAAGTTTTTTTCAATGTTCACTCCGAGCGAGCTAAAAACAAAAAATACAACAAAAATTATTATTTAAACAAATTATTATTTTTTATTACTATCTTCTCCTATTGTAATGCTAGATAGTTGCAGCTTTTCTCAAATTTTCGTCAACTTTTCAGTGAAGAGCTAATTAGTGCAAGTTAACAAACCTAATTCTTTAAACAATTTATCATTGTAAAGGTAAGAAATTAGGTTATGCGATGCCCGATGGAGTAAACAGTTTCTAATTCTGTTTTTACTCCAAACACTTACTTTTTAATCTCATCGTTCCTTCTTTCTCTTATAACTATACCTATACAATCGCACTATAATAATTCTTATAAACGTCGTTCAGAAGCTGATTAATAAAACGTAGACGACTTTGCCGGTGCGACGACGGCCCTGGAGGCGAGGATGAGTAGAAAAAGAAAGACAAGACAAGGGAGAAGAAACCGTGTCGAAGATGAAAAGAATGAAAAGAACGTGGTTGTGAGAGAGTGGGATCAAGAGAGGGTAAAAGGGTAGTGGAAGAGCGAAAGAGACATCTCTAGAAAGAGGGTTGAGAGTTGGTGAGAAAAAGGGTGGGCATCTTGGTTGGTGAGAGAGGAAGGGAAAGAGAGTGAGAGTGAGAGAGAGAGAAAGAGAGTGAGAGAAAGAGAGTGAGAGAAAGAGAGTGAGAGAAAAGAGAGTGAGAGAAAGAGAGTGAGAGAAAGAGAAGTGGTACAGAAAGAGAGAAGGAAAGCAGGGAAAGCTAGAAAGAGACAGTAGAGGGAAAGACAGGAGAGATGGGAAGATGTAGGATAGTACCCAATACTCGGAACACACACACACAAAGAGGGTGTAAACCTACGATGGGGTTGGTTCCGAGAGAGAGGGCGCGAACGAATAGAGGGAGAGGAAAGAAGGAAGGGTGGAAGAGTGGGCGAGAGAGGGGGAAAGAGGTACACATTCAGGTGGGGGTTGGCCTGCGTGTAAGCACAATCCCGCCAGTTCCTCGCGAAAGCTCGAGCTGGCCGGGTCGGCCCTCTCCAGTGGCCGTAGTGCGGTCGCACCGATAAAAAGCTTATGGTTTTTGTACTCCTCTCTCCAAGGTGCAGGGAATCTTTCCGGATATCGAATCCTGTGCTTGAAAATAGTTATCATACTGTACGTGTGGGGTGGTTTCCGGTCCAAGAAGCCTGGAGGGTGAAAAAAAGGAGTCACGGTGTTCGCGGCCTACTAACCTGACCTTGGGTCGGCCAGACCAGGTGAGACCCTTACCCCTTGAGCTTCAGACATCACGAACAGTCATAACCTCTTGTCTGAGACTCGGGGATCTTTGAGCTTTAGAGAATGAATAGTATGGGAGGCGCATGGCTGCTTTGTGTGTGTGTGTGTGTGTGTATGATTTGCGTGTGTTATGCACACAGAGCAAAAAGCAACATGCAAGAGAGGCAACTAACTACACATGGCACGTCAAGTCGTCAACTGATTCTGGGAATATTGGCTCTGTGTACGATTCGAACGAGACTGGATTACTAATTCGGTTGTCGGAACTCGGAAGGTTGTCGATATTGTGTTATGGGTCGACCAATTTTCGGGAACTGAGTTCGTTATACTGGGTATAAATTATTCAGATAAAAAGGGCTTTTTCTGGGATAAGATCTCTCTGGTGCTGGCTTATGATTGTAAGGTGTGCTGATTAGGGTGGTCCAAAAATTTAATTTTTTTTTGAATAAATAAATATATTAGGAGGTTTCACGTATTTCCCATAAGAAAAAAAATACTTTTGTAAATTTTATTCAGAACCCTCAATATTGAATCGAGTTGAAACTCATTTCTCTTCACAATTAGCCATAGAATACGAATAAAATATTAATTTTTAAATATCAACAAATTCATTTAACAGAAATATCTGTCTAAACAACTTATTGTTTATAATAATAGTCTTTTAGAATAATGCTAGAAAGTCGTAGTTTTTCAGAAAAGTTTTTTACTTTTGATCCACTTTTCAATTAAAGTGAGATAATAATTAAGTCAAGTTACTAAACATAATTGTTTGAAGAATTTATTATTATTTTTAATAATGTTCTCTTGGAAATTGTTAGAAATTTGCGTTTTTTTTTAAATTTTCAACTTGTTGTCTACTTTTCACTTGGAGTGAAAACGAAAATCACTTCATAAATATCAAAAAGAATTACAAAATCACCTAACATTGTTTATAACAATATAATTGTTATTAACAAATTATTAATTTATAATAAACTATGAACACACTAGCATCAATGATTTTGAACTAATATTATGTTATTAAAGTAACCATATCTCAAATTTTACCATTTTTTCAACTTTATATTTGAATAAAGTAAATATAAATTTTTTTGTTTAAACCGACCAGTAAAAACCCTTAAGTGAAAAATTGGGGTTTGCAAGTTTTTGGCGCTAAGTTTGATTTTTTTGGTTTTTTAAATAAAAATTGTTTCTGATACATAAAATACTACTTTCTACTGATAATTAGATATTTACGTATATTGTTTAAACAATTTATTAATGTTTTTAACAATTTGCTTTTATAATAGAGTTAGAAAGTCGCGGTTTTTTTTTTCAAAATTTCAACTTGTCTTTGACTTTTTAGTTAGGAAGAAGTAATAAATATCAATAATAATTTAAACAAATAGGCTCGCAGTAACTACTTCAAGGAAAATTTACAGTTAATACGATACATATAAAAAATTTTTATATTATTTGAAATATCTGTTTTATTTCAGAAAAATATGTTTAGAAAACAGAAAGAGATTAAAAAAAAATGGTTCTTTCTATTGTTTATTAATTATTTGTTCATAATTGAGAAGTCAAAGCAAAGTTTAAATTTTCAGAAGAAACCTCAACTTTCTAGACATTTTCTAAGAGAAGATGTTATAAACAATGATTAATTGTTTAAACAATTATGTTCCTTAACTTGCATTAATTATTACCTCATTCTAAGTGAAAAGTTGACAAAAATTTTAAAATTTGAGAAAAGCCGCAACTATTTAGCATTACAATAAGAGAAGATAGTAATAAAAAATAATAATTTGTTCAAACAATAATTTTTGTTAAATTTAAAAGTTTTTACCTCGCCCGGAGTGAGAATTGACAAGAAGTTTAATATTTCCAAAAAACCGCACCTTTTTAGCATAATTCAAAGATAATATTATTAAAAATAATAAAGAATTGTTTAAACAATTATGTTTGTTAACTTGAATTAAATATTACGTCACTCTAAGTGAAAAGTTGACAAAAAGTGGAAAATTTAAGAAAAAACCGCAACTATCTAGCATTATTATGGAAAAAGATAATTATAAGACATGATAATTTGTTTAAACAATCATTTTTATTAAATTCCTTCAACTTTTACCTAGCTCTAATTAAAAAGTGGACAAAAAGTTGAATATTACAAAAAACGCAACTTTCTTGCATCATTTAAAAAGAATATTATTAACAATAATAATAAATATTTTAAACAATTATGTCTGGTTTTAATTGGTTATTATCTCGTGTATCTGTAAAGTTGAAAGTAAGTTGAAAAATTCGGAAAAAACCGTGACTTTCTAACTTTATCAACTAACAATGATAATTTGTTTAAACAGTTATGTTTGTTAAGTTTTAATAATTATTACCACACTCTAAGTGCAAAGTAGATAAAAAGTTGAAAATTTCAGAAAAAACCGCAACCTTCTAACTCTATTCTAAGATAAAATGGCTAAAAACGATAATAAATTGTTTAAACAATTTATGTAAACATCCAATTATTAGTATAAGGTAGTATTGTATGTATAAAAAACAATTAGTGTTTAAAGAACGGCACAAAAATCATAATTAGCGCCAAAAACTCGGAAAATCCAATATTTCTCTTATGAGTTTTTTTTACCCTATAAAACACACTTATGGGGGTGATATTCAAAGAGTAATTTTTGATTCGTATTCTATGGATAATAGTGAAGAAAGATGTTGAGTTTCCACACGATTCACCTAATATTGACGATTTTGAATAAAATTTACAAAAACGTCTTTTTTTCTTATGGGAAATACGTGCTAAACTTCATGGGGCATGCGAAACCTCTTAATATATTTTTTTATTTAAGAAAAACGAATTTTTTTGTGGATTCAAAAAAATTTGTGGGCGACATGCACGAAAATTCGAAAAAAATATTCCATTTCATTTTTGGACCACCCTAATGAACAAGAGAGAGAGAGAGAGATCTATCCCAGAAAAAGGGCTTTTTATCTGAATAATTTATACCCAGTATAACGAACGTATTTCCCATAAGAAAAAAAGAAGTTTTTGTAAATTGTATTCAGAATCCTCAATATTAGCTGAATCGATTTATGCGAAGCGCTTATTCGCCTGAAAATTTGGTCAGAGAAGTGGAAAACTGCAGAAAACCAAAACTTAGGGTGTCCAAATTTTTTGCTCTTGAATTTTCATACATATCAGCCGGGAACTTTTTCGAATGCACAAAAAAATCCATTTTTTCTTGTTTAAAATACATATATATATATATATATATTTGGAGGTGGCGCAAGCCCCATGAAGTTTAATACGTCTTTCCCATAAGAAAAAAGACGTTTTTGTAAATTTTTCGAGAGTCGTCAATATTAGCCGAATCGAGTTGAAACTCAACGTTTCTCTTCACGAGTAACCATAGAATACGAATAAAATATCACCCCCATAATTCGGTTTTATAAGGTCCAAAAAACCCCCATGAGTGAAAAAATGGGTTTTGCGAGTTTTTGACGCTAATTATGATTGTTTTGCTGGTTTTTTAATGCAAATTGTTTTTAATATATAAAATACTAATTTATACTGATAAAAAGACGTTTAAATAAATAGTTTAAACAAATAGTTTAAACAATTTATTATTGTTTTTAGCAATTTTCTCTTAGAATAGAGATAGAAAGTCTCAGTTTTTTCAAAAAATGTCTACTTTTTGTCCAATTTTAAATTTCAAAAAAACATAATTGTTTAAACAATTTATTATTATTCTTAATAATATTCTCGTAGAATAATACTAGAAAATTGCAGTTTTTTCTGAAATGTTCAAATTTTTGTTCACTGTTTACTTGGAGTGAGTTAAATAATTAAAGTTAACAAACGCAGTTGTTTAAACAATTTATAATTGTTTATAGCTATCTTCTCTTAGATAAGTGCTAAAAAGTTGCGGTTTTTTCTGAAATCTTTAGTTTTGCTTTGACTTTTTATTTCTGAACAAATAATAAGTGAACCTCAATAAGGATCATTTTTTAAATAGTATTTTATTTTTCTAAGTGAATTATTGTTGCTCTTTTCCCAATGTTTGAAAAAATGAATTTCAAGAAAAAGCTATCTTATATAAAAGACAAAAACAGAGAATGGAATAATTAGGAGTAGGTGGGAGAACTAGGTGTATAAATTACTTATTAATTTCTTTTTTAAATTACAACAAGAAGTTTATTGCAAAACGCAGAAGAAAAATGTAAAATTGAACATATTTTGATATGAGCCCCCTCTAGCAAAATATACTCACGAAATGAAAGAGATTGTTTAAAATATGTTTCTATCTAATGTTTATTTAACATTTGTTCATAATTAACAAGGCAAGGCAAAGTTGAATATTTCAGAAGAAACCGCAACTTTGTAGCACTTATCTAGGAGAAAATAGATATAAAAAATAATAAATTGTTTATACAACTGTTTTAATTAACTTGCATTAATTATTACCTCACTAAGTGAAAAGTGGGGAAAAAGTTAAAAATTTTAGAAAAAAACCGCAACTATCTGATATCAATATAGATGAAGATAGTTATTAACAATAATAATTTTTTTAAACAATTATTTTTGCTCAACTTAAATAATTATTGAGTCACTCGAAGTGAAAAATAGACAAATAGTTGAAAAATTCAGAAAAAACCGCAACTTTCTACCATTAAGCAAAGAGAATATTATTAATAATAATAATAAATTGTTTAAACAATTATTTTTCTCAACTTGAATTAATTATTACTTCACTCTAATTCAAAAATGGAACAAAGTTAAAAAATTCAGAAAAAAAGCCATTTCTAGCATTATTCAAAGATAATATTATTAACAATAATAATAAATTGTTTAAACCAATAACTTTTTAAACATTGATGAACTTTTACCTCTTTATAATTGAAAATTGGACAAAAAATTGAAATTTTTTGAAAAAACCGCGACTTTCTATCTCTATTCTGAGAGAAAATTGCTAAAAACAATAATAAATTGTTTACACAATTTATGTAAACATTAAGTTATCAGTGTAAAATATTGTTTTATGTATTAGAAACAATTTTCATTAAAAAAACCGCAAAAAAATAATAATTAGAGGCAAAATCTCGCAAAATCCATTTTTTCACTTATGGGGTTTTTTTTGGGACCCTATAAAACAGTTTTATGGGGGTGATATTTGAAAAGAAATATTTTATTCGTATTCTATGGCTAACTGTGAAGATAGATGTTGAGTTTCAACTCGATTCAGTTAATATTGAGGATTCTGAATAAAATTTACAAAAACGTCTTTTTTCCTGTGGGAAATACGTTAGTTACACTGGGTATAAATTATTCAGATAAAAAGGGCTTTTTCTGGGATAAGATCTCTCTCTCTCTCTCTTGTTCATTATGGTGGTCCAAAAATGCAATGGAATTTTTTTTCTCGAATTTTCGTGCATGTTTCCCCAAATTTGTGCGAATCCACAAAAAATGCGTTTTTCCTGAATAAAAAATTATATTATGAGGTTTCACATGCCCCATGAAGTTTAACACGTATTTCCCATAAGAAAAAAAGACGTTTTTGTAAATGTTATTCAAAATCCTCAATATTAGGTGAATCGTGTAGAAACTTAACATTTGTCTTCACAATTATCCATAGAATACGAATCAAAAATTACTTTTTGAATATCACCCCCATAAGTGTGTTTTATAAGATTCAAAATAAAAACCCCATAAGAGAAATATTGGATTTTCCGAGTTTTTGGCGCTAATTATGATTTTTTTGCCGTTTTTCAAACACTAATTGTTTTAAATACATAAATATTACCTTATACTGATAATTAGATGTTTGCATCAATTGTTTAAACAATTTATTATCGTTTTTAGCCATTTTCTCTTAGAATAGAGTTGGAAAGTTGCGATTTTTTCTGAAATGTTCAACTTTTTATCTAATTTTCACTTAGAGTGTGGTAATAATTAATGAAATTTAACAAACATAATTGTTTAAACAAAGTATTATTGTTAGTTGATAAAGTTAGAAAGTCATGGGTTTTTCCGAATTTTTCAACTTACTTTCAACTTTTCAGTTACAGCGAGGCAATAAACAATTAAATTTACCAGACATAATTGTTTAAACAATTCATTATTATTCATAGTAATATTCGTTTAGAATAGTGCTCTAAAGTTGCAGTTTATTCTACAATTTTCCACATTTTGTCCACTTTTTAATTAGTGTGAGGCAATAATTCAACTTAACAAAAATAATTGTTCAAACAATTTATGATTATTTTTAATAATATTCTTTTTGATTGATGCAAGAAAGTTGCTTTTTTTAAATATTCAACTTTTTGTCCACTTTTTACTCAGAGCTACGTAAAAGTTAAAGAAATTTAACAAAAATAATTGTTTAAACAAATTATCATTGTTTATAACTATCTTTTTCCATGATAATGCTAGATAGTTGCGGCTTTTTCTGAAATTTTCCAGTTTTTGTAAACTCTTCACTTAGAGTGAGGTAATATTTCATTCAAGTTAATAAACAATTTGTTATTATTTTAAATAATATTATCTTCGAATTATGCTAAAAAGGTGCGATTTTTGTGAAATATTCAACTTTTTCTCAAATTTCACTCCGAGCGAGGTGAAACCTCAAAAAATTTAACAAAAATGATTGTTTAAACAAATGATTATTTTTTATTACTATCTTCTCCTATTGTAATGCTAGATAGTTGCGGCTTTTCTCAAATTTTCCAATTTTTGTCAACTTGTCACTAAGTGAGGAAATAATTAATGCAAGTTAACAAACAATTGTTTAAGCAATTTATCATTGTTTATAATATCTTTTCTTAGAAAATGTCTAGAAAGTTGTGGTTTCTTCTGAAAATTTTAGTTATGAACAAATAATTAATAAACAAAAGAGAGAACCATTAAAAAAAAATCTCTCTTTTGCGAACCTATTTTTCTGAAATAAAACAGATATTTGAAATAATATTCCAATTTTTTATATGTATTATATTAAATGTAAATTTTCCTTGAATTAGTTACTGAGAGCCTATTTGTTTAAATTAGTATTAATATTTATTATTTCTTCCTAACTAAAAAGTCAAAGACAAGTTGAAAATTTCAGAAAAACCCGAAAATTCCTAACATATATTCTAAGAGAATATATTTATAAACTGTAATAAGTTTAAACAATTATTTTTGTGAAATTGCATTAATTATTATCTCATTATGGAAAAAGTGAACAAAAAGTAAAAAAAAAAATAAGGAAAAACTACAACTATCTAGCATTACAACAAAATATATTTATAAACAATAATAATTTGTTTAAAAGATCATTTTTGTTAAATTTAATTGATTATCACCATACTCTAAGTGAAAAGTTGACAAAAAGTTGAAAATTAAAAAAAATCGCAACTTTCTCACATTATTCCAAGAGAACATTATTAAAAATAATAATAAATTCTTTAAACAATTATGTTTGATAACTTGAATTAATTATTATCGCACTTCAATTGAAAAGTGGAACAAAAGTGAAAATTTTTTATGAAAAACTACGACTTTCTAGCATTATTCTAACAGACTATTATTATAAATAATAAGTTGTTTAAACAGTTATTTCTGTTAAATTAATTTGATTATTGCCTCGCTCTAACAAGTTGAAAATAAGTTGAAAAATTTGGAAAAACCTGCGACTTTCTAACTCTATTATAAGAGCAAATTGTTAAAAACATTAATAAATTGTTTAAACAATACATGTATATATCTAATTATCAGTAGAAAGTAGTATTTTATGTACCAGAAAAAAAATTTTATTTAAAAAAACCCCAAGATAATTATAATTAGGGCCAAAAATTTGCAAAACCCAATTTTTCACTTAAGTGTTATTCTTGGCCGGTTTAAACAAAAAAATTTAGATTGACTTTATTTAAATATAAAGTTGAAAAAACTGGTAAAATTTGAGATATGGTTGCTTTGATAACACACTATTAATTCAAAATGATTGATGCTAGTATATTATGGATAAATAAACACTCGCGAAGCATAATTTTATAGTTTATTATAAATTAATATTTTTTATTAACAATTATATTGTTATAAATAATGTGAGGTGATTTTATAATCGTTTTTG
Organism: Andricus grossulariae; assembly: GCA_011634705.1. Classification (NCBI taxonomy): domain Eukaryota; kingdom Metazoa; phylum Arthropoda; class Insecta; order Hymenoptera; family Cynipidae; genus Andricus; species Andricus grossulariae. The sequence continues at coordinate 16,850,698 of JAABKJ010007545.1, forward strand.
ATATTTATGAAGTGATTTTCCTTTTCAATCAAATATAAAGTAATACGTAAACATTAAAAAACGAAAAAAAATTAATGTCTTATTGTTATAAATAAATTTTATAAACAAATGCCCAGTTTGAACAATTTTTTAATGTTTGTGGCACTTTTTTTTTAAAAACGAGTTTTGTTTGACTTTTCAGTTATGCTTCAATTAACTATACTGTCTTTTTATAAGCGTGATTGTTATTAACAAATTTTATAAACAAATGAACAGTTTGATCAATTTTGAAGAGTTTCAGGTACTTTTTTTAAGAATGCTTAACAAAAAGTACCTGTAACTCTTCAAAATTAATCAAACTGTTCATTTGTTGAGAAACAAATCATTGTTATAAAGAATACTTTAACCATTGTTTAATAACAATCACGGTTATGAAATTAAATTATAGTTCACTGAAGCTTAATTGACAAGTCAAACAAAACACTTTTTTAAAAAAAGTACCTCACACACTCAAAAAGTTCTCAAACTGAGCATTTGTTTATAATATTTGTTTATAATAATAAATTAAAAGCGAAAATCATTTAGTAACTATTAAAATCTTTCAAACTTTATGTAGCATTGTTTATAACAAGAAAATTGTTGGTAACACATTATTTAATTATAATAAACTATCAATTTATGCTTCGCGAATGTTCATATATCGAGTTCATACTAATATAAATCATTTTATATTAATTAACAATTTTTTAACTTTGTTTTTAAATAAAGTTTAGGAAAATGTTGCGGGAAAGTTAAAAATCTCAATTATGTGAGAATTTTTGAGCACTTTATTTTCGTTTTTTTTGCCAAAAAATATTATTGGTCGACTAGTGGAATAATTATCAATATTTTTAAGTAATTTTCAAATATTTAAACAAATTGAATTTGTTAAAAAAATTGTTTCCTCTAAAAAATTCTGCTTTTTTCTAACAGAATCAAAATCACCGCTGCCTTTATATATTGTATATGTTTTCGGTACCCCATTTATTATTTAATAAGCTCTTATTTGTTTAAACAAATTAAATTTATTTACACAATATTTTTCACTGTAGGGTGGCCAAAAATATATTTTTTCCATTGTCATGCTTTCTGCCCTTAAATTTGTTCGTTAAAAAAAAAAATACTTTTTTTTTTTAGAAAAAATTGATATTTAGAGGTTCCGCAAACCCCATGAAATTTGAACACGCATTTCCCATAAAAAAATACTTTTTTGTAAATTATGTACAGAATCGAGTTATCATTTAACTTTTCACTTCAGAATTAGTCATAGAACACAAATAGAAAATTACTTTTTGAATTTCAAGTTTTAAAGGGTCCTCAAAACCCCCATAAAGTAAAAAATTAAGTTTTGCGAGATTTTGGGCATAATTCTTATTTTGTCGCTGTTTGTTTTAGTCCAAATTGTTCCTAATGCATAAAATATTAATTTGTATTATTAATCAGATATTTCAACAAAGCTTTGAAACTATTTATTATTATTTATAACAATATTCTCTTAGAATAATGCTGAAAAGTTTAGGTATATTTCTGAAATTTCCAACTCTTCTTCAACTTTTCACTTACAGTGAGGTAATAATTAATAAAAGTTAACAAACTATCTTCTCGCAGAATAATGCCAGAAAGTTGTGGTTTGTCTAAAGTTTGGAACTTTTCTTTTGCTTTTTAGTTAAGAACAAATAATTAATAAAAATTAATTAAATAGGTATCAATCAAATAGTAATTTACTATAAAGTCTAGTGTACAATAAGAGGTTAATGAATAATGTTAACGTTTTAGTTTCAGAAAAAAATTTCCACAAAGGATAAAGATTGTTTAACAAAATTATTCTCTTTTTATTTATTTATTATTTGATTATATCCAAAAAGTCAAAGAAAAGTGGAAAATTTCAAAAAAAAAGCAAGTTTCTAGCAGTATTCTAAGAGAAGTTATAAACAGTATTAAATTGTTTGAATGATTATGTTTGTTAACTTTGATCAAATATGACCTCGATCTAAATAAAAAGTTAAAAAAGAGTTTAGAAATTTTATCAAAAACCTACAACTTTCTAGCATTATTCTGAAAGAATACTGTTATAAATAATATTATATTGTTTAGGCAATGAATATTGTTAACTTTAATTTAGTATTTCCTCGTTTTAACTGAAAAGTTGAACAATGCAGAAAAAAACCGCAACTTGACACCTCTATTCTAGGAGAAAATTGCTATAAAAAATAATACATTGCTTAAACAATTTTTCGAAACATCTGATTATCATTAGAAAATATTTTATGTACTTTAGAGAATTTGTACTAAAACATTCGATGTGCCTAATATTGACGATTCGGTCCAAAATTTACATAAAAGTATTTTTTTCTTATGGGAAATACGTGTTAAATTCAAGGGGTTTGCGAAAACACAAAATATCATTTAAAAAAATAATTATGATTTATGGGTTGAGCAATTTTTTGGAATTGAGTTCGTGATGCTAGATATAAATAATTCAGATAAAGAAAAGGGTTTTTCTGGGAAGAGATCTTTGGTGGCTTATGATTTGGAGATGTATTCTATTATAGGAATTTTGTGTGTATTTTCAATAATAATGATAGATTTATGATTGATGATATTTACCGTAAAATGGGGCTAAGTGGTTCGTTTTTTAGATTTTTTACAAAAATGCCATGAAGATATTTAAATTAGATATGGTTGCTTCCAATAAATAATATCTGTCTGACAGTTTAACTTTTAACACAGAAAGATGAATTTTCAACCAAAAATGTAAAATTTGATATTTCAACCGAAAATGATTTTAATTTTGAATAAATTCATCCAAAAAATACGAATTTTGAATAAAATAGTTGATTCTTGAAAAACAAGTTAATTCTTGAAAAACAAGTTAATTTTCCACCTTCTAGTTGAATTTCCTATAAAAATAGTCTAATTTTAAACAAAGTAGCTCAACTATTAGATAAGTAGTTGAAATTCCAACCAAAGAAGATTTTAATTCTAAATTAAAAACAGTTTAATTGATCCATAAAAGACGAATTTTGAAGATATATTTCAACCCGAAAATATGAATATTCAACAAAAAAGTTTATTTTTGATAAAATAGTTGAATATTCAACCAAACTTATGCATCTTCAATTAAGTCGGTTAATTTTCTACCAAAAAAGACAAATTCGCGACCAAAGAGACGAATTTTTTACTGAAATGATGAATCATCAAACAAAAAATTAGATTCTAAACAAAAATGTGCAATTCCATTATTAACCGAGTAGTTGAATTTTCAACCAAAAATGATAAATTTTTCAACAAAAATTGTTATAGTTGATATTTCAACCAAAAAAGATTTGAATTTTAAATAAAAAAGAATTCATCAAAAAAATACAACATTTCAAAAGAATAGCTGATTTTTCAACCAAAAAAGATTTAAAAACTTAATTTTCAAACAAATGATTGAATTTTATACCATAATAGTTGAATTCTCAACGAAAAATTTAAAAGTAGATATTTCAAACAAAAAAGATTTTAATTTTAAATCAAAAACCAAAAACAGTTAAACTTTCAATCCAAAAAGGTGAATTTTGAACAAAAAAGTTAATTTTCAACCAAATAGTTGAATTTTCGACCATAATAGTCTAATTTCTAACCCAAAAAGATGAATTTTCCACAAAATAGGTACATTTTCAACAAAAAAAGATGAATTCTAAACAAAAAAATGTAAGAGTCGACATTTCCACCAAAATATATTTTAATTTTGAATCAATTTCTCCAAAACTAGCTGTGAATTCGGTCTCGAGTTTTTCTACTTTGTTTTGTATTTATAATTATATGGTGCTCATTTCACGAGCACTTTGCTTCCCGTTAAGAAATGTATTTGCTTCCTCGTAGAGGAAGCATTAGTGATTTTTTAAATAATAGACAAACCAAAGTTTTCATTTTGATCAGTTTAAACATACAAATTTACAAAAAATACAAAATTACAAAATAATACAAACAATTTCTAAAATACAATGACAAATCAGACAAATCAAATTTCATATCCTATCCCTTTCCCAGCTTTATGTTTTTTTTACGAAAATTGTCACCATTTTATTTTTTTTTAAATTTATGATCAAAAAGACTTTTCTATTCATGCATTCATTTTGAATTGTGTCGATGGAAAAAGTTTTTTTTTGTTCAAAGCAGATCTTTCAAATATTATAAATGATCATAACTTCCTTACTCTTCAATAAACTGTATTAATATAATAGGACAATCGATTTGCCTTGAATCAATCAATCTGTTCCGTTCTGGCATCAATTTTGAATTATTTTAGTGAAAAAAGTTTTACTATAAAAAACCGTTTATTCAAATGTTATGCATTGCCATAGCTTTCTTACTCCTCAATAAAATATATGAATATTATAGGTCAATCGTTTTGCATCGAATCAAGGAATCTTTTCCGTTATTGCATCAATTTTGACTTATGTTAATGAAAAACATAATTACTATAAAAACCCGTATTTTCAAATATGCTGCATTCCCATAGCTTCCTTGCTGTTTAATAAAGTGTATCAATATTATAAGTCAATCGATTCGTCTTGAATCAATACATATTTGCTATTCTCATATCAACTTTAAATTATGAGAATGAGAACATTTTCACTATAAAAATCGATTTTTAATATAATATAAATGACTACGACTTCTTTACTCTTTGATGAAATATATCAATATTATAGGTCAATCGATTTGCATCGAATCAAGGATTCTTTTCCGTTATTGCATTAATTTTGACATATGTTGATGAAAAAAATTATACTATAACAAACCGTATTTTCGAATATCATACAGCTTTCCTACTCTTTAATAAAATGTATTAATATTATATGACTATCGATTTACATCGAATCAAAGAATCTTTTCCGTTATAGCATTAATTTTGACATATGTCGATGAAAAAAATTTTACTATAAAAAACCGGATTTTCAAATATTATGCATTACCATAGTTTTCCTACTCTTCAATAAAATGTATCAATATTATAGGTCAATCGATTCGTCTCGTACCAACACATCTTTTCTATTCTCACATCAAATTTAAATTATGAGAATGAGAACATTTTCACTATAAAAGTCGATATTTAATATAATATAAATGACTATAACTTCCTTACTCTTTAATGAAATGTGTTAATATTATAGGTCAATCGATTTGCATCGAATCAAGGAATATTTTCCGTGATTGCATTAATTTTGACATATGTTAATGAAACAAATTTTACCATAAAAAACCGTATTTTCAAATATTATGCATATAAGGTGTATCAATATTATAAGTCAATCGATTCGGCTCGAATCAACACATCTTTTCTATTCTCACATCAGCTTTAAATTATGAGAATGAGAACATTTTCACTATAAAAATCGATTTTTAATATAATATAATTGACTATAACTTCCTTACTCGTTAATAAAATGCATCAATATTATAGGTTAATCGATTCATCTCGAACCAAGGAATCTGTTATATTCTTGCATCAACTTTGTATTATGTGAATGAAAAAGGTTTTACTACACTGTTAGAAATTTTTGCAGTTTTATTTTACACGGGCATATTAAATTTCCTATATGTTTACTAAATTCATCACACTTTGTAATTTTAGTATACTTACGTATACTAAATTTCTTTTATGAAGCTATATGCATACTAAATTCTTTCACGTATATGAATTTCATAGTTCTGTATACAAACATTCATATATACGTGTTTACTATATTCAGCCGCGCAAGAGTGCGTTTTGATTTACACGAGTCAGGCGACGTGGCCGGTGGCATTTTTTTGAGTTCTTTGTAATGCTAAAAGGTTCGGCTTCTTTCTGCGAGTATCTGCGAAGTCTTCTCTATAAAGGTATGTTCAATTCATTAACGTAAATGTAGATTAACCATATGATTATATGAAAATTAAAACTTTATTCTTTAATTTCATTTTTCTTCTGATTATGTTTACAGATGATGATGATGAAGACGGAACCCACACGAAACGGAACGCGTATACTGAATTTAGTATATGCGCATACTAAATTTCGTATACATGTATACTGAATTTAGTATATGCGTATACTGAATTTCATGTACGCGTATACTAAATTTAGTATATGCATGTACTAAATTTACTGTACGCTGGTATACTAAATTTAATTTCATGTTGTGCATTCTTGCTTCCGTTATAGTGATGCCGTTCGATACGAGACTGTCTCGATATCGTATCGAAAAATCTCGGTTTTTTCTCGTATCGGTATTGGTTTCCGAGACTCCAGTCTCGGTTTTGTCTCGCATCGGTTTGGTATCGAAAAACCGATATATCGCTCGGATCGTCTCGGGATTCTGAGACTCAACAGCCAGATGGTGGCTTCCTACAGAACAACGCAGTGGAAGGGGAACGGCGACGAGTTTCAACTACCTGAGTACCTTTCACTTTTTGTTAATTGGGCTGCCCAGTTGGGGCCCAATTATAAGTTGGGCTAAGTTGGGCCGATTTCCACATGGGCACTGGTACCATCAGAAAATATCGGTTTAAAATTATTTGAAATCCTTTTTTCTGGAATATAAGTTTAAAACTCAATTTTCGTGAATGTTATGAATAAGGTTTTTGGTATCTTTAAATAAATATAATATACTGTTTGAAGGTATTAGCTATGAATAAAATGAAAAAGGTGGTTAAAATTAATAATCTTAAGGATTGTAATGATAATTGCATAAATCTATAACTGATCAAAGATTGTAAAAAATGGTTACTGTTAAATGTGTAAGTTTTATTAAATAGTAAATAAATAATTAATGAATTAAAAATATATACACATAGAGTTATAATAACAATAAATTAATAATAAGGTGAAAGTCAAGATAAAATCAAAACAAAAATGAATTGATAATAGTAAATGAATGAATAATTGAGTAGATAATCAATTGATGGATAATAATTACGTTATACCACAAGTAAGACTATTATTTATTTATATAAATGAAAACCTTCTAGGTTGCATTCAAATTAAATTGTCATTAAATATTCTACAATAATTTTTAATATATCAGTGGGAAATTAGAGTAGTGAAAAAATTGAACTCATGTGAATTCGTTTTTATTGATAGTGATATGTATTTTAAACGTATACTCGCATATTGATGAAACACTTTCGCAAATTTGTTTCATTCTGGCGGAAAATAAATGAAACATTTACAGATTAAATTTTTTTTCTAAATCGCAAGGATGCCTAATAGGGCGGCCTGAACATTTTTGATATCAATTATGGCTAGTAAAAATCTTCTTCTACATATTAAAATGAGTCCACATGATTTTTTTCAGATTTTTAAAATTATGTCTTTAGTTAGCGGAAATTTTTTTTAGTTTGAAACTTTGTGATGTACCCTGCCTATAAGTTACTATATATGCATATTAATCAATACACTGTTCTAATCGATACAATGTACGCTTGTAATTGCGCATGTACTTTCTGGTACTTTCCATAGACAGAAGGTTCTAGACGTGCTGCCATATATAACCCGCCCGTTTGGGTCAGTTAGTTAGTTCTTCGTTATCTCTCACTTGTAATTCATCTCATAACTCGTTTAAATAAAGCGTATATAAATATATTACGTGTTAATATTGCTGATCTTGATCCTGAACGTTATCAGCGCATAACAATTCAAAGAAACCAAAATATTTGTTTCACGCATCAATGAATTACTTATTTAAAATAGAATGTTTTTTAATTCAAAGCCTCAAAATCATTGAACTAAAGAAATATTTCTTTGGATGCGAAAGCGAGATTCAAAGAAACTAGGTTCTTAGTTTTGAAGATATCAATTCCTTGAGTTAATTATCTCATATTCTGAGACCAAAACATATTTCATTATTTTAAAGAAATAGCGCCCAAAGAAATTATTTCTTTGAATCAATGCATGCGTTTGATGCTTTTAAACAATATTCATCTCAATTAAGTTAACGGTTTTCATGGCTCAAGTAAATGGAATCAAAGAAATGCATTTCTTTGGATTAAAACTTTTTTTTCAGTGTAGAAACAGTTACTGCAAATCTCTCTCACAAACATTCAAAGCAGTTTCAGTGCAAAAAATTATTTTTCAGGACAAATTTTTATATTTACTTATTTAATTTGCTTAGAAAATCAAAAACTGTTGTCTTTGAACATACATAATCAAACATATATCACTTTTCCGAATATCTACATAATTTCAGATAATTCAGGAAGAAACGAATTCAAAATTTTTGCAAAAAATTGTTTACAACATTTACAATTGTTGATGTTTCATAAAAATTGTGACTAACAGTCACTTTTACTATAATTTAAAGCATATTCATCCGAAAACAAATATTTTTCAACAAAAATTACACTATGTGGCTGTTTGTTAATGTCATTTGTTTATGACAATCAAAACAGATAATAGTCAAATTACTTGTATTGTGGGAGTACTCTTGCATCGCTTTGAGATGATTTTCATTATATGCAAACCGCTGTTAAAGAGTAAATAATAATGTTGTGAAAAATCTCGATTTTCTCATACTTTGAGTAAACATATAATAAAGAAACAAATAAAAATGAAACAATCTATGACCAAGGTTCTCTTGGAAATTTAGCGCACTTCAATCTCAAACAAAAATAATTGCAGATCGGGGCAAAATTGAAGGCTGTAGACTGTTTTGAACGAACAAAATTCGCTTCCTCCCACAGTACGGTGTATCTGGGCATGTTATCGTGTGCACTTCAACATTTCTATTGTCACTGCAAATCTTAACCGATTTTCATGAATCTTTTTTCCACTTTCTTGAAATTATATGAATAATATATTTCTGATAATTAAAATTGAAACACGCGACGCTTTCATAATTTCATTTTTTTGAACCGGCCTGCATCTCACAACAATGAAAGGGTGATTCATTTCGGGTAATTCGATGCGCTCCGGAGTCTCTGCTCGCGCTCCGGGGAGTCTGTCTAAAAAATTTGACGGGGGTCGATTCGGCATGTCCTGAAAATACGCATTCAGCTAGTACTGAGCATCAGTGAATTTTTGTTTCTATTGTTCTTTTCTTTTTGTTTATAACGTAAAATGTAAACATTTTTTCAAAAAACCGTATTTAGCCGGCAAAACAGACCAATATTCAGAGAAGGTATGAAAAATATCAGACAAAAATATTCAACCGTGCGGCCGGAAACTGGAATCGCGTTTTATAATGCTGATAAATCCCCGCAAGGCGATATCACAACGGTGCTGACGTCAGCGTGCTCATGAAACACCTTTCCTTGTAACTACACTCCCGAAGTTCTTCGTGCTCTTTCTATCGTGTGTATCATATTCTCTTCCATAATTTTTTATTTATATATTTTTTTATTTATTTTATTTATTTTTGTAGTTTTTACAGTAGTTTACAGGGTTTGGGTGTTATACGTCACTCGAGCTTTTATCTAGGTACCAAAAAATAAAAATTTTCGACCAAATACATCAATCGTCAATGAACTGGTTCATTTTCAAACCAATAGGATTACTTTTTTACCAAAAAAGACGGAATTTTAATTTGAAAAAACATAAATTTTCAACCAAATACTTGAATTTTTAATGAAAAAAAGAAAAAATTTTGGACCAAAAATGAAACAGTTAAATTTTCAGTTAAAAAAATTAGTTTGAAACCAAAACAAGTAGAATTTGTAATTTTCAACTAAGAAAATGAGTTTTTAACAAAACAGTTGAACTTTCGAGCAAATAGTTGAAATTTCTATCTAATTGTTGAATTTTCCATTCGAATTTTACGAATATTCCACAGAGCAGTGAAATGTTCAACGAAAAAGTTAACTATTGACCAGAACAGAATAATTTTTAACCAGGCAGTGGCATTTTCAACCAAAAAGAGATCAAATTTCCACACAAAGACGTGAATTTTCAAACCAAAGAAAAAAATAAAATTTAGTCAAATTCTTCCATTTTCATGCTAAAAAGACGAATTTTGAACAAAATATTTGAATTTTCAATTAAAAAGAATATTTTTTTCAAATTGTTGATTTTTGGACAAAATTATTAAATTTTGAACCATAAAATATGAATTCTGAATCGAAAATTTAATATTAGACTTTTCAGCCGGAAAAAATGAACTTTCAACAAAAATAGTTGGATATTATTATCGGGTTCCATTAATTCAGCTCGCATTTAAGTCAGAAAACGAGAAAAAAGGGTAAGACTGGGGAAAAGTGGGCAGACTATGAAGAATGCGATAAATAAATAGGAATGTTGAGAAATTATAGACCACGAATATAGAGTAGTTGAAATAAACATAATAGTAATAGACTACAGAAAGAGTTAAGGACTACGGAAAACTTTAAGCTCTGCAGAAATGATAAAATTGTACGTTTATCAAACACAATACTTATTGTTACCAACACTTATCATTTTTTTAAACTAATATCGTTAAGGATCCACGTTTATTTACTTAATGGAGTTTATATTTTATATCTGCGTTCGTTCCCTAAGTTCATAGATTTTAGTAAAATAAAATAATATCAAGTAAACCACAAGTACTGCTGTCACAATTATCAATAAGGAAACATATTTTGTTACATATAATCTACTATTAGGTACAAGATTGCGCTGACAAACAGCTGTTTATAATAAAATCAGATTATGTTTTTTTTTAGTAATTGGCGGACTTGAAAACATATTACGTAATATATTTTTTGGTCACGTATCCCTTCCCCACATGTAACATAGCATAGAAAAATTGTTAACATACACCCCCCCCCCCTATCCACCCATACCAAACTTAATGTAATTCATGCACGGCCCATAGGGCTCGATATGAATAGACTGTTGAGCTGGAAAAATTTTATATTGCGTAAATTTATATTCTACGTATTTTACACCTTTTGACTCACCTATGCTTTTTTCCATAAGTGCCTCTAGATGTATTAAACATTTTAGTAAAATAACGTTGTGTTAACGTCATCAGTAAGCCATTCAAAATTATTACTGAGCCACGCGTATAGTGTCAACAGTGTTTGATAGTTTGCTAGGCAATCTCGTCATTGAACAATATTTAAAAACCGGAGTCAATAGATTGTTCAATCAATAGACCTGGCTTTCCGGATGTTTTTTTGATATTGTGAGACACAATATAGAATTTCCATCCTCACCTTGTGAAAGAACGTATTTATAGACAGCAATATGCATACACACGGAAATAGTGCTTATTTTTCTTTGGGTCTGACAATTTGCTAATTTTGACGATAAATGTCATGGCCGCTAAAATCAGAAACACTGCTCAGATAATGGATTGTGCAAAGCTATTAATCGCTATTGGTTTGGTAAAAAACTTAACTTTACATATTAAGAAAATTCAGGCAATAGGTACCTTCACTATTTCTTTTTGCATTTAATATTTTATGCGAAATTGAGAGCGTGTGGCTCATTATTGAAGAGGGGCCCACTATTGTTGTCATTACCCTAGGCGGGTGACGGACAACTTTGCACGTAGCAACTTTGCACGTGCCCAACTGTGCACGTCGAGAGCCGGACGGACAACTGTGCACGTCCAAGTCCACAAGAGCCCATCTGTGCACGTCGAAATTTCGTCGTGTACAGTTGTCCAAGTACCATCTGTGCACGTGCACAGTTGTGACTTGGACAAATGTACGCTTCTAAATTTCGACGTGCACAGTTGTCGCTTGTACAACTGTGCACGTGCACAGATTGTACTTAGACAACTTTGCACGTTGAAATTTCAACTTGCACAGTTATCCAAGTGACGACTGTGCACGTGCACAGTTGTCCGCCTGACCAAAGACGTGCACAGTTGTCCGTCTGGCCATCGACGTGCACAGTTGGGCACGTGTAAAGTTGCTACGTGCAAAGTTGACCCCATCCCACCCTAGGCAGTCACTAAAGTTCAAGTGTTAATTTACTACTTTTCTCCAGAAAAACCAGAGAAAATTTCTGCAATTTCAGTGAATATTTTCTTTTCGAAATAGCCAAAAGTACGTAATATATTGTAGATTCTGGATGAAATTCCACTAATTTGAATTAAGAGACTTTTACCTCACAATTCTCTTCTTATTCGCCATGTTCGTCTGAAAATAAATTTTTGCACTGGAGATGGTGAAATCAGGAGAGCGAGAAAATTGTTTTGCTTTGTCGACAAAACAAGTTTCTGGGCTTGCGGAAGTAAGTGCTGCATCATTCGAATTCGGTAGGTGAAAGGAGCAAAAAAAGGAAAAGCCTTAGAACTGAGAAAGTCGCGTTAGGGAACACGAGGAACAGTCTCAGGGGATGAGGAAGGGGCCGCTGATTTAGAATAATGGAAAGGAAAGCAGAAATGTGAACTTCTTTAAAAGAACTTCAAACGTTTTGTAATACATCAGAATTGATTGTGTTTGTACTTGACTTAAAACAAATGAATAAATATGAGTGAGTAGCGTGAATTGGAGGAGAATAGGAAACAAGGCTTTGAAGAAAAATAATTTAGAGAAAACAAGGCAATGTCAAATAGGTTTTGATTACACCAAACGAGCTTTTATATGAAGAGGAAGCAAAAATATGACCTGAAGAGGGTTCATCCACTTTTCTGACGTACATATCTATATTATGAATCAGCTTATTGAGTGGGCGGCAAGCGCTTATTAGGAAAAATCCCCACCCCCCTCTCATGCTTTTAGCGCATTTTATATTCACACCTCTTCTCGGACCTCCTAGTGCTTCTTCCCTAACCTTCCCCTTTTCTCCTCAAAACCTCACCCCTTTAAATCTCTCATATTAATTCTTCCACTGTCCCTATCTCCAATTTACCTTCAAGCTGCTTTACTCTATTCCTTCCCTATAAGTACCCCCTCCTCATTTAATCCCTTTTTCCTCTTCTCTCTTTCCTAAGTATTTATTTAGGAAATGCCGCGGAAAGGTTCTGGTCTAAAGAGCGTTTTTGATGCATCCTCTTGTACCAGTTTGTTTGCTTTACAATATCCCCCAATCATTCATGTACAAGTTAGTAGGTCAGAACCGGATGAAAACTGACAAACTTGGGTAAATGTTTGGGACATTTTCTACTAATGAGATGATACCAACCTTAGGTAAGTCCGTCGCTTTTCTGGATCTTCAACATTGTTTGTAAACTAGCTCATAGCGTGCGGTGTAAGTTCGTCCACTGATCCCCGTAGCCTTCGTAAGTTTAAGTGGTACAGTCCTGGCTATAGTCAGCCGTGTCGTATTATCCGCTAAGTAGTGCCAAATTATTCTTTTATTTAACTCAATAGTTTTATTTAACGCATGTCTCTCTGAAAGAGTTTCTCCGGGTTACAAAATGTTCTGTAATATTCCGTATTAAGTAAGTACTCCAAATAGATAGCTCTGTTTGGAGTACTTGTTCAGTATGGAATATTTATCAACATTCTGTAACTTGTGAAAATCCTTTAAGAATATAATGATTACTCTATGGGAACTTGTAGCAAAAATGTTGTGTACACAATATTAATACGAAATTGAGTTACAAAGTTTGAATACTGACTGCTTCTTACTGAAAAGTTTCTGATCGAGTATAGAGGATGAAATTGAGTACATAGTAGTGCTTCTGTTAAATTCGTCAAAGTTCATATCGACCTCTCTCTACGTGGAGGAAAGTCAATGACAGTCGAGACCGAATCCATTGTAACAATGAATCTGTGGCTTTTGAACTCGACTGTATCTACATGGAAGGAAGGTTTGTTCTCGCTTTGTTGATACGAGCTTCGAAACAGTCAGAGCAGCAAGATAGAGAGAACACTTACGAACGTAGCCAAACTTTTCTCATAATCCGTTAGCCACGTTCGTCTCGTTGCTTGCTCTATTGCCGGGAATCCGAAGTCCACCAGACAGGAGTTCGAAAACGAGTCGTAACTTTTTAAAGTGAAATAGAACCCGATTCGCAGAGGACAAGGAAGTCCAGTCAAGCTGTAAAATAAAAAGCCGAAAATCTATTTTGTCCTATGAAGTAGTTTAAATATATAATTTAATATAAATCCTGCGTTATTTGACTAAAAATTTCACGAGCTTTATGCTATAGAAAAACATTGGCGTGAATTTCGTTGGGTCTCATTTTAACAATAAAAATTTTCTCTGTTCTTTCATTTGTCTTTGTGCCTGATTTTTGTTACAAACCAAAACTATAGCAAAGAGGAAAAAGGGAAGAGGGAAGAAGAGGATATATCAAAAACGCTCTTTCGACCAGGATCTTTTTGTGATATTTCCTATGCCAATGAAAAATGTATGCAAACTACATATGTGGGCGACCGTGTGAAAAGGGTTTCAATGGGTGGTATGAAGTTACATGTAGTCATATAGCCAGGTAAATTGCTATATATTTGAAGTTGGAACTTCAAAAAACTGCTTTTCGAGAAAAAAAACATCTAAAGTTGGCGAGTGCCGTAAGCTCACGTATCATAATTTGTATACCAACATGGAATGTACCAACTTTCAGTTGCTTTCTGGACATGCGTATAGTGTCAATAGGTTTACTATAGGTCTTAGTATGATCATCCACTCAAACCCGAAAATAATAACTTAGACTCTGGCTTAACAAAATGCGAATATCTCTTAAACCAGAACCGGCTATCAGGACCCGTTTCATGCGGACATCCACAGATAATTATGACTTATTGGTCCACGACAAAGATACTGGAAAAAATTCCTTGGGTCACAATAATATACAAGAAGCATTATTGTATAATAAAGTGCTGCAAAGTACAATGTCTTCTGAACTTGAAAAGAAGAAGAGGAGCAAGACGATGCGATGGTTCAAGTTCTGAGGATAGTGTCATGTCACTTAAAGATGCATTCGTCTACAATGGGGGATCGTTAACCAACCGGTTTGCCGCAAATGTCTCGTGGAAATAGAAACAACGCAATAGATGCTTTGTAAGTATGAAGCGTTGGTAACCTAGAGACATGAATACCCTGCTTTGTGTATATTTGAACACAGTGAAATCAATTAAAACTCTTACAGGGAAAAGTACACTGTATTCTGTCCGGAAAGTATCCAACCTTGTGGTGTGTCAGGAGTAAGAGATAGTTCTAGTCAATAGCTATGATATCCCCTTCAGTGTACTCCCCTTTAGTAGCCAGAACCTTCTTCCAACGATTTTCCCACTTTCGGAAGCACTTCTTAAAGTCACCTTTCGGAATATATAACAGCTGCTTCGTCGAATTCTGCTTTATTTCTTCTACGTCTTGAAATCGTTTTCCTTTTAGACGATACTTCAATTTTAGAAACTGGCAGAAATCACGCGGAGCCAGGTCAGGACTATATGGGGCTGCCGATGCGACGTTGTGTAAGGCCGTATTTAGCTAAAAATTGCTGAATAAGCTGCGATGAATGGGCTGGTGCGTTGTCATGGTGAAGGACCCAGTCGCAAATTTTCTTCAAATCAGGCTCACCATTTTCGAAACAAAAAGTTTTTGGAATCCCGTGGTCTTCCTCTATCTTTCTAACTGTTAAAAAACGACCACTTGAAAAGTTTCTTTTTTGATTTTAGTATAAATCATAGACTCAATAACCATATACTTTCCGAATCATAACAATAGTTTCTGAACATGAATGGCCAAGTTTTTAGAAGAATTTAATGTACCCTCTTTGTTTGGTGCGTTCCGTCATCCTGAAATGCAACGCGTACGTGGTTAGATGTTTATGCAACTGCGTACACTAGCCAAGAAACGATTCGCAGGTATATGTCACTTAGTAGGGGGCATCACAGAGGTCCCCCTCCTAAATATTAAATACATTTTTTTGATAATAGCACAACAAGGTAAAAAGTTAGAGCACAAGGTCGGATACATTCCGGACATTTGTGACATTTCCTTTTTTATTGACATTTGACATTTACTTATTATACATTTGTATTATGAGTACTGGCTTGACAGGGAGTGCATACATAACGAAATTACATGTTTACTTGATGATTATAGCATAGTAGTACCTACATATATATCCAGATTCGGTTGAAATATCTTCAGATTAAACGGATTTAAGAGGAATTTCGCAGGTAGTTAAATTAGATGCAGATTCGCATTACCCTGTGCGATTAGGAGAAATGGCAAGTGGTCTAGTATTGAGGTCTCGAACACATTGACTCATGAAAAAAAAATCTTCAAGAATCGTCAGAAGTCTGCCACAGTATTTTTAAAACTTTAATTTTTTCATGTTTTTTAATGCTCTGAAAGCTTCTAAGCACTTTTGAATGTTTAGTTGATCGGGAAAATTTTGGAAATGTTCAAATACTTGCATATTCTTCAAACCTTTAGGCTATCTAGAAAATTCGCGAACATTCTCGAATCTTGTAGAAATTGGGATTTCACAAATTCTGTCCATTGCATTAATTTTTCTAATGTTTTTTATTTTGACCAATTCTTCACAAGTTTCTTCATCTTCTATGCAGGAATCTGAAACTCTCATTTCTAAAGAGACCGGGTCCTGAATGGTCCAGAAAGAATCCCTTTTGGACGGGATCTTTGTGGATTTAAAAAGATTCGGGTCCAATTTAAAAGGTTCTGATCTCTGCTTCTATATTACAGTTGAGCCGATGGGTGCATAATGGTTTCCTTGCATTTTTAGAAGTCACTTATTTTCTATTTCCTTTGTACATAGATTCATGCAGAACAAATGAAAAACAAGTGACTTCTAAAAATGCAAGAACACCGTTATTACACCCAATCAGTCAATGTATAAATATACAGAATATCAAAGTGAGTTAGTGAATTGTGTAGATATAGTTTCCGTAATAAGATATTGAAAATATGAATTTAAAAATGGAAAGTTTCAATCAGGGAGATACAAAGTATAGTTTCTATTGGGCGAAAGAGACCAGAGAAGTTCTGGAAACGTGACCATAGAAGCAACCAGGTCGTTGATTCGATTTTGTATAATTTCAGTACAACGAACTCGATTCCTGATCAGTGATGCGACATCGAGATTCCGAACAATACGACTCAGGTCAAGTCAGGTCAGAGCTTGTGACCAAACGATTTGCAAGTGCATGACGGTCCACGTTCATTTCTTTTCTGTTTGGCCCGCGTATACCGAGAAAAATCAGAGCAAAAATGGAGGCACGTATTTCAGTCTGTTTCCCTTATCATTTCCTGTACTATAAGCGCAGTATTGGAATAATTCGATTCACCATGAACATTGTGATTGTGGGAATCTAATAAATAATTTTAATATTACAAAGTAAAATATTTAGTTAATAACAAAACTTATGATTTAATATGAATGTAACATTTACATCTTTTTTGTTTTTCAGGACTGCGTTCAACTTTATCGAGAATTTCAATTTCAAGGTCAACGCTCGAAGGAGGTTCGTATTTCTAGCATTATGCCAACTCTTTCTTACATTTCACTACATAGGTTACATAGATCAAGGTGACTCTATCGGTCACGTCGTAAAGGTTTACGCTAGGAGCAGAGAACCAGCGAAATTACTGCGATTACTTAGGAAACGAGCGAATGTAAGAGGTCACAAAAATCTCAACCCAATCTAGTTCGTTCTATTCAGTTCTATGAAAGGTGGTACAATCACAATTTACTTTCAGCTGTAACTGTTAAAGAAATTATATTGTCGGTTTTACTGCAATGATTAAATTGTACTCATTGTTAGTAATTATAAAAAAATATATTAATAATCTCGCTGAGTCACACCTATTTTTAAGGAATTGCAATATTTCCATTCCTTCAGAAAAGAGATTCTCAAAATTGATAATCGCATAATGTGACAAGCAAAGTACCCAAGTGAAATATTGCACAACGACCGATGTGGATCAGATGTAATTCGATTCGAGAAGCTTTACCACAGTCTAGTGTCACTTCCAAGAAAACATGTTTTCCCGAGATACTCCAATTTAATCCTTACACACGCATGATTTTTGCAACTAGAAAATTGTTTGCTTTGAATATAATTTAGAAGAAATCAAATGTCGAAGAGTGGAACAAAATAATAATTCTCTCTAAAAAGAAAAAAAGGAATATAAAATCTGGAATAAGTAATGTTGAATAAAAAAATATGGATTCAACTATTTTATTCTAAACTGCACTAAGACGTCTTTTTCAAAGTTCTTTATAATTGAAGGCTCAAATGTATGTATCAAACTAATGTATTATAGGTTCCAATTCGGCACTAAAGCGGAAGTAGCTAACCTCAAAAAGGAAAATGATTTTGATCTCTTTGTAATATTATATATTTTAATGTAATTTAAAGACTCGATCCTTTTCTTAGTTCACTTTCTAAATTTGAATCCGTGACCCATTTCTTACTGATTTAAATTCAGACAATATGACATTCAAAAATGCATATGCATAGCCAATCTCCTGAAAGTTATCTCTAAAGTGAACATAAGCGTCTGTTCCTAGCATTTCAGGCTCTAAACGAATCCTCTAACTCCAAAAGTGAGTCACCGGGGCATTTTTGAAGTTGGAACTTCGAAAAACCGTTTTTTGAGAAAAACGCATCATAAGCTGGCGAGTACCATAAGCAAACATGTTATATTTTTTCTTCGAACATGAAATATACCTACTTCTCGTTACTATCTGGATATCAACCTAGCACCAATTAATTCACTATAGGTCCCAGTATCATCCCCCATACAAAACGAAAAATAATAATTTTGACCTCTGCTTTGAAAACCGCGAATTTCCAGTCCTGATTAACTTGCGTGAAATACATCCGCTTCTTCTCCCTGCAATGAATATTTCACCCGCGAAAAATTCGAGAAAGATAATTTTGAAGATGAAAAAAAATTTTAAACTTATATTCTTCAAGTTATTACATTCAGTTGATAGTACTCTTTTAATTTCACAAGTGAGAACAAAAATTTCGAAATATGCTACAACCCTATCGCTAAAATAAGAATTAGGATAAGCACGGTGTTCTAACTGATAAATCAGTAAACAAATAATGATAAACGTGAAAGTTGATTATACAGCTCTATTCATCTTAAGAGAGAGGGAAGGAAAATCTATTTCGTAAGTGTACCTGCAAAGTAATCTGGTTTTCGTGAAAGTAAGTGAAGTAAATGAAGCTCGAAAAGGCACAAGGGCCGCGGATCGCATTAATTTAATCAGCTCCACCTGAACACTGTAGTGCGCAGAGTGACGATTTCGTCCGAGTGTAGAGAAGTTGTGGTGTTGGATTGAACTCGAAAGCATGGTGCACAACTGCACAATGTGATCTGTCGTGTTGGAAGATCCCTACATATACCTGCAAATAGTGCAAATACTTTGGGGGTGGTTGTATTGATCCAGGGAAGAAACTCCTGGTCTACGAGGACTATACCGACGTTTGCCACTCTTTATCAGTCCTTGTTTCCCTCTCCATCCAGTTCTCCACCAATCGCATCTTTCGAGTAACCACCCCTCTTTGGAGTTCCGCAATCCCCTCAACAGAGCACAGTGGCAATTCCTTCCCTACTTGGAGGTCATAATATATTTCACTGAACTAAAGTCATTTCAATGCCGACCAACGGAGGGTAAAGATCTACTTTTTATGATGAAATTGAATCGTTCGGCAAGAGCTTTCCTGGAAATCGAGCAAAGCTGTTGGCCTTAATATCATAAAAATATGGTGACCACTGAATAATATAATTACTCAATTCTATTAAGAAAAAAAAACTACTTTTGATGATCAAGTATATTTTTCATTCAATTATATATTTAATATCTATAAATATTGACAATCAGGTTTCTTGAGCAAAGTTTACGTTCAATATACAAACTTATTAAAACGTACAACTTTAAATGAATTTAAATAAAATTCCAAAGGTATCAAGTGGTTTTCAAAAATTGTGAAGAAAATTCATACAATTTTAATAAGGATTTTAATGACACTTTCAGCCATTCCCAATAATTTAGAAAACGATTTCAAAAGTTTCAAGGAATTATATCAAAAAGAGGAAAACTTTATCTAATTTTCGGAACAGCCAAACAAATTTTGTTTAAAAAAAAATGGTTGAAATCAAAAACTGCCTATCACGGGAATGTTTAATTTTGACTCCCTATGACTTTTATACAATTTGAAATAGATCAATGAGTGCTCTAAGCCTAATTCATATCAATGTTTATTTGTTTTAAGTTTAAGAGTTCTATAAAAATAAGATTTTCTTTTAGTTAAACTAGTAATGCATTCAAGCGATACAATCAAGAAAAAATTAAGTTCAATAATTTGTATCACACTTCATGTACAAGAAATAAGACCCTTCTTGACGCTCCAATCAATAAAATCAATAATCAAGCCAGAACAAGCGAGAGTTCAGAGTATTGCATTTTTTGCACGTACCATTTTTAAAATTATCACAAATTATTATACAAGGATA
This sequence comes from Andricus grossulariae, assembly GCA_011634705.1. NCBI lineage: Eukaryota > Metazoa > Arthropoda > Insecta > Hymenoptera > Cynipidae > Andricus > Andricus grossulariae. The sequence goes on from JAABKJ010007545.1 coordinate 16,871,054, forward strand.
GATAAATTCAACTGAAGTAGGAGTTTTTTATGCTTGACTTTTTTCAAAGTGAAGGAAACAGAAATTTGAAAAACAAATTTAATATTGGAAACGTTTTTGAAAGGAGTTTAATTATGAAAACTTTCTGCAACATGGTTTCTTAAATTTTACTTGTGAACCGTCAAATTTTAAATACAACCAACGTTCAAAATATAATAAGACGACCGAGATAGAAAGAGCTGAAAGATTTTTCATAACACGTGCATCGAAAGTTCGGCTTTCGCTGCCTCTTGAGCGAAACAAAAGTGGCCGATTCGCGCCTGGCGGGGCGAAAGTTACATTCGCCCTTGGGGGCGAAAGTACTGCATGGCACGACTGAATGAAATTGATAGGATTGTGCGCACGCATGTCTCGTGTGTCTCTTTTAACTGCACTAAAGCAGCGCCGCGCATAACCTCGTAGTTTCTATTATTCTCACGTGTCATTGAGGTCCAGTGTTATCGTTTCGTTAAAATCGAGTTTACCGCCGAAATCTCGGAAAATCTGGTCTCTCCAGACCCCCCTTTTAATTCTGGCAGTGTCATTTTTTATCGAGCCCGACTCGTTTTTTGCCGCATTTTGCCCCTAGATATGTAATATACTATTATTTTCAAGAGACATTCTGAAATCTATTCATGTCAAACACAGTTTTTCAGAAAAAAAACTTTTAAACTCTTTTTTAATGCGACTGAACTTCTGAACTTTGAGAATATATAAGTATATATCACTATATCCACTGAGAGGTAATCTTAAAAAAATATATGTATTTGGTTTTCTGACTCTTTGAAAAAGCATGATTATTAACTTATTAATTGAATAAAACTTGCTGGTATTTAAATGATAAGGAATTCACACAAATTATTCAACTAATTACATCTTCATAGAAAATTCAGCGTTCAGTCATTTTGCTTCTTAACAGGTCTATCTGTTATTTTAAAATCCAAGCAAAATGTCCAAATTTATGTCCTAAACTTCTTCAAACTCTGACAAGAATAAAGATCTCATTTTATTTCGCTTCTGTAGTTTAGATTCGTAATTCAGGTACGCAAAATACTCGACTCATTATCATCGAAGAAATTCAAAGGGAGGAATTTGTAATTAATTTGTAGTTAATATTTAGTTTTTAAAACAAAATATATAAAAAAACCGGACAAAATCAAATTTTGCATAAAATTAATAGGTTCTCTTTATGATGAGAATGTAAAAATTGAATCTCCAATTGACAGAAAAACTTCAAAAATGTAATTTATAGTTATTTAGTTTTTAAAATAAGAACAAAACATATTTGTATTGAAAAAGTTATCCAGTTCTAAGAAAACATAGCGGAGAAGTTTTATCTTACGCCTGAGTAGACAATTTTGGACCTCGCCTATTCAAGGTTGATTAAAACTCTCGTTAAAAATCAAATTTTAAAATAAAAGGAAAAAAGGAAATCAGTTCTTTATGTATATAAATATCAAAGTTGAATAAAACGAAAAGAAGATCAACTTAAATAAAAATAACATTTCAAAAATTGTATTATTTTAATTTTTTAAAAACAAAGTTTCTTTTCATTACAATTTTTTTTAAATAATTCTCTGAGAATATATTTATATTTATCAATATTTTTCCACTAATTATCTCGTTGTTAACGAAATATGATATATGCTCTAATTTCGTCCTGAACCTTCAATTTCTTTATAAAACTTCTATGTACATAATATGTACGAAATTTGTTGCAAATATCCTTATGGCCACTTGTATCTCAAATAATGATCATTGGTTATTTAACCAGTTCGAATCTTGTATATAAAAAATAATTTTCTTACTTATCCAGCAATGACTCATGAAATCTTTTTTGACTCGTTTGAGGATTTTAATTCATTTCGTTGGATTAACGTGAAATCAAAAAGTACAATATTCCTATATCCGCTCAAACTGACAACACTTTTTATCCCATTACATATGTCAAAGTGACAAGTCAACAGTCAATATTAAATTAGATTACGAACAAAATTACCATTGACAATTTTTTCTCGGTGTTATTTTTTGTTAGTCTACCTGGTTCGTGCATTAATACTATTAAAGTATTAAAGCATGATATTTTTTTTATTCTATGAAAAAAATCCTCTCTAGGACCACTGGGATTCAAACCCAGGTCTTCAGATTGACGGTCTGGTGCTCTCATCCAATAATCTACGAAGAGAACGAGTTTTTTTCACAAACAACAGACAATAAATACTTTAATACTATTGTGTTTAATTAAGATCAAATAGGGTTCAATAGTAGTAACAAAAAAGAATATTAGAACAAAATACATATCACACTGATCAACAAAACTATCACACGCTACTTTCTGCAACAACTGTTGGATTAAAGCACTTTGCACATCATTTAGATGCATGGAAATCCTGACTTTTGAGGTAGGTGTTGCAAAAATATTCTTTTAATATGAGAATGAAATATACATACAGTTATAGAAATAGGGATGTCGTCGATATTCTCCTGTAAGGGTTTGTGAAAGAAGAATCTCATTCCTTCCATAGTTTAGTGGGTATGATCACCAGAATAGCAGTCTGAAGACCTGATGGGTTCGAATCCCAGCGGAAGTAGAGAGGTTTTTCTTTACAGACCAAAATTAATAATATGTATCAATAAACTATGCCATTCCGTTGTCGTCTATGAGGACGATAACTTTTAAAGAAATTATCTGATAGGATTGCGTTTTGGCACCTTTTTTAAGGCCTCAAAATGAAGGAAAACTTTTTAACTAGTCATTTCCGACCAACGGTTCCAGTTTTATTAATTGAAAATGATTTTTGAAATAGAAATTCAATTTTCCGGCCAAACTATGCAATACACGATAAAATCTTAAGTAATAAAATTGTTCATCTGAAAAGTATATACACATTTTTTCAATCCATTTTTTGATAACATGCATAGTTTTTTATTTGATCGTGAAAAATTGGAATAAGAATCATAAACTCCACTTTCCGGTCAAACTACGCAAGATAAAAAAAGCAGAAAAAAATTGTTAGCCAAAAAAGATTTATACATTTTTATTGACCATTTTTTGATGAGACACGTAGTTTTTGTTTTAATCGTGAAAAATATCATTGAGAATAACAAATTTATATACAGAAAACGACACAAGATACAATGAAATGTTTGACGAACAAATATTTTGCCTAAAACAGATGTCCCGAACCGAGATACAGAAACTAAAATAACATACATTTAATATGATAGAGTTTTTAGAATTTATTCGTTAAAGCCTAAAGCTAGCTTTAACAAAAAAGAATTCTCAATCACCAAATTACAGTTGGTAGTAATTGACCTTTAATTTTGAAAGTTCTATGCACAAATGTGGAGAAGTACAAAAACGGAGCTTCTAGCGCGAGATAAATACATTATCGAGTGCGAAACACGAGAACTGACAGACGCGTATCCTAGTCGCGCTCAAACATGCGAGTGCAGCGGACTGAGTATGAATCACATAAAAAAATTGTAATACTTATGTGTTCAAAATAATTCAATTAGGTAATGATCAAACACGAATATTTTTTAATTATCTCAAAATGATTAAAAAATTTTAAAATCAAAACCTCAATTCAATTAAAATATATACACATCAATTTAAATTTAAAATGTGTTTTTTGGTATTAAGTCGCAAGTCTCAAAAGGAAGAGCTATCAAATACACGACCAAAAGTTTGATACAGTTTCTTCATGTATTTATGTAGCTATATTGGAAACATCCTTTTTGAAAGATAGCACAGAAGTTTACGATCACTGTCGAAAGCTTGTGGTTATTTGCGTGCGTAAAGGTGCTTTTCAAATACTGTACCTTTTATGGCCTCGTTTACATTGCTGAATGAAACACGTCCGCGACTATGTCCCTCCAGAGCTCCTAAGTCTCACAGCCGGGCGGGTGACACACATTTAGATTTTACTCAGAGCAAAGAGATTAAAATTAAGGTTACATATACTCCAGAGAGCTGCTTTTTGGCTAAACGGAATCATTTTTAGCGTTTAAAAAGCGATTATTCACAGCTTTTCAAAGAAGACAAAAAAATATGCTCTCTAGCAAAAAAGAAGAGAAGAACAGCTAAGATATGCACTAAGAATTTAGAATAGAAAAAAACCTGGGCATTCTCTAAATGTATGTAAATGTCGGTAATAGGAATATTTTGAGTTAGGAAGCAGCCTCTCCATCTAATTTTGCTCATTTCTTAAAACTTAAAATCAGACCTTCGTCTTACTGTTATTATCAAGCAAAATGCATTGTACACTTACATTAAAGACTTTAATTTGATCAGTAAGGCATCACATTCTTATTACTATTATACAACTACCAGTAATGGTTTTACATCCAAAATGAACCGCTGCTTTCGGTCGATAATTATTTTTATTAATACCCCAAGTTGTTTAACTAAAAGGATGGAAGTTCGGCTGCTTACAATTCGCGTGAGTATTTGCGGGTGAAATTTACTTTACTGAAAGGCTAAACTTATATATATATATATATATGTACGTATATATTTGAGAAAGAAATCAAGGGAAATTTAAATCTTTTTATCGTCCAAGAAATGCTATCTTGTGGTAAAACGGTTCTGGAAAACAAGCCACTGTAAAACTATGTAGACTTCCATTAATTTTTCTATATCCTTCCATTTTCATTTTCCGGCATTCGAACTTTACACCTTGGATCCAAAAGTGCTTGTATTTAAAGTGGAAAGTGATGAGCATATTGATATACGAAGTCGATTCGTCTAGTTTTTCCATATGGATAGCCCTGGCACGACACACAGGTTCTCTTTTTATTTTTCTCTCAGCCAGTCAAGTTTTTAAGAAATTCCCCCTTCGTTTTGAACAGATGGACAACCAGACACGGCCTTATCTATAATAAAAATTAAATGTGCAGTTTCCTCTCTAAACTTTTGGTATGATGAGCGATTTTACACCTCTGTTCAATATCTATGCAATTTTTTTTCTTCATTTCAATGGTCTCGTTCGCTTCTCGCCTCCTTCCCTTTCATCTCTGTTTCTTCAGTAGCCATATCCACTCGGCTGAATGCTCTAAAATTATATTCACTTTCATTTTTGTATAATATAATACGTGTGCGTCCATAAAAAGGTATTATTTATTTCTCATCGAAATCCTTCTGAGCTTTATCACTATTTTATTTTTCAAATTGATATTTGACTCATAAAAATGAATATTTTTCTTTAATTTCATTACACATAAATTATAATCAAATAATACCTCAACAGGCGAATCTGGGTAATTTATATCTCAGTGATAATTATTATTCCTGCTTAACTCAAATCAATGGCTCCAGTGGATTTACTCGTAATTACAAAATCTATTATGGTATTATTATCTACATTATGTTCTAAAACATAACACTAAATTTGTTAATAAATTACTATATTATTATGTACTTATATTTATTAAAATGAATTACAATTTTTTTACGATTGATATGCGATGATCCTCTTATTAGATTATAGCTTTTTCGCGTTTTAATAAGTATCGTTTTCAAATTCTTAATTTTATTTGAGGATATTTTGGAAAAATTTTTAAATGCACGTTGATTCCAAATAACTGTAGATAATGAAGAAAAACTGTTTATCGTATTATTTTTTATAAAATGTCCGGTGAGGCTCCATATTTGTTAAATATTACTATACAATGAGAATATATTTTTGAATACTAATGTCCAAGTCAAATAAATCGTGAAAAAGATGATTTTTCAAATCTTTGAAAATATTTTTATCTGTTCTGCATATATTTTTAAAATATTTTTGAAATTTGTTTTATCATAGTCGTATATCCTATCATGCTACATTTATAAACGTGTAAAATTATCCATCACAAATACTTCTGTTAATTTTCTAAAATAATCATCTATGAATAAAAGCGGTTGGCGAGAATAATGGAAAAAAATTGTACAAAGATATAAACGGTATCATGCTATCGAAAGTATTGTTAAAAGATTGTTGGTTCTCGCGCTTCGCGCTCAATAATATATTTATCTCGCGCTGCGCGCTCGATGATGTGTTTACCTCGCGCTACGCGCTCGGTCTTTGCATTCTCCCCACATTTGCGCCCAGACCTTTGAAAATTAAAGGTCAAATCATCGACAACTGTAATTTGGTGATTGTGACTTCTCTTTTGTTAAAGCTCCTCTGGCTTTAGGCTTCATTCACTCTACTCACATTCTTTTTATAAACTATTTGTCGCCAAACTTTTCTGTCCTGGCATACTACTCTAGTCTCCATTCATCGCCTGAAACTCGACCTTTACGTTTACCGTGCGTATGCATTTCGTCAATCATGTTCAAAATAGCGCGTAACTGGATATTTCCTTTTTCCGAGCATAAATCCAATAACTGATATTCTTTCATACTTTATTTTTAAAATTCTTTAATAATAATTTTTACAAGGAAAACATGGCATTTGGAATATCCAGTACTCGCGATAGCAGACGATGAGTTAATATTTTCGGAACAGGTAGTGGTTGTGAAATAACCTATAATGAATACTTATTATTCTATTAATGAGCCTTTTTATGATGTTTTTTGTAAACATATTTCTCTTATTTTAACTCTTTTTGTTCAATTATTTTGCATAAATTGAATTTTTTGAGTATTTGTTTGTTGAAAAAAAGTTTTTTGAAGAACATAATTCTTTTCAAGTCTTCTTGTGCAATTTTGTTACGCAATTTGGTGTTCTAAAAGTTTGAGTTGGCTTAAAAAATGTTCTCTCAAATATCTTTGATTACACTCTTCATCAGGGATGTGCAGTTACGCGTAACTGGAGGTTTTTGACGTAAAATACCTAAGTTAAGTATTTTATGTAGAAAAAGGTAAGATACCTAGTAAATTACGTGCCAAGATGGCGGACCTGCAGAAATGTGCATAACCTCACTTTTTTGAAATTCTGGTATCGGCATTCATAAGAATTTTTTTTCCAATATCTATATTGTTAATTAGAAAATAATGATGTCAACTAATGCGAAAAAACAGCACAAAAAAGACACTCTGGGCTTCCATACATTCCATTAGGGACGTGAAGTGAGGTGTAGCTGGAAGTTTGTTACGTACAATACCTAAAGGAGGTATTTGACGTAAAATACCTCAATATATATCAAATACATGTAAAAAAACCTCTGATTAGCTGTCTGATTCGAATTTTCAATTTCCCGCCTCAGAGGTGGCGCCCTCATATATAAAACAAAGATGTAATTTACATCATGTAGAAAACTGATGACGTGAAATCCAAGTAAATTACCACGAGTATTTTACTTACTCATCCCTAATCTCCATGAATGAGAATGTAAAAACCTAATACCTAAAATATGATACAATCCCAACCCTGATCGTACCTGCTGCATGCCTTGTAACTGACTTAACCTAAAAACACTTAAGACATCATTCCAAAAACATCGTGAAGTAAAAATCTGACAGTATTAGGTGCAAAATGTAATATTTTATTTATATCATTAATAGTATTGGCTTGTGATTCTCTAAATAATGCAAGTCTTTTCTGAGGTGTTGCGAGTACAACTAAAAGTTTAGAAAAACAGCAATGACTCGTAAGTGTGTAATTTGTAAGAAGACAAATTACAGAAATGGAAGCAGTTTCTTTTCTGCCCCAAAAGACCAGGAAACTCGTAAATTATGGCAAGATGCGATTGGCATTGAAAATTACGTGGTGAAAGACGACACCTACGTTTGTAGTAAACATTTTTACTCGACGGATATAATAACTCATTGGTTCAGTGGCGTTCCTCCTCATGTTATCACTGTGAGTATTTTCATTCTCGAAACATTCATTCATTCATTGTTATTATTCTATGAACAATAACAGAACGTTACTGGTGAAACAAGTTCAGGCAGATTGCGTTGTGTGTTTATTTAATTTCACGCGAAAAAAGATCCAATTTTTTAGAATTCTCATATATATTCATATGAGTTATCTGACATTCCATAATCTCAAATAAAAATTTCAAGTTTTAGAGTATCTATAAGTTTACGAATTGATAACTCGACATTCATTTCGTGTAAATAAACGATCACATTCGTCCCAATAGCTACATTATTTTACAAACAGCTAAAATTGTTTGCTTTAGAAGATATTCTAAAGATAAAATGCCAAAATAATATCCATTTTACATTTTAAAAAGTATTATCAAAATGAATTAATTTCCATTGCCGAAAGTTTTTTATACAGGGTTGTTCTTGTCAATTTGTTGCTATTTTGTCCCGGAGATTACAGCCTGTTCCCTTATTTACGTAATCCCCTTTTTTCCCCCTTAAATTTGAAAAATCACCTAAAATCGACAACTGTGACCCAATCCCCCCAATTTTCAATGTTTCTTAAACGACTTGTTTGCTAATTTTGTAGATTTGAAGAACATCGTCGACAGTGCAGAAATCGCTAATGATTTAATCGAAAAACTAAGCTAGAAAGATAAATCAATTCTGTACGTGCAACTCAAAAATAGTCTCACAGGCCAAAATGCTCTAGAAACAGGGAAAAAATGGAGATTTTTCACGAATATAGGGGAATAAATTCTAATATAGAAACTAATATAGGTACTAATATGAAACTCAAATTGAAGCGTTTCAAATTCCTATAATTTCAAATAAAAATATTGCATTTTTGAGAAAATAGATCAGTTTCAAACCCAATACTTGTACTTTTTTCCCCCCCAAAAACGATCAATAGAAAAATATTTTTATTTTAAATCAAAAACAGTTGGTTTCATCAAAAAAATGAGGAATTTTCAACAAAACCGTTAAACTTTGAACCAAAAAGGATGAATTTTCTACAAAATAGTTCAATTTCCCACAAAAGTGATAATTCTACGAAAATGATGAACCTGCAACAACAACCAAAACGAATTTTTAACAAACGACTTTAACTTTAAACCAAATAGTTGAATTTTTAAATAAAAAAATATTTGAATTCCTGATCAGATATAATTCAACTCAACCAAGAAGATGAATTTTGAACAAAATAGTTAAATTTTCCACAAAAGTGATAATTCTACGAAAATGATGAATCTGCAACAACAACAAAAAGAATTTTTAACAAACGACTATAACTTTTAACCAAATAGTTGAATTTTTTAATTAAAACATATTAAAACTTTTAATCAGAAATAATTCAACTCAACCAAAAAGACGAATTTTGAACAAAATAGTTAAATTTTCATCTAAAATTATGAATCATCAATAAAAATATACATTTTTTCAATCTAGTTGAACTTTCAGCTAAGTAGTTTAATTTTCAACCAGAAAAGATGAAATCTCAACGAAAAATGCAACAGTTGATATTTTAAGCAAAAAATATTTTTATTTTAAATAGAAAAACACTTGAATTTCTAAGACAAGAAGACGAGTTTCCAACAAAAGAGTTGAAATTTCCAGCCCAAAAATATTAATTTTCAAGAAAAAGTTAATTTTTAACTAAATATTTTAATTTTAAATCTGAAAAGCCGATGTACCAACAAAAAAGGTCAATTTATAACAAAAAAGGATGACTTTTTAACAAAGTTATTGAATTTTCAACGAAGTAATTAAATTTTTAACCAAAAAATATGATTTCTCAGCCAAAAAGATAATAGCCGAGACTTCAAGCAAAAAGAATGTTCACTCAAACGAAAATAGTTGTATTTTCTAATTGGGTTCTATTAATTGAATTCTCATTTGAGTGAATGAGTGAGAAAAAATTTTAAATTCGAATTATACAAATTTGTAATAAAATACATAAAACGGCGTATCAGAGAAAAGTATGCTGTTTGTGGTTCTAACAACAAAATTTCTGAAATAAAAAAATTAGCGCATATTAGGACTATTCGATAAAGTATAATTACGGATGTACTAACGTTATCTAATTATAATATCGTCATTGTTGATTGTAATTAATTCTGAGAGGACTGAACGCGAACTTTAGAAAATAATATTTCAGGTTAAAATGATTTATTTTGAGTTTTATCATTATTTTTACTTTCTTTATAAGAAAACGTTGCACTTTTTATTTAATCCTGATGCTGTAGGACTCATTTTGAATGAAATATTAAAATATATAAAATAAAATAACTGAAAATAATAAAAATAATAAGATGCACAAAATAGATAATTTATTTTATTGTGTTTTTTATACTTTGAACACCTTAGAGCTTTCAAATGATAAAAATACATTAGAAACAAATTTAAAAGTCTAAGGAAACTAAAACAGAAAAAGTACGTTTTTCAAGTAACTATTTTTGTGTTTTTCAAATTATTTCTTTCTAGCTTACTCAGAAAAAATACGTTGAACAATTCAGGGTTCTGTACTGAAAAGAATACACTGGGTAAAAAAATATCAATATTCGTTAGATTCCCATGTGAAATAAAAAGTTTTTAATGATAAATCAAGTCCCCTTTTAATCCCGTTTATCGAAAAAAATTCCTTTTTTACCTAAAATTGAACTATTGAGCTGTTATGAGCCTTGTGATACGTTTATGCATTTCTTTATGTTTCTGGCGCAAACATTTCTTTTAATTCGTGACGTTCATTCTAAATATCCTTTTAAACAACAGAGCAACAAATTGCAAAATAAATTAATTTTAAAACAAATACTTAAATTTTCCATCAAAAAATATAAATTTTTAACAAAAAATGGAATTGTTAAACTTTCAGTTGACAAAATTAATTTTCAAACAAAAAAACAAAAAACAGATTTTCAAAAAAAGACTTCATTTTTCAACCAGCGATGAATTGTAAAATAAAATTATAAATCTTCAACTGGAACAGTTGAATTTTTAACCAAAAAGATGCATTTTCAATCAATAACATCAATTTTCAAGCAAAAAGATTAATTTTCCACCAAAAAATACACTTTTTCAACTAAATAGATGATTTTTTAACGAAATAGTTGAGATTTCAATTAAAGAAGACAAATTTTCAACCAAATAGTTGAATTTTGAACTAAAACAAAAACGTTTTGAAACCGAAAATGGAATAATTACATTTTTAATTTAAAAAATTAATTTTCAACCTAACTGATGAATTTTCAACTAAAACAATGAATCTTCAACTGAAATAGTGGAATTTTCAACCACAACAAAGTTAATTTTCACTAAAAAAGATAAATTGTCAACCAAAACTTAAATAATTAAATTTTATGTTTAAACAATTAATGTTTAACCAAACATATGAATTTTTAACTAAAAATATGGAATATTCACTTGGAATCAGTTAAATTTTCAGTTAAAAAAATTACTTTCAACCAAAAAATCTAATTTTTAACAACAACAAAAAACTAACTTTCTGAAAACTAGTTAATTTAAAAAAAAAGTGATGAATTTTCAACTAAAATTGTAAATCTTTAACTGAAACAGTTTAATTTTAAATCAGAAAGATGAATTTTCAAGTAAAATGATGAATCTTTAACTAGAATAATTGCCTTTTTGACCTAACAAGATCAATTTTCAACCAAATAGATTAATTTTTAACTAAAATTATGGAATATTCGGCCAAAAAATTTCTTTTCATCCAAAGAAAAAACAAGTTTTAAATATTTAACTGGAATATTTAAATTTTTAACCGAAAAGAAAACTTTTTAAACAAGAAGATTAACTCTCAAAGAAAAAGAGAATTTTCAACCAAAAATGAAACAGTTGAATTTTCAGTCGAAGAAATTAATATTCAACCAAACTGCTGAATTTTCAACTGAAATGATGAATCTTCAACTGGAACAGTTGAATTTTTGCCATAAAGATTAATAAATAAATTAAATTTTTAACCAAAAATATAATAGTTGAATTTTCGGTTGAAGATCCAATTCTTAGGCAAAAATAAAAACGGAATGTCAGCAAAATAGTTAGATTTTTTACTGGAATAGTTAAATTTTTAGTTACAAAAAATGATTTTTAACCAAGTAGTTACATTTTCAACCAGAGATGAATTTTCAACAAAAATGATGAATCTTCAACCAAAAAAATGAATGTTTAAGAAAAGAGTTTAACTCTTCACCAAGTACTTGAATTTTTAACTACAAAAAAGATGAATTCGCAACGAAGAATGTAACGATGTCCTTCAAATCAACCAAATTAGCAAATAAATCGCTTAGAAAATACTGGAAATCGGCATGTATCATTAAAAGAATGTTTCTAATGTCTCAGATTTCTACTTATGATTCGTACAAAATGAATCCAAAATTTCGGAGAAATAAGTTAAAAAAGGGCCAGAATTCTCGATTTTAGTTATTTTTTAGATTTAAGGCCGAGAGAGGAATAGTTTAAAAAGAGGATGGATTGCAATCCTGCATTTATCAAAGTTTATCCCGTGCTTACTATGTAAATTGTAAATCTCCGTCCTCATCCAAAACCTATCCTATTCTTTTTAGATCAAGTACAAAAAATTCAGACTGAGGCCAGGCGCAATACCAAAAATAGAAATTGATCCAAGCGAAAAGGATCCTGAATTCCTGGAGTGCGACACCGAACTTGAAGCTAACAGAGCAGACTCTCCACTCTTCGATCCTTTATTGCCTCGACCCATTCAATTCAAAGAATCATTTTTCATACCCCGAACAGATCCCAAGGAAGTAGAAACTAAACTTCCAGACTTGGAAGACCTGGAGTCTGAGAATTCTTTTGAAAATGATCTGCCAAACTTTTCCTCGGAGCATGAATCTCAGATGATGCAGACGAACTACAATCTGACAGATGAGACGAAAGATTACTTCGAGGAAGATGAAATTCCGAATAGCCAGAATTCGATAGAAGAAAATGAGGAAAACGAATTTGGCGAGGAGCAGGCGGTAGCACTCGACAGTGATGATTCCATGTTCAAGAGTTCTTCAAATTTGAATAAAGAGACGATGCTTTTTGAGGATCTCTTGGAAATTTACACGGAAGTTAGTTTACCCAAGGGTTGGTCCTCGTTTGTCATTCCCAAAGGACACGGGACAACTGTGGTCTACTCTTTCACGAAAATAAATAAGAATGGAATTCCAGTCGTTGAAAAGCAGGTATTCGTGAAAAATAACATGATTTTGCGCTGCAGTGTGAGAAGTAGGAACGTCGATCCGATGCTGCACAATCTCATTAGGGACAACAGGAATTTCAAGATACAGTCTCTGCTAGATGTCGAGGAATTGATTGACGAATTCAACCAGAGACAAATTTGCGATGGTACCTATCAATTTTTTAACTTTTTAATTTAAGAAATCCTTTCCAATTAGCCTGGACATCCTAAATTCAGAGCACGTTTCGCCGCTCATACGCTCAACATGAAAAAAAAATATATATATTCTAGATTAAATTTCTTAATTTCCTTAATTATTATAAACCAATTAATGGATTAAACTGACATCTGCTACATATTCAGTATTTAAATGCACTATTTATACGGATTTTGTCATTGCATGATGTAAAAGTAATACTTAATCATGACCAAGAACTAAACGAAAACAATTGATGTTGTTATAAATAATAGTTTTAAATAAGTTAATTTATATTGCATTTTTACCAAATAAATGTTTCTTTTCTACAAGATCTTGTCTTTACACCTCAAGAATAATATCGTGGGACAGTATATTATCACTCAACAATTGTGAATGTGATAAACAACTGTTGTAAATACATTCACTTATTTCGCATTTTTCAATATAGTAAATTCTTTCTCTCTCTGCAGTCACTTCTATTCATCTCAAAAATAATGTAAATATATATTTTCGACAGTGAAGATTAATTTTCTACAAAAAAATATCAATTTTCAATTAAAAAAGATACATTTTTAATGAAAAATAGAAATTTACAACAGAGAAGATTAATTTTCTTCCCCAAGAAACGAATTTTCAGGACAATAGTTCAAATTCCAACAAAAGAGATGAATTTTTTACTAAAATGATGTATCTCCAACAAACAAAATATATTGTTAACTAACCAATTCAACTTTCAACTAAGTAATTGAATTTTCAACCAAAAAATAAATACGAATTTTTAACAAAATAGTTAAACTTCAAACCAAAGAAATCAATTTCAACTAATGGAATAGTTACATTTTCTGTTAAAAAATTTAATTTTTAACAAAAAAACAAACGAAATTCAACAAAATAGTTTAATTTCCACTAAAGAGATGAATTTTCAACTAATATGATGATTGATGAATCTTCGACGAATGAAATGAATTTGTAACAAGAGTAGAATTTTCAACCAAGAATGATTTTTCAGTCAATAAGGAAAAAAAATGTAATCAAATTGTTGAATTTTCAACCAAATGTAATTAAATTTTCAATCAAATAAAATAATTTTTAATAAAAAAAAGAGAATTTTCAACTAATGGGTGAATTTTCAATAAAAAAAATTCAACTAAAAAACAAATTGTCAAACAAAAATGGAATACTTTATATTGCCAATTAATGAAATTAATTTTCATCCAATGAGATGAATTGTCAACTAAAATTACGAATATTTAACAAAATTAAAGTGGATTTTTAACAAAGTTGTTCATTTTTAAACCAAGTAGTTGAATCCTCACTCAAAACAGATTAATTTTCAATAAAATATTTTCATTTTTAACTAGAAAAAAAAGATTAAATCTCTAATACAAGAGATGAATTTGCAAACCAGGAAGACGAATTTTCAACTGAGAAAGATTTTTCAGTCAATAAAGAAAAATAAATTTCAATCAAATTGTTGAATTTTTAAGTCAAAAAACGAATTTTCTACAAAACAGTTGAATTATTAACTCAAAAATATGAAATGTCGACAAAAATGTTCATTTTCTATCAAAATAGTTGCATTTCCAATTCAAAAAGATGATATTTTAGGTTAAAAAAAGAAACATTTTCTGTGTTCAAAAATATAAGTGAATTTGTTTATAACAATAACAATTGTTGTTATATGATAGTCTCTTGTGTCACGATATTATTCTTTAGATGAAAAAAAAAGATTTTCTTGTTAGATATACGATATTAGTAAATTTGCTTATGAAAATTGTTTAAAGCAATGATAATTGTTTTTAATTCGCAATAATTTATGTGCCAACATTATTCTTCAGAGAAGAGAAGAAGTGACTCCACTAAAAAGAGGACATTTTCTATGTTACAAAATGAGAAATAAATGAATTTGTTTATAAAAATATTAATTGTTATTAAATGGAAATACCTAATATCAAGCTATCTTTAAGATGAAATGAAATGATCTCACAGAAAATAAAAAGGTTCTACGTTCAGGAATGCGATATTTGCTTATAACAATTATTTTTCTAGTTTAGTTCTTGGTCATGATTATTATTTGTATGTAATTCCACCACGAAATCAGTATAAATGATGCATGCAAAAACCGGAAATCCAGTAAATTTCAGTTTTATCCATTAATTTGCTTATAATAATTAAAGAAATTAAGGAATTTAATCTAGAATTAATTTTTTGGACACAGAGTATGTACTGATTCTATGGGGTTTTGAGAAAATGTCAATAAACAGAGTACAAATGTTAAAAAAACTACGGGGTTTTGTCATTTTTTCAACTTAAATAAGAAAATTAGTGATTTTTTTTTAATCAGACTAATCAACTTGAATTGAAAATTATTCGAATTTAAAGATTAAAATGGATATTTATTTTATTTTGAAGGCCGGAAGTCGAGAGTTTTCAATTCTAAATCCTCCAAATTGAAGAAATTTTCAAGGTGAATCATCAAAAGTAGAGAATTTTCAATTCTAAAACTTAAAACTTGTATAATTATTAATTTAAAATTTTCAAAATTAAAAATTTTAATTTTAAAGATTTACAACTGAAAGTTGTGCAGTTTGGAAAAATTACAATTGAAAATTCTTGAATTCGGAAAAAAAAAGAATTGCAAATTATTCAATTTTCAAGATATTTTATATCCTACAAGTATGTAATTTTGAACGCTTTTTTTGTAATTGTTCAATTTTCAAGATTTACAATTGCAAATTCTTCAAATGTTTAAATTTACATTTGTGGATTTATTAATTTGGAATGTTTATAGTTTAATATTATGCAGTTTTTAACGTTTTTTTTTTGGAATATGTAGTTCAATTTTGAAGATTTACAATGGAAAAGTTTTCCATTTTGAATATAAATAAATCGTTTAGGAAATATTGAAAATTGGTATCACAAAAAAGAATCTCTTTTAAAGCGTCCTGTTTTCTGTTTTCGATTCTTAAAAATTGACTTGAAACTCTGTAAAAATAAGGGGGGGGGGAATACTCAATTTCAGGTATATCGGGAGATTTTTCTGATTTAACGGGGGAAAAGGAGGAGAATTTGGTAAAATTTTAAGCATGCGCATTGTAGGTTATTTTTTCACGCATGCGCCCAATTTAGCCAATAGTTGGTTGTCCTGATCACCATGAACAATACAGAATTATAGAAAAGGGGCGAAAAGAAGTGGCGACATCTGCTCTGAGTTTTGGGTGTCCAATCTAATTTTTGAACACAATATATCCAATCAGTTGAATCTTTTGCAGGGAATCCAACTAGGCATCTCGTAAACATTGAAGCTTTTTATGAAGGGACAAACTGGCGACACACATCGTGTCCCTTAATTATAAACAATGGATTATCGAAGTGTTCAAAGTGCGCCTCCTTGAATTCAAGAAAACGAAAGTCCACGTTTATAGAAAATACATATTCAGTTCGTAAATCGCGATTCGTTGAGAGACAGGAGAAGATTAAGTCTCTCGAGAAATCAGTCAATGAACGAGTAAAAACCAATTGTCAAGATCGACTATCTCCATTGCCCCCGAAAACTGTTGGTCTATTGTCCGAGGCCGTGGATCTTCTGAGGATTCCAAAAATACAAAAGTTGATGATAAAGGAGTGCTTCAAATTCCAAACCTATGGATACGAGCACGTTGCAAAGTTTTCCAGATCGTGGATTTTTCTCTGTCTACTGCTGCACACAAAATCTCCACAAATGTACAAATATATGCTGCGAAACAAGTACATGAATCTCCCACCATTGTCCATTGTCAGGAGGTACTTGAGCAGAATTAAGACAGATCGCGAGTTTTGCAACATCTTCCAAAAAACCGTCAAACAATTTCATATGACTGAGGAAGTAAATGCAGGGAAGACAAAATAGAAAATTCTTACGAATATATTCAATTAGCTTAAATATATGTTACAAGAGATAATTTTCTACGTTTGGGACGTTTTTTTTTTTATTTATGTATAATACGTCAAGAAATATGATTTGTATGTCCAAGGTTATTGAAATGAAAACATACTGTTCAAGACTTTTTTGGCTTTCTTTTGGTCGTTTCTGATGTCTTTGGTGTCCTCGGCTTTTTCGCCTTTTCTTTTATTGACTTGTCTGATGCGCTGTGATTTTTCTGAAAGATTTTTTTTTTTTTTTTTAATTAAGTAGGTATTGTTTAAATTATGGTTTGTTTGTAGGGTTTCGTAGCCCCGGGCAAGTAGGGTTAGTGAGGAAAGAGATGAGGCGACGTATATGGAGGGGTAGGGAAGGATTAATCTCTCAATTGGCTACGAAACCCTTTTTAGTAGGCGCTTTCGACTAATTTTTTCACATTAAATTCTTACTTGTGCCCATTCCTTGTGGAGTTGTTCAAGCATGTCTAAGGTCAGACGACCTTGGGCTATTAATGATTCCGATACTTTGCCTATAAGAGAGAAATAACGATTACTAATTATTTTCTCTGCATGTTACGATTTTAATTATTGATGAAAAATTTGTGTTTCGTTACCTTGAGCGAAGTCGAGTATTTCAGGGTCTTTGCTCACTATACCTGTAAAATTGTATTCAATTTTCCAAGTTATAAAGTTAAAGATTGTTGAGACAGGGGATATTCATGAATTGAAACAAAAAATGTACCTTCTTCTGTGTTCCTGAGTAACTTTGTCAAGGCGATGATACCGTTTTGGATAATGACATCCAGATCCGCCTGCATTTCTCTGATCGGAGGTGAATCGCGAAATAAATCTTGAAATCGATAACTGAGAAAAGAAAAAAATGTAGTTGGTGTCTCGGGATGAGTCAATTGTTTTGTTTGCAGTTACCTGAGCCACAGGTAAAGATCCAGGACATCAAATATGGCTTCTAAATTCATTAGGTCTTGAATATTCATTGGTGTTGCCAGGGGCCAGCCGATATTTTGTTGAACCCATTGGGCTGAAATGTAGTCGTTTCTGCTGTATTGACGCGCATACTGCAAAAACATTTAAGCTATTAGCCACATGAATGAGTAGAAAATTATGAAAATTGTGCAGTTTAATTTGAAATTAATTGTAATTAATACGAGAGAACTTTTGAAATAGTCACCTTCAAAAACATTGAGCAAACGAGCGGTAACTTTTTGTTGATGGGGGCACAACAGAAGACGTATCGGGCACGAAGAGGGAGGTTCACGTGCTGAATCATATCAGCTAGAAATTTAAAATCTTGCATGTCGCACATAAAATATAACGAGTCGTCCACTGTGCACAAGGAAACAAAGATGTCCTGCAATTTAGAAATGTAAATTATTATTACTTTATCGTATGAAAAGAGCGCTTACCGCTGAGATATTTTTTACTTGCAACTCTGAAAAACCTCTAGACGTCTTTTGGATGTCCTGGGGACCTTTTACTGACTCGGTATCATAACATTATCCTTTTCTAACCGGGGATTGAGTTTAATTATCAGTGCATTTGACCTGATTTTAATTTAAAAAATTGAAATTGAAAAGTTGAATTTACAAAAAATAATGTAAATTTTTAGTAATTAGTAATGTTGCATCTCAAACTTATATCAGTGATATTGTCATAGAGAAATTCGTTCAATTTGCGTTTATTGGGTTCTGTTCAGTAAATTGTAACTAACAAAGCACATTGACTCCAATACTGACAGGACATTAAAACTAGTCCTAATAATTTTAAAATTAAACTTAAAAAAAATACATATTTACATTTAAATTATAATAAAGAGAAAATCAATTAATTGTGGATTCACTCAAGGGAGAAATGATGACGTATCTTTTAATGATTTTTAATTATTTCAAAATAATATTGGCAGTTGTTTGAATTTTCTCGCACAACGAGGTCTTTATCATGAGATAACGTTCAATTGCGTTAGGAAGAAAATTTTTATTTTAAATAAAACACACAGAGATGGAATCATACACGACAAGGCCTTTATCGTAATATAAAGTTCAAAGTCGTTACGAGTTCCATTGTGGCTCTAATTCTTAACGTTAAAGTAAAAACTCCCATTTAAATTGAAGATTGAATTAAGAACATTTTAATTTTCTCGCACAACGAGGTCTTTATCATGAGGTAAAGTTCAAAGTCGTTGTGATGAAAGTTTATATTTTAAATAAAACACAGAGATGCAACCATGAAGACAAGATCTTTATCGTAATATAAAGTTCAAAGTCGCTAAGAGTTCCATTGTGGCTCTAATTTTTAACGTTAAAGTAAAAACTCCCATTTAAATTAAAGAGTGAATTAAACACATTTTAATTTTTCGCACAACGAGGTCTTTATCATGAGGTAAACTTCAAAGTCGTTGTGATGAAAGTTTATATTTTAAATAAAACACAGAGATGCAACCATGGACGACAAGGTCTTTATCGCAAGACAAAGTTCAGAGTTGTTACAATAAAATTGCACACACTAATTAAAAAATCCTATAATTCACGTCTACTATCCGAATTTCAATGAATCAGTGAAGAGCTTACCATGAGATTAGAGAGAGGCGAATCAGGTAAGTGATAAGCGTACATTTCTATCTGATCTGCAGTCGGATGTAAGCCAGCTTGTTTCACGGGGTCTGGGCTCTGCGACATCAAGTTTCTCAAAACTGGTAAGTCTTCCGGGCTGAAAGTCGTAACATACCCCTGAAAAATAAATTTATTACAAATCTTCCAATGCATATAATTAAAAAATAGGTAAATAAAACAGGACATTACCGTTTCCCACTGAGTACCGTATCGACCAGCACGTCCTGCAATTTGCAGAGCAGAGGAAACGTTGATAGTGTCCATTTCCCTTTCTCCTTTATCATTTACAGTCGGTTTCACCATGGAATAAAAAATGATCCTTCTTATGTGCCTGCAAGAAGAAAAGCTTACTTTTAGTAAAAGATCTGTAAACTGTTAGAAAAATAAAGAAAGAGCTTACAGATTTAGGCCCATGCCAATTGCATCTGTGGCGACTAATATTTTACAAGAATTATTAGGATCATTGAATTTCGCTGCCTGCGCGAGTTTCGTTCCTGGAGGTAGACTTCCGTAAATGACAGCAACCTCTTTCCCACTCGATTCTATAACTCTTGACACAGTGTAAATGTCGTTTTTACTAAAACATACTATACAATCTCCTGGCATTACGTTACTCAGTGAAATGAGGGCTGTTCTCTCTACTTTCAATTCTGTTAAACGCTCGTAGTTGTGAACTTCCAGACTGTCTCCAGTGGTTTCACACAGAGCGCGTACCTGTCAATGAAATCATTTCATTTCTGGCTTGTTAATCTAAGTCATTTTGAAACAAATAAATAAATAAATAACTGGGCCCGGAACGAGAGAGAATTTCTACGTACAAGGCCAACTGCTCCAGATTCACCGCAAACATGAATCTCGTTGGCACAAACGCCCAGAAGAGCTCTTGTCCACGCCCAGCCTCTTCCATAGTCCTTCATTAATTGAATTTCGTCTATCACAGCTATTTCGTCTGAAAATATTGAATTCATTATTTAACTGCAGAAGTGCGGCGAAGGGAGCTGAAGAAAGAATTTTTTATTCTCTTACATGATGAATTAACATTAACCATTTCTACGGTACACGCCACGTGATTTGATGGTTCGTTCTCATTACTGGCAAACCTTCTGTCTTCTCCAGTTATCAAATCACAAGCAGTTCCCTTAAACAAAGTCAAGCAAATTGTAATATTGGCATAATTTACAGATAGTCGTATTCAAATTGGAGGCTTTTCATTGTTTTCTCACTTAAAAATCCTCTTTGAAATAGTCTTGTAAATTCGGTATCTTACGTTTTCGTTACTTTTATTAAAAACTTCGACAGCCAACAATTTCAAAGGCCCACAGTAAACTCCAGAAGCTGCGCTCATGAATCTCTTGAGTGCATGATAAGTTTTTCCACTATTTGTTGGGCCAGCATGAAAAATAATCTTTCTGTTCTTCTGCCTAGCGTTTGGATACCTAAAAGCAAGAGTGGAATCGTCTTTATTTCTGCAATATGTGTACACGTAATTATAATATTGGCGTTATATGTATTCTTATCATAATTAATAATAATAGTAATAATAATGATAATAATAATAATAACCAGTTTGCTGGAGTTCTGAGATCGCTTATTTTTCTGAGGTCATCAAGACAATCAATATGAGGGAAAATTTGCTTGGCATGACGTATAAAATATGGAAAGAGGTCTGTAATGTGTCCTGCTCCTTGCAGAATATCACTTAAAATCACATGAAGATCTACTGGCAATGTTGGCGTTTGCAAACAGTATTGTCGAAAACTTTCGTGGGCTTGCCGTTGAAGGTAATCTGCAAATATACAAAAGTAACTTAGTATGAGGCCATGCATAAATTACGTTAAGTCTTTTTGGTAGGGGGAGAAGTGGTAAAAATCATTCCTTGCAAAGATATTTTCACGTCTGTAAATAACTAAAAAACAAAAGTTTTACAATTTGGTAGACAATTCAAATATTTAGTGGAAAGCTGAAATACTTTGTTAAAAATTCTTTTTTTTTGTTTAGTTGAAGATTTATCATTTTAGTTAAAAATTAATTTCTTTTTTCGAAAATATAACTATTTCGTTGAAAATTTGTTGTTTTTTGTTATTTGAAAATTCAACTATTTGGTTGAAAATTAGTTTTTTCGAAAAGAGGTTAATGCTCTTGATTAAAAATTCAATTACTGGGTTGAAAATGTATGTAATTTGTTGAAAATTCGTCTTTTTTATAGAAATTAAATTTATTGGTTAAAAATGCAAAGTTTTGGTTGAAAAATAATCTGTTTAAGCTGAGGATTAAGTTATATTGTTGAAAATACGTTGTTTTTTTTAATTTAAACCAACCGTTCTAAATTTAAATCTTTTTTGGTTGATAGTTTATGTATTTTGTCCAAAATTCTTCTTTTTCGTTCTAGAAAATCAATTTTTTGATTAAAAATGCAACAGTTGCGTTGAAAATTAAACTATTTGAGTGAAAATAACTTTTTTGCTGAGAATTCAACTGTTTTTTAGAAAATTCGTCTTTTTTTGTGTTGAAATTAATTTTTTATAATAATAATGTAAATATTTCCTTTTTGGGTTGAAATTGACACTTTTTAGTTGGAAAAAACTATTTGGTTAAAAATTAGTTTTTTTCAAAAGAGGTTAATGCTCTTGATTAAAAATTTAATTACTTGGTTGAAAATTTATGTAATTTATTGAAAATTCGTCTTTTTTGAAAGAAATTATTTTTCGGTCTGTTAAAAATGCAAAGTTTTGGTTAAAAAATAATCTGTTTTAGCTGAGGATTAAATTAGTTTGTTGAAAATACGTCTTTTCTTTATTCAAATCAACTGTTCTAAATTTAAAATGTTCATCTTTTTTGGTTGATACTTTATGTATTTTGTCCAAAATTCTTTTTTTTTTTGTTAGTCTAGCAAATCAATTTTTTGATTAAAAAAGCAACAGTTGTGTTGAAAATTGAACTATTTGGTTAAAAATAACATTTTTGTTGAAAATTAAACTGTTTTGTAGAAAATTAGTTTTTTTTGTATGTTAAAATTAATTTTTTATAATAAAAATTTGACTATTTCGTTTTTGGTTAAAATTTATCTTCTTGGTTGAAAATTCAACTGTTTGGTTGAAAATTGATTTATTTTGCTGAACATTCGCCTTTTTTGGTAGAAAATTAATCTTCTCGGTTGAAAACTTACCTTTTTGTTGATAATTTTTGTATTTTGTCCAAAATTATTTTGTTATGGAAAATCCATTTTTTGATCAAAAATGCAACAGATGGGTTGAAAATTCAAGTATTTGGTTGAAAATAGCTTTTTTGTTGAAAATTCAACTGTTTGGTTGAAACTTAAACTTCTTTATTAAAAATTCATTCTTTTGGTTAAAGATTCTTAATTTTAGTTTAAAATTCCAATTTTTGGTTATAAACTAAACTGTTTTTGGAGAATTCATGTTTTCGGGTTAAAAAATCAACTCTTGTAGAAAATTCGTTTTTTTTTGCTAGAAAATTCGTTTTTTTTTTTTGCTAGAAAATTCGTTGTTTTGTGTGTTGACAATTGATTTGTTGTAAAAAAACTTTCGCTGTTGCATTTTGGATTAAAATTGATCCATTTTAGTTTAAAAATTCAATTATTTCATTGAAAATACGTCTTTTTTGGTAGAAAACTAGTCTTCTTGGTTGAAAATGAAACTTTTGGGTTGAAAATTCAACTATTTAATTTAGACGCCTTTTTGATTCAATTCAACTGATTTTGATTTGAAATGAAAATCTTTCCTTTCTTAAAATATCAACTATTACATGTTTAGTCGAGAACTAATGTTTTTTGGTTGAAAATACAACTACTGTTTAGTTCATAAGAAATAGTAGGATAATACCAAATCCCCCTCTAAAAAACTTAGTAAAAATTACTTAATATAAGGGGGGGAGGGGGGGAGTAACAACTTACGAAACTAAGAAAGGGGTTACGTGGTTCAAACATAGAAAAAATGATAAAAAATTATGTTATTGATTCTAAAAGTCTAGAAATAAGCAAGAGGTGAATTCGAACATTACTTCTTTACAATTACAATTAGAAAAGTGAATGAAACGTACGTTTTGAATATCATCTGAAAGTGTCCACAAAGTGCCTGCCTGCGCAGCAGCCATATTATAAGTGTGCAATAAATTAAAGTCTAAAATGTGAATAAATAAAATAGGTAGATAGATTTTTGGCTTACTGTCCAGCCCATATTCCAGGGCAAGTGTCTTGACTTCTTTGAGGTGGAAAAACTTATCGAGAATATTTTGAATATCATTCTTAACAAGGGCACCAGAGAGTTCTAATCCAACGTTAATATCATCTGGATTTGGCTTGACAGGAACAGGTTTAAAGAGTGTTGTGATATTGACGTTGTTGTCATTGTCATTACTCTTTCCTCGACACTGTTCTACTACTGAAAAACCTGGACCTAAACATCTGTCAAAACAATCAGGTTGATGAGCATCATGCGTAAACTATTATAATCCAACGAATACTTACAATGTCAATAAATTACCTACCTTTTATTTACCATTTCACATGTAAAATTACAAAAAAAAAATCAAATCAAAAATCAATCAAATCAAAAAAAAAATCAAACACTGCAATTAAACTTGTAGTAAGAAGAAAAACTTACCTCTTGAGTAATGTTGTGTGGAAAAAAGTGTTTCTCCTCAGCAAAACCTCTGCAACACATCTTTTAACCGGTATCATGTTTCGCAACGTTTAGAGGTTAACAAAAAATAACTTCTACTACGACGTGTTGTAACATTTCGCGAACTAGGACTAACATTACCAATTTTTTAACATTTTTTATGATAAAGTTTTATATCATGATTGGTCATTTAATTATATCATTATTGTTTATATAGTCGCGTTCAGTTTACAGCGATTGCACGCACTGTTTACAGGGTTTACTGAAGGATTCACACAGAGGTTATGTTTTTGACCATGTGTTTTTCATGGTTTTAAGAGCTTAAGGTAATTCAAACCAGTGATGGCAATGTGGGCACCTTTTGCTACTGCGCTTGAGTTCGATCCGCGCACTGGTTAGCCGCAGTTGGCGCGCATTTCAAAATTGGAATTAAAATAAATTCTCATGAGAATACATAACAAAATATTAAAAACATTATAAAAAATTATTTTGAATTACTTTTTCAACAAATTTCTTCTCAAATTAAATGTTCTGTGAAATATAAGTTATTCTTCGAAAGTCAATGAAAATAAACTGTTATTTGATAAATACATGAGTTATAAATTTTTTTCTAGTCTGAAATCAAAGTTTTACAATTTATACAAAATTTTTTAATGATTATTTATTTAAATTACAAGAATTGTTTTTAATTCCAATTTTGAATTGCGTGCCAACTGCGGCCAACCAGTGCGCGTCCCAAACGCAAACGCAGTAGCAAAAAACGCCCACATTGGCATCACTGATTCAAACCTTTGTCTATATAATGATTGGATCATGCATGCCTCTGTACAGGGATGGGTAAGTAAAATACTCGTGGTAATTTACTTGGTTTTCTACGGTAATTTACCTGTTATTTTACATCATCTGTTCTCTACATGATGTAAATTACATCTTTTTTATATATAAGGACGCCACCTCTGAGGCGGGAAATTGAAAATTCGAATCAGACAGCCAATCAGAGGTTTTCTACATGTGTTTTGCATATTCGATGTATTTTACATAAAATACCTCCTTCAGGTATTATACGTCAAAAACTTCCTGTTACGCGTAACTGCACATCCTTGCCTCTGTGGGAAAACCAGCAGTGGGACTCGGGGTCTTATCGAATGTTCAACATGGAAGGGACCTCTTTTCCTAACGTGTGCAGATAAAAAGAGAGGTCAGTTCGAGGTTGGACCTCGAAACAGCCCTGGAGTCCCACTGCAATGATGGTGTGACATTTCTATCTTCACTCCGCCTGCGGGATGTGGCGAGATGACATGGATACATATACAACTTTGACATCTCTTGTGTCTTTCAATAGATTTTAATCATATCCGTCCTACAGACGGAGTCAAAATGATTCATTTAACTTCAAATTTTGTATACATAGTCTCAAATTACATCAAGGATGGGTAAATAAAATACTCGTGGTAATTTACTTGGTTTTCTACGGTAATTTACCTGGTACGTTCACGTCATCAGTTTTCTACATGATGTAAATTACATCTTGTTGTCTATATGAGGGTGCCACAAATGTGGCGGGAAATTAAAAACTTGAATTAGACAGCCAATCAGAGGTTTTTTGCATGTATTTTACATATTCGGTGCACAAAAATGGCGAAATCTATGAAGCACTCAAAATTTACCAACTACCGCTGATCATTCAGTTTTGAGGTTTTAAAAATGCTCTTTGAAAATTTTCTAGACCTCGGACGGGGTTTCGCGGTGGTGATAGTGTGGGTAAGTCTCTGGGTTTAAAAAAAATCTTGTAGAGATTGATCAGCAGCCTGGGTCGGAGCAGTGTTGCGGAATGAAGGTGTTATTTAAATAAGTAACACGAGAATTCTAGATCAATCTAAAATATCTATACCTTAAACCTATATACCTATCTACAGGCAGGAGCGCGTGAATGATTTCTGTTGAATTTGCACGGATGATGTAAACTGATGCAACTTACGCGCGGAAAGAGCGGTCAGCGTAGCAGCGTGCATCCAGACTTCTTCAACCCAAGTTCCAGTGTACTTCGAACTTTGGAGGCATTCAGCCTCTAACTGACTTCAACTTTGAACTTTCAATGTTTTCCTCTTATTATACCAAAACTCATCTGATTCTCCTTAAATCTATGTCTATCACTAGTCTTTAAGTTTTTATTGAATAAATTAATTGTTTAAATAAAGAAACCTTTTTTATTATAATGAACCACATGAACCGCTGTGATTCGAACCCAGGTCCGCAGATTACAGGTCTGGTGCTTTAACCAACTGAGATACGGAGGAAAATGAGATTCATCATTTTCTTCACAGCCTTTTACAAGCGAACAATGAAATCAATACCAGTCTTGTAGTGACTGGCTTAATTGGCGATACCACCAGACCGGCAGACCGGCAAACTAAAAAATTCAACTATTTTGTTGAAAATTTGTCTTTTTTGGTTAACATCAACTCTTCTCGAGATAAAGTTAGAATCTTTTTTATTTGAAATGTTGAATCTTTATTTTTTTTAAATTCTTTTTCTTGGGTTGAAAATTCAACTACTGGCTTTGAAGCTGAATTACTTTGTAGAAAATTCAATTTTTGGTTGAAGATTCGTCCCCTTAGTTGACAATTGAACTATTTTATTCAAAGTTCGTTGTTTTTATGAAAATTATTATTTTTTTCAACTTCAAACTAATTTAATGTGATTATGCTCATTCCAAACGAAGAACAATTTGTGCTGTTAACGTCCAATGGAGACGTCTACGCAATATTGGGCAGAAATAATACAATTCTTCATGGAATATATACAATCGTAGAAGATGGGTTGCACAAACGGGCAAAAGTAAACATGGATAGCGGCGTAATCCAAGAGATGACAACAGAAGAAACAAAGGAATGTCCATTAGTAACCCGTTCACTAATCCTAAAAAATTTTGAAATAGTAATTGTAAACAACAATTCTCCACGTCTGATCAGATTTCCAATCCTGAAGGATTCGTGAGGTTAGATCCTGAGATATTTCCGACTTTTCAATTTCTCACGCACGAGTCCTGGAATGACCCAAAAAACATACGACTTTGTCTTCTCAAAGGCTGCAGATTTCAAGGGACGTTTCCTCAAAAGGGTAACTCAGCTCTCATAAAAATTATTTGCCGTTTATAGCGCAACACTCGAGCTCGGAAGTAACCAGACATCGGCATCTGCTGGACATTCTCGCCCAACCAGAAAACAGCGTCCAAATTTTCGTAATTGTGCATTATCCAACGATTTCCTTTTCTTCGCGACGTCGGAAAATACCCAAAGATACTGGTCAACCCCAGTTCCAATGTTAAACTGGGTCACTTGCGTCACAGGTGCAAAATTGTGTACTACACTGGAACTTGGAATTGATAACGGTTTCGGGCATGGTTCGCATTGGCCTTGATGCTATTTCTAGAACTTTCAAACGTGAACAGGCAGGGGCGCGTGAATCATTTCTGTTGAAATTGCACGGAGAGAGCGGCCCTCCTGCTTGTTTGCCACGCTTCATTGATGTAGGCTCCCTTGGTCCGCACATCGCCACACCGCCGCGGCATCAATTCTCGCAACAGCGTGAGTCCGGACTTCTTGAATCCAAGTTCCAGGGTACTTCGAACTTTGATGCATTCTAAGTCTAAGTTGATGTCAGTTTTTGGAATTACAATATATCCTCCTATTACCGGTATGTATGGTACTTTATAGAGAAATTAAGGTGATTGAGAACATGCTGTTTTTGCATATCTTCTCAGTAAGCTTGCTTGGCAAGTATTTGTTACGTAAATCCTTAGATTAGGCTGATTCCTTTTGCATATTAGATGTCTGTTTATTTTTTCCCATTTGTTAATTGTTTTCTTGTCCGTTCGTACGTAACTGTCATCGAATTCAATTATTAAGGCATGATCGGAAATCAGAGGAAGGAATATTTTGCGAAACTTGGTTGGGATTGGAATGATTCTTTTTACGAATCCTTTCAGGTTTTTAATAATCGGAATATTAATAATTCAGCCTAATAATCCACTTTCTACTACTATTGATATTATGCTCATATCGAGAATTTTCTGGTAGTCTTCTTCGAAATAGTATTTTGTTCTATTTTGCATTTCAAATTCTTCTAATGTATTTTTTAAATTTTCAGGTGTTAAAATCTGCGGACGTATTATTCCATGTCTACCATTATTGAAAGCATCTATTACTGTATTAATATTTTCGTTTATTTCTTCAATTAGGATAGTTGTTAAAATTAAATTCATAATAATCAAATTGTCTTTAGTAATGGAAGGTAGTTTTTCAATTGTTTTGGTTTCTAATGCAATTTTATCCTTCACCTCGTGGTCCGTATATAGTACTATTTTCAGGATTTTTGTTTGGTTATTTGTAACAGAAACAATTTATTTAACTGAATTTATTTATTTTAAATCTGATTCAGTCAGGGTTCCGAAAAAGGCTTTAGATATATCAACTATAAAATTAGCTAATCCTCTTTCATTTCTTTGTTTTATTAATCTTATTTCATTTTTCGCTGTACATTCATTTTCATGTGTCTTTTCTTACAAATCAATCGTTTGTTCTATGGCTTGAAACCTACTTTCGGTTGTCGTCAAATTGATTCCAATAATTAGTTTCCAATTGTCGTGATATAAGTAAGCTTTGCTCATTTCCTCTATGAAAATGTTTCCATACATTTCTTGAAGGACGTAGTTTGCTTGTATTGTCGTTATCAGCATCCATGATAACAGAATCATTATTTTTCTGAAACATAAATGGCATCACTTGATCAATATGAAGTTGAAGAGTTTTGCCTTCGAATTTACTTTTCAACTTATTATTCGTTTTAACTCCTGTAACAATTCCTGGACCTTTTCAACTTTTGTCTGATTTATTCTGTTTTGTATTATTTTTCCGTCTGACTTGACCTCCTATTTTGTAAACTGGATGGCTTTTCACTATATTTTCATCTAAACGTTTCTTGCTCTTCTCTTGTTCAACTTCTAGTCTTTCTTTAGCTTTCCTAATGATGTTGTCGTCTTCGAATTTCTATTTATTTATTAAATCGGCATAAGTAAGAGTTGGTGCTCTTGGTATTGCTGGTGGGATGTTATGACCTCTTTCGAAGATCATCTCGGAACGTGAAAATCCTGCACTTGTACTTTCGATTGTATTAATTACGAATGTGAATAATTTCAAATTTTTATCTCATTGTTTACCATTATCTTTCATTGATGTTTGAATAAGATTTTTCAAAGTTGAATGCATTCTTTCTATGTAACCGTTAGCTTCTGGATGGAAAGATGTTGTTTTTATATGCTTCATATTTAATGCATCTTCACATTGTTGCATTGGTTCCGATAAGGAGATTTTTTCTTGATCGGTGAGTATCGTTTCAGGAGCTCCGAATATATATAGTGAACAATCATACTTTCGATTATAGTTTTTGGAGTTTCATTTCTCAAGGGTACTATAACTGTTTACCTTGTTAATCCATCTTGGATACTTGAAATGTATTTTGTTCTTAGTTTTGTTTCTGGTAAAGGAACAATAAAGTCTAATGCAATTTTTTCATCAGAGTTAGTAAGTGTGTCTGAAATGATTGACTGTGCTCGATTAGTGACTCTTGTTGTCTTCTGCAATTGGCAAACAGAGCATGCTTTTACCTATTTCTGAATTTCTTCATCCATATTTTTCCATTCACCAATTTCTCTTGCCTTTTGAATTGTATTTTTATCTCCAAGGTGGTTAGCGTGGGCTTGTTTGATAATAGATTTCCTCTATTCTATAGCTAATTCTCTCGTTCTATTAAAACATACATGGAATCCTATTTCGGGGTGATAATTAGATAGGCATTGTAATATCGCCAAAAGTGTTTATTTTTCTAATGGTGTAAAGACTGGGTCACCAAAAATCAATATTACTATTGACAATCCTTTATCTCTAAATTCTGTTATCAATAACCCTTAATAACTTATCCAATTTTCCTCGTTATAATCAGGCATGTCCGAATTTTTGACTCCCTTAAATTGTTCACATTCTCCATTTGGTTTAGCTTTAACTCTATCGTTTGTAATAGGGTTTTATTTTCATTCTAGAAATTCTCTATATACTTGATTGTCTTATTTTCTTTCTTCTGCTTCTTCTTCTTCTGATGGTGATGATGAAAGTTCTTTCTCAGGTAAAGGTTCTTCTGACGGTTCTTTAATTCCTCTATCAGCTATTTTGAGTTTATCCTTCAATGTCTTTTGTTCGATAATCATTAATTTCTCATGAACAGATTCAGATTTTTCACTTTCTGTATCAGAGTCACTGCTATCTAATGGTACCGTAGTATCTGAATTATTGACTGTGTCTTGATCTTGAAGTGGAAATAATCTTGATACAGTCGGCTGCTCTATTTTCTTTTCCTTTTGCATATACTACCTCGTACTTATATTCTTCAAGGCGTTATCTTCATCGAAGTAATCTTTTCGCTAGTGCTATAATTTTTTTTTGCTTCGTTAAGTGTTCTAGATTTGAAAAGGTCTGGGTGTCCTTTTTATGACAATACAGCTCCTAAACAAAAATTAGATGCGTCTGTTGTTAAAGTAAATTCTTCTTCAAAATTTGGAAATCGTAGTACTGGTGCATTGCATAAAAGTTTATTTATTATATCAAAGCCTTCTTGACATCTGGGTGTACAATAAAATATTACTTCCTTTCGTATTAAGTTGTTCAAAAGTTTAGCTATGGAGGAGAAGTTGATTATAAACTTTTTATAGTACCCAGCTGATCATAGGAATGATTGAACTTCTTCAACTGTGGTTAGGGTTTTATATTTTTTCACAGAATCTGTTTTTGCTGGATTAGGTTCAACTCCATCTTTTGTTAATTGATGACCGAAGTATTTTAATTCCGGTCTTAGGTATTCACATTTAGATGGTTCCAATCGTAATCCTAATTTTATAATACTTTCAAAAACGTCAATTAAATTCTTGTTACGTTCATCTA
Organism: Andricus grossulariae; assembly: GCA_011634705.1. NCBI lineage: Eukaryota > Metazoa > Arthropoda > Insecta > Hymenoptera > Cynipidae > Andricus > Andricus grossulariae. Next base: position 16,902,434 of record JAABKJ010007545.1, read on the forward strand.
GTGTTTCACCGAATACTACTACATCATCAATATAAGCAAATTACTTATGGTCGATAAGTCCCCTTGGGGCATTATCCATCATAAATTGGAATTTTGCGGTGGCATGTTCATAACCGAATGGCATTCTATTCTATTCAAAATATCATTGAGTCGTTGGAAATGCTCTAAATTTTTCAGACATTTCATCCATCGGTATTTTGTGGAATCCTGCACTCATATCAAAAGCTGGAAAGAATTTTGCTTTTCCTAAATGATCAAGTATATCATCTATCACTGAAAGAGGGTATGCGTTCTGGTCGGTGTCTCTACTGATCTGACGATAATCTACTACCATCCTAAGTTTTTCCCCCTATTCAGAAACTACCCATAATGGTGAACTAAAAGGTGAGTCTGAAGATCTTATTATTTTTTTTCATCAGCAATTCTTCACATTCCTTAAGAATCAATTGTTTGTGGAATTCAGGGTGTTTATACGATCTTAGTTTGATTATCTTTCCTGTCTTGAATCTTACTGTATGATTAATTGAATTTGTGGGAGGTAATTGATCCATATGTAATGCAAAGATTTCGGTATATTTGACTATAACCTTTTGAATTTCTTCTTTAAGTTTATTTTCAATATTTTCTGGTCGTGAGTTTTTTAATAGTGTAACGTTGCTATCAGATTATATTCTTTTTTCTTTTTCATGATTGAGAACCTCATTCTTTGATCCAATGGATATTATTCTCTAATAGATAATTACCTTAAGTATTTTTCTAGGTTCCTTGTTATAATTGAAGAATGATAAAATCATTTCCTTATCTTTCATTCGATAACTTCCATCAGATTTCCTCCATCATTGTGTTGTGGTAGTTTTTTATTTTCTAAAATATTTTTCTATAAATCAATGCGTCGCTTGATTCAATGGTAGAGCTGATTCTTGCATTGAATTGAGTGAAGACCCGGAATCCACTAATATTCGGTATTTTCATCCATCTGCTCTTCTCCCTTGTACGGACTGCAATCATCCAGACATCGCTGATACTCAGCAGTTTCTTCGTAGTCTGTCTGTTCTTGAATCTCCTCTTGCGCCATTCCCTGATTCTCTGAGTAATTGCTTTTTCTTTCTCTTCCCTCGTTGTCCTGATTTGAGTTTGAGGTGGTCGTTTGGGGTTTTTGGTATTCTAAAAATGTTGGGGTGTAGCGTAACATTGGGCCGCAAAGTGTCCTATTTTTTCGCATTCATGGCATTTCATTTGTGATCGATCAGCTAATAGT
>JAABKJ010007545.1:16903791-16941984 GCA_011634705.1 Andricus grossulariae
TAGCGTAACATTGGGCCGCAAAGTGTCCTATTTTTTCGCATTCATGGCATTTCATTTGTGATCGATCAGCTAATAGTAAATTTTGGTTGAGTGTTTTGAATGAGAATGTTGTTGTATTCGCCTGAGGTCTAGATATAGATATTGACATTTGTATTGCCTATTTCTGTGCTTCTGTCAAACTAGAGGGCTTTTAGGCTTTAACTTGAAGTGCGATATCCCTTTTTAAATTTAACAAATATCGTTTCAAACATTCTCCGTCTTCAATGATTCAAGCAAATTTTCTTTTTGTCTGACTCGTATGTTCACTTTGTACTGCGTATTTCAATTCATTAATTACCTGTCAAAACCTTAACTCAAAATTTTGAGTTAATTCCGTTTGTTCTTGTTGTCGTTTTTTAATTTAGACCTTATTGCAACATACAAAAAAGTAATCGGAAAGATATTTTCACCTAATTTTGTAAAAAATTGAGTCTTTTCGTTGAAAATTAGCCAAAAGCCTATTCGCTGCAAAATAGAAAAAAGCCTATTCGCTGCAAAATGCCCAAGCTCTCAATTCGTTTATGAAAATTGTTTCGATAATTAATAATCATTTTAAAATTTCAAAATATCGTAGAAAAGAGTCATCGAAAATAGCCTAACTCCAAATTTCTTTATGAAAATGGTTTGAATAATAAATAATTCTTGGAAATTTACGAAGCATCATAAAAAAAGTCATCGGAAAGATATTCTTAGTTGACTCCGTTTTCTTCCAAGATATATGAGCCAAGGATGAACACAGTTCTTAAATTTCCCAAACTTCTTAAAATTCCAAAAGTTATTCTAATTTCAATGTTTGCTAAAAAAATAGCACATGATAAATTCATGGTTATAATTGTTTAAAATTGCAATAATAGTTACAATTAAAATTACGTCATATTCTTTGGAAATGTAACTGAAAGTTAAATAAAGTATAATTATAAACGTTCATAATTTCGTATTTTTAGTTGAAATTACAAGGATGTAATTGGCTTTAAAAATGTGAATAGAAGTAAAATAAAATAAAACAAAATGGTTGAATTTTCAACTAAAATAGACAATTTTTTAACAAAATAGTCCAATTTTGAAATTGAAAAGATTGATTTTCAACAAAAAATGGAATAGTTGAATTTTCAGTAAAAAAAAAAAAATAATTTTTCACCAAACTGATCAATTTTCAAATAAAGAAATCAATCTTTAACCATCATAGTTCAATTCTCAACTAGGAAGATTATTCTTCTGAAAAAATATATTTTCTAACAAATTGAATGAATTTTCAACTTAAAAAGATCAATTTTCAACCAAAAATTGAATAGTTCAATTTTCAGTAAACAAAACTAATTTTTCATCGAACTGATGAATGTTGGAAAAAATTTAAAATCTTAAACTGGAATAGTGAAACTTCAAACAAGAATGATAAATTTTTAACTGAAATGATGAATCTTCAACTGGAATAGTTAATTCTTCAAACAAACAAACAAACAAAAATTCATATCAAAAAAGACAATTTTCAATCAAATAAATGAATTTTCAACTAAAAAAGACAATTTTTCAATTAAATAGTTGAATTTTGAACTAAAGATGATCAATACTCTCAACCACTAGTGGTATAGTTGAATTTTCAGCTGAAAAGGGTAATTTTCTCCCAAAATGATGAATTTTCAACTTGAGTGATGAATCTTCAACTAGAATAGTTAAATGTTATGCAAACAACGATGAAAATTGAACTAACATGATGAATATTTAACTAGAATAGTTGAATTTTCATTAAAAACGATTAATTTTCAACCAAGAAGATTAATTCATACCAAAAGAGACGAGTTTTCTTTAAAATACATGAATTTTCGATTAATAAAACAGACCAATTTTCAACCAAAGAGTTGAATTTTGAATTGAACGAGATCCACTTTAACCAGATAAGAGAAATTCAAATTTCCAGTGACAAAAAATTCATTTTTCCACCAAACGGATGAATTTTCAACCCAAAATGAAATAGTTTAATCTTCAGTTGAAAAAAAAATTAATTTTCCGCCAAAATGATGAATTTCAAAATAATATGCTTAATCATCAAACTACCTGGAATAGTTAAATTCGATAAATTTTGAACGAAGAAGCATTATTTCTACAAAAAGACGATTTTCACTTAAATAGATAAATTTTCAAATAAGAAAAAGTGAGTAATTGTCAACCGAAAATTGAATAGTAGAATCATCATACAAAAACATTACTTTTGAACAAAACAAATTAATTTTCAACTAAATGATGAAATATTCAACTGTACTAATTACATTTTCTGTCTAAAAAAAATGATTATCAACCAAAAAAATTAATATTGAAAATAATAGTTACATTTTCCACCAAAATTATGAAATTCCAATAAAAACGATGAATATTTAACTAAAATTGTTGAATTTTCGAAAACAACGATACATTTTCAACCAAAAAGATTAGTTTCTACTAAAAAAAGACGAATGTTTATCTAAAAAAGATAAATTGTGAACCAAAAATTTAATAATCAAATGTTTACGTGAAAAAAATCATGTTCAACCCAACAGATGAATTTTCAACTAAAATGATGGAATATTTAACTGGAATAGTAGAGCATGGTGCCAACTAAATTTTTCCCAAGAAATTCTCGAACGATTCCCGTGTTTTTCCCGCTGATAAATATAAGGTTCAAATCCGGGCCGAGGCATATTTTTTCTTGTTTTTCCAAAAATCATTTGGCCAGTACAATCAAAAAAATATAACTTTAGAAATTTGACGAATATTGTTTTTAGTCAATTAATAATCATCCAAAGGATCCCTAGAAGTTTAATTTCCTGAGAGATATAAATTGAATACAATTAAAAATCCAACTGCAAAACATTAAAAGAAAACGCAAATTTCGTATTACTAACAAATATCAAACACAATTCTAAGCTGAGATAGGGAATTTCCGTGAAAGAGTTTAATTTGATTAGGGACGGGATTCCAAGACAAGAAGAAATCTTTTAAATCTTTAAAAAAATTTTAATCTTTTGACGTCTTAGAAAATTATTAAAACTTTTGCAAATATTTCATTTTTTTAGAATTAATATTAGTATTTCAAGGCTTTAAATGGCCCAGATGAGCAACGAACTTTGCCTGAACGTAAAAGATTATACATATTGTGATATCAGTTTCAACGAATTGAAAAAGTATATTTTTTTTCTTGAAATTGAGTCTAAAGAAAGATAAATATCTGATAAGGACAACCTTGGCGCCTATAATTTGTTAGATAACGTCTATATGATATGCGCAGTACATAATTGAATATTCATTAGTTACATTTTAAATCAATACATTGACCAGTTTTTCCTCAAATTAGAAATGATGAGGATCATTTCTACTCTCGTCTTATCCATGGTGGTTATCCTCAATTCTATTGGTGAATACAATCATAAGATATGTCTTTAGTTTTAACTACATTTCTAATCTTTCCGCAAATTACGATTCATTCAACGGTCCGATTATATAAAGAATTTTCTGGGTGTCTAACCGATCCTCTGTTTCTTTTTTCAGAATTGAGTTTGCAGACTTCAAACCCTATTTCTGGTTTTCCTCGTTCCGGAATTTCGTATTCTCCTAACAGACAGCAATCTCCTGTAAGGTCTGTTTCTCCTGCCAGGCCTGATTCACAAGGTTCTTTGATCAGACCTTCTTCGTCTGAGCCGTCTCTTCGTGTCAGATCCAGGTCTCCTCGTGCCAGGAATTTTTCTTTGCGCATACTTGGATACCCTCTTGAGGAACTTAGATTTCTACGGCTCACTCCACTAGTAAATCCGCACCGGCAATTTGAAGTACGCAAATATACTTTTCCTCGCGATAAACCAATCCGCGTAAGAGGAGAAAATAGTGTCCCTAAGCCTATGCCAACCGTAGAACTATTTGTATTATCAACGTCCAATGGTGACGTCTTTGCAATAATGGATAAAAATAACACACAGCTTCGTGGAATATATTCAATGATACAATTTTCCTATTTGAAACGGGTCAAAATGAACATGTATAGCGGCGCGGTTGAAGAAATGACCACAGAAGAAATGAGGGAATGTCCACTGGGCAGCCGTGCACCAATCCAAAAGCGTTTTCAAATATCAATTGTAGAAAGCAATCCACCAAATTTTATCAGATTTCCAATTCTGAACAGATTTGAAAGTTAGACTATAAGAAATTTCCGACTTATCAATTTTTCACGCAGAAGTCCAGATTTGGTCAACAAAAATGTACGACGTCCACTTAAGGGTTCAGAGTTCGAGGCACGTTTCCTCAAAGGTTTGGATTGATCAACTCTGGTTCTCTTTTCAATCTGGGTCAGTCCCGCCATACGAAGAAGACAGTGTGCTATTTCAAACTTCGTTGCTAGTCGGTCTCTACTTGGATCACTAGTTTTTGAGTTTTTGTTGAATTATTTTCTCCGTGCAACAAACATTTTTAATTTTTGCAGGATCCTTGATGTTGCTTAGTCCGATACACTGTTTGTACTTGAGACTAAAATTGTTGTAATATAAAATCAAAAAGTGTACAGTGGAAAATAAACTTTCTTTTCTTAGAATAATTTTGAGTTTTTATCCTGTGGTTTTAAAAGTATCAACAATTAAGTTCAGTGCTTCTTTATTATTTAGTCTATATATTATCAAAATTCCTATTGATTTATCAAAAGCTCTTTATCAATTTTCCCCGTTTTTGCTCGTTTTTATACTTAAATGGGAACTGAATTTATAGAACTTAATAAAAACATCCAACTATTTTAGTCTGTGAATTGATTATTTTTCATTGAAAAGTCTTATATTATATTTTTAGTCAAGAATTTTTTTAGTTTAGATGGTTCAACTAGTGTGTTGAAAATTAAGTTTTTGAGATTTTTGTCAATGTAATGACGGTCTGTTATGTGCAAAACTGCACCAAAGTATATTTTGTTTCTATCTGTAAAAAAAATTCCTCTCCAGCTATGCTAGGATTCGAACCCACGTCTACAGATTACAGATCTGGTGCTTTTACAAACTAAGCTACTATGTACTTTGTTGAAAACTCGTCTATTTGGTTAATTCAACTATTCTCGGAATAAAATAAAAATATTTTCGAATTGAAATATCAAATACCACTTGGTTTAAAGTTCAGCCGTTTTGCTAAAAAAATTATGTTTTGGTTGAAGATTTGCCTATTTAACAAAAAATTAAACAATTTTGTTCACAATTCGTTTATCACGAACGGGATTTTTTTTTCAACTGCAGACTACCTTTTCTGTTCATAAATTTTTTGTTCCAGTTGAAAATTCAACTACTCGATTGAAAGTTGAAGTGCTTTGTTAAAAATAAATCTATTTTGGTTAAGGATTGGAACATTTCATTAAAAATTAGTCTTTTTTCATGAATACTATTTTTGTTATTTAAACTTGAAATCAGTTTTGACTTAAATATCTACTATTACATTTCTCTTTAAGAAATTGTCTTTCTTGCTTGAAAATTCAACTATTTTGATCAAATTAGAATTTCTGTTTCTTGGTTGAAGATTCATTATTTCAGTTGAAAATTTATTCATGTCGTTGAGAATTCAACTATTCAGACAAAAATTAATTTTTGTTATGGAAAATTAATTTTTTCAACATAAAATTTACTATCAAACTTTTGTTCGAATATTTGTCTTTATTGTTTGTAAATTCAAATATTACAGTGAAAATTAATGTATTTTGTATGAAAATTCATCTTGTTTGATAAAAAATTTATCTTCTCAGCAGATAATTTACCTTTTTGGGTGAAAATTCAACTACATACTTGGTTCAAGGTTGAACCAGTTTGTTAACAATTAATTTTGTTGTTAAAGGTTCATCTCTTTGGTTGAAAAATTAACTGTTTTGTTCAAAATTCGCTTCTTTTATGAGAATTTATCTATTTTGATTGAGGATTCGAATTTTTTGTTAAAAATTTACATTTTCTCGATAAATTTATTGTTTCTGATTTAAACGTAAAATATCCTTTTCGTGAAATATCGACCATCACATTTCTCTTCACGAATTCATATTCTTTGTTTGAAAATTCAACTATTTTGTTCAAAGTTGAATTCCTTTGTTAGAAATTCAATTTCTTGTTCTATGATTCATCATTTTAGTTGAAAATTTATTTATCTTGTTTGGTAAAAAATTTATCTCCCTAGCTGAGGGTTCAACTTTTTTGTTATAAAACTTGACAATGGATAAACATTTCTCAAATATTTTTCTAATGAAAAAATTTCTTTTTTCTTGGATGTATGAACATAATTTGATATGAAAATTCAGTGAACAAATAACCATTCGAATTTAGTACGAATTTGGCAAATAATGTCTTGGTGAATTGAGAACCATCCCATTAACTCTAAACAGTTGAATTTTTCAACTGTCGAAACTCAAAAAAATAAACGATTCGTTATTAATAATTTATTTTATAATTTTACTTGCAAAATTCGCTGTATCGAATCAAAAATCTTTCAAGTGTTTTAAAATGTTTGGAAATCTCTTCGCATCTATAAAATTCATTCTGCGCTCAGATATCAGTTTTAACGAATTTAGTGGGTAAATTTTTTTCCTTAAAGTTAACTATAATGAAATGTGGATGTCTGATAAGGTCAACCTTGACGTATATAATCCCTAAGATAGCGACTTTATGATATAGGTACTATCAAATCGAATGAAAAACTAGAATATTCGTCAGTTACATTATTTGGTCAATACATCAAGCACTTTTTCATCTAATTAGAAAATATGAGAATTGTTCACACTCTCTTGTCCTTGGCTTTTGCCCTCGACTCTATTGGTAAATATAATAATAAAATATATCTATAGTTTTAAATAATTTTGCAAGCTTTGCTCCAATTATAATTCATTCGACTAAACAGTTATGGAAAATATTGCCAGAATGTCAACCGGATAGATGGTTTTGAATTCCCGGTCATTTTCTGGTTTTTTTCTAATCAATTGTTAAATCTTCACGCTCAACTAGAGAGAGTTAAAAAATATTTAATGATTTCACACGACTTTTGAAGATTTCATGAGGTTTCTCAACATTCTAGAAGATATTAAAGAGTTCCGTATGGACCAGAAAATTTTGTCAAAGAATTTTGATTAGGAACTTAAGCAGGGATTTTTTTTTAAATTCCTTCCTCTAAAGCAGAATTGAAATTATTTGAAAAAAATCTCGTTGCATGTCAAAAATGATCTATTCCAAGTCAAGTCATAATTTTTCTCGAAAATTCCCTCTTCCAAAGTGCAAAATTAAATTTTTTACACAAATTCCATGTCCAAGTCACAACTGAAATTATTTCCGAAAATTCTCCGTTGTCAGAAAATCAATAATTAGCTTGTAAGAAAACTGAGAAACCTAATTTCCTAAGTCAACGCACAAAATGCTTCAAGAAACACCTAAATTTCTGGGAAAGTTTAGGACAATTTCTTTAAAATTATAAAAGTAAAACAATTCTAAATGTTCTACTAACAGGTTTTTGAAAATTCTTTTCATAACGAAGAATCGTTTAATTTTTAAGTATTATCTCTGTCCATCTGGAAAATTGTGTAACAAACATTTTTTTCCACATAACTATGAAAATTTGTTATTTTCCAAGTAAAACTTCTTTTGGGACGGGATTGAATTAAAAAAAACCACCGACCGAACAAAAGGATTTTCCTCTTTCAACCTTGAAACTTTTCACTGAATGAATTTTCCCAAATTCAAATAGACAAATATTTTTATTTTTTTCCTCACATGTCATGACGATTTTGTTTCATTTTACTTTCCATCTTTCAAATGAAGAAATTCGGAAAATGTTTAGACATTCATGTTTTACTCCTTTCAAGCTGTAAAATTAAATAAAAATTTCCCCCTTGTAAGTACAAAAAATTGATATTTTTAGCATTTCCTCTCTTTGAATCAAAAAAATTAAAAATTAATTCGGAATTTTGGAAAGTTCCATTTGGTATTCGATTTCATTTACAATTTATCCCGTTTCGAACCAACAAATTGTTAACTTTCCCCTTTTATCACGTTTCATTTTTTTACTTTTTTTATTTTCATTAAATATTATTTATATTTGTTTTATAATTTTTAGTTTAGGGCATTTAGAATTCGAGAAATGGTTCCTTTTATTTCAATCTAAAATTTTAATCTAAATCCCCAACTCCTCCTGAAATTATTCAATTTTGGGTATTTCCAATTTAGTTATATTACTGTCATGTCCTGAAGGGAACAAACTTACCTGGTTAAAAAATAATTAGTTAAAGAGGTTTGCTCGTTTTTGGATGAAATCCAGGCCTTCGAAACAGGGATGAAAATAATTTCCAAAGGTTGAAATAACGACACAATAATCTACAAATTAATCGAAATACAACTGTATATATAATATCTGAGTTTATTAAATATAGGAAATTAAAATGTTAAAGAGAGGTAGCTGATTCGAATTTAAAAAAAGGAAAGGATTATGTTTTCTCAATTCAGTTTGATTTTACTTATTCTAATTGCTTTCAAATTCTTAGCTGCATTAAAGAGTTTTAGGTAGCGGAAAATCCTCAACCAGATCTCCACCTTAAAATAAAGGAAGACCTTAATGACGAGTTTCCAAAGAAATTTAAGTATTATGAGTTATTCACTCAAAGATTTAAACTTGCCTAATGTATATTCCAATTGTTCACTTTTGAAACCTGGCGAGTAACTATCTTGGGGATTCACTGAATAATTTGAACATTCCTTGACAAACTGGTTTTCTGAATTGGTTGAATGCTCTTCTCATTCACTGGAATGATACTGGTACTGGTTGAGGTGTTTATTGGTTTAGCACAGGTGACGTTGATAGTCCTTCTGGTGATTCACTTTTGCGATGGTTTTACAACGAGGATTTGCCAAAGGAGTCTATTAGTGGGCAGATAGGCTCAGGTCCCTTCCAGGTACTCAAGGGTAATGATGGTTAACAATGGAATCGTCGAAAGGATGTTGTGAGTTGAGTTCCATTTATTCAAAGGGATTTGAAATTAACAATCGACTTTAGTTCAATTGAAATTTCCGAAGCACAACACTGATTTTACTTTTATTTTTCAATTTGTATTCCTACGACTTGAAAATGGTTTACAAATAACCGGTGTCTATCTGGTATTTTAATACTAACTTGAGAATGTGATCTAGGACAGAGCGTCCTCCAGATTTGAAGTTTGTAGATGGAGCTTTTTGAATATGAAATTATTTTTAACCAGTTATTATTTTGAGAAACTTTGCGTCCCTGCGGCGATAGGTAAATATTTGTTGATTTGCCTGAAATTTGGAGGCCATTCTATTTTTTGGCAGTTGCGCCACAATGGCGAAAACGGCTCCCGAAAAACATAAATAATGATCACCCCGAGCAAAATACGAATGTCCACTTCAGGAAAAATTTAATCTTTTGTTTCTTGTTGCAGATTTGAGTTCGCAGACTTCAAACCCTGTTTCTGGTGTTTCTCGTTCCGGAATTTCTAATTCTCCTGATAGAAAGCATTCTCCTGTGAGGTCCCTTTCTCCTGGAAGACTACATTCTCAGGGTTCGTTGCACAGATTTTCTCCGCCAGCAGAGACTGCTCTTCGTGCCAGGTCCAGGTCGCCTATCGCCAGGCTCTCTTCTTTACGCGTACTTGGATATGATCTTGAAGAACTTAGATTTGTTCGGCTTACTCCCCCTATTAATCCAAATCGGCATTTTGAAATTCGAAGATATCTTTTCCCTCACGATACACTAATTCATGTGAAAGGGAAGCATAATAGCCGTGCACCTATGCCACTTCAGGAACAATTTGTATTGTCAACGGCCCATGGTGACGTCTTTGCAATTTTGGATAGAAATAATACAATGCTTCGTGGAATATATACAACAGCAGAAAATTTTAGTCAGAAACGGGCAAAAATAAACATGGACAGCGGCGAGGTGAAAGAAATGACCGCAGAAGAAATCAAGGAATCTCCACTAGGCAGCCGTGCACCAATCATAATGAGTTTTGGAATAGTAAATATAAAAAAACCTCCACAACTAATCGAATTTCCAATTCTGAACAGATTTTGAAGTTAAAACCCGAGAAATAATCAACTTTCCAATTTCTCACGCCGACGTTCCTGACATGGCCAAAAAATGTACGACGCTGTTTCCTTGAAGGCTCCAGAGTTCAAGTCACGTTAACTTAAGATGGAAAATTGGCCTTTATGAAACTTTCGCATCGCTCAAAACTTATGGCTTGAGCTTGCAACTGACAGGAAATGATCATCTGGTTGATATCTTTGTCTAGCAAAAAAGCGGCGTTGCCAGAATTTTGAGAGCAGGGTCATAGATCATAGGTCATAGGTGCAAACCGATATCCGATATTTATTCTTTGTACTTGGAATGCTTGAATGAAACTTTATCAAAAAGATTTCTTTTGAATCACAGATCTTATATGCGTCTTCATATTCTGATTTTTCTACGTAATTAAGTATAGTTGAAAATTAAGTTGCTCAAGGATCTAAAGGCTTTGATGTACATATTCTCATCACAAAACTCGCGCTCCGTAATTCATTTTTGTTAGCCATTTGTTAATGTATATTTATTTTCTGAATCACCTCAAAATAAATAAAAAACTACAATCCTTTCTTCAGAAATTCTTCCCTATCTCTCGTTGTTATGCTAAAAGTAGGATTTTTGTTTATGTATGTCAATGTGTTTACTTCGAGGCTGATATACAGGATTCTCGGTCAACTAGAACGCACTTCGATTATCACAAGACATGGTCAAAAAGGCTAAATCATCAAATTGTATCTAGAGTTAAAATCTTTACAAATAAGCAGTCTCTTTATTACATTCTGACAGCTTTATGTATTCTCTCTTATTTGTGGGCAAAGCCACAGTCTGTTGATTCCGAGAGTCCCACGATATTGGACTTCCATCTATGAAGAAAAGATAACCAGTTTCGAAGCGTCTGTCCTTGATACAGCCGCCTCGATCCGCATCGACGTACGCCTAAATGATCCTGCCATCAGATTTGTAAGTCAATCTTACGTCTATAGTGCCTTTTAGATAATTAAGATCCCTGGTAGCTGTTTTCCAGTGCTCGATTATATAACAGTTGTTCAACTGTCTCTAACTACTCACGGAAAATGAGATATCGAAAAGTGTGGTAACTGAAAAATAGGTGAACGCTCCCAGTAAAGCTCTCTGTACGGTAATCTCGTCTACTCTTCAGTCTGTTTTGCATTTCTCTTCAACTTTGTTCCAGTATCTATAGGAGTAGACACAGGTTGACAATCAGCCATATCGAATTGTTGGAGACGCTTTGCTATGTATCCTGCAGTAGCATTGTGATCTGATTATTGGTCTGCAAAAACCTGATTCCTAAACAGTAGCTGACCTGTCCAAGGTCCTTGAGCTCGAAATCCGCTACTAGCTTTCATTCCATCTTCTTCTGGTTCCATCGAGTCATTAAAATATCGTCGACATAGACATTGATTAGTGTCACATATTCTCCTGAACCAATCTGATATAAGCAAGGATTGGATTTTTCAGTTCTTGTCCCATATTTTCTGAAGACCTTGTCCAGCTTGATATATCAGCTTCTACCTGACTGTCACAAACCATAATTAGATTTCTCAAGAAAACATACCTTATTTTCTTTGCAAAACTCCGACAACATTTTTCTTGCCTCACATCCAACAACGCTGCCCTTTTCGAAGTCGATTGTGCATTGCAAGATTTTTTTGAAATTCTTTGATGTCTTCATCAAGACTTTTTCGTGTAATGCATAATTTCAGTAGGCCTTAGTCTACTAAAATTTTGCGAATTCAAGCATTCCGGGCAACTACAGCAAAAGTATTTGAAAAATGAATACCGGGTTTTTGGTTACATCCTTGTGCTACCAAACCTGCTTTCCTGCGTTCGAGTGTGCACTTCTACTTCAATTTGTTGCGGAAGACCATGTGCCAACGGATCACCTTACCGTGTACTGGATGATCCGCAAGTACCCACGTCGATGGTAGATTTATTTTCTTCAATAACGGCTTGATGCAACTCATTTGCGTTCGGTCCTTTTATAGCTTCCTCCATTGGCACTTCAGAAAGGAAAGTTCTTTCAATTATGTTAGTGATCTCAGCCTCATACGTTTTGCCAGGTGGGTACTGTTTTATAAGCCTGCCTATTTTTCCAGTTCTGATCATAATTCGCCTGCCTCTGCACCTGGTCGTGTAGAGAGCTGGTCTCGTATCTTCGTTATCGATAACTTGCAGATTGCTATTTATTCTTGTTGAATCAGCAATCAGCTTTCTTGTGTCTCAGATTTTACATACATAACATTGAAATTCAGACACTTCCTTCTCATTCTTCGAATCTGTCTCCATTGATCTAGGCTTATTTCGACCAGAATTTTCATCAACATGCATGGCATCCGATGTTTCCCCCTGTGCCACATTCTTTCGAACATCACTCTCTCACGTCATATTTACACGAGGTGCATCCGACTACGGGAAACCATCAGGCGATTTGATATCGATAAAAATGTGTCCAATCTTGCTTTTCGATCACTTTTCTCATACGCTTGGACCCCTGCGGCATTTCCGTTGTTCACATCTGGCTCCTGTTTCACGTTTCTTTATCAACAAATTTCCGCAATTCGTTCTTCACTAGCACAATTCGCATTTGTAGCTTCCATGTATCATAATTTGTCGCAGGAAACCGTCAACACAACTTTTCGTATTTTTAGACTCTGTTCACGATTCAAATCCAATTCCCATAACCTTTAAAGTTAGGAATGGATCTGACAGCGTAAATAATAATAAAGTCTCTATAAACATTCTATTTATTCAGAATATTAAGGGAATTGCGAAAACGCGCTATTGCCATGAAACTGATGGAAAAAACTATATATCTAACAAAAATTTCACAGCTTAGAGAAAAATAAATTTCTTTCTCGACTGAAAAATCTTTCTTAGTTGAAAAATCAACTATTCTGTTCAAAATTGATCTTTTTTTAATGAAAATTCAACCATGGGGTTAGTAATTCATGTCCTTGCTCAAATTGCAATATTCTTACTCGAAATATTAAAAACTCAAAGCCTTTCGAATTGAAGTTGATATAGTTGCAACATTAATTTTATTTAGAAGATCTTATTTACCCATTTTTGTAAGAAATCTCCTCATTTCTATTGATTTGATAGAATTATGGCCTGCTATTGATTCAGATTTTCTCTACTGTTTCTAATCCAAAGTTTGTTTGTTCTTCGATGTATCTATATAATTTTACATGAGTTTGGGTCAGGTAACAGAGAATTTCGTAAAGAATTATAATTTTGACATTGAGACAGGCAATTATAGCAGAGACTTAGAATGTTTACTTTTAGATAAAACATTTCTGTGGATTATTATATAATTTTCACGTTGGAATGTTTCTACTTGGAAATAAGTCTAATGAAATGTAAAAATCTAAGAACGCCAACCTTGACGCTTATACTCTTTCAGATAACAATTATATCAGATATGTTTTATATAATGGAATAAAGAATTAGTTTCTCCTCGAATTAGAAAAAATGACGATTGTTTCTGCTCTCATCTTATCATTGGCGTTTACCCTCAATTCTATTGGTGAATATAAAACCTGAACTCAAACAAGGACAATTCACAGTTTTTTTCGGAGCACCGATTTTTCTGGCCTTGCAATGAATGTAAGACTGAGCTTTGTCAGAAAAATCAAAAAGATTTTGAATTTACTTTCAAAATGAATATACTAAAACATTACTACTTTCAAATTACTCACTCCAAGAGGCATGCACGCAAATCCAAATTGTTTGAACTAGGTTGTTAACTTTTCGTCTTCCTTTGTCATAGGAACGAAATTATTTCAATTTACAACAACTTCAGCATACCTCCATATATCTTGACTTTGTGAAAACTAGGTTCGTTTTATTTTGAAACTTAAGCATATTGAAGACGGAGGGATTTCAGAATTCCGCCTTCGGGAAACCCAAGTCAAACTTTAAACATTTCGCCAAGTTAGAGTCTCGAAAAAAATATCATTACAATATATGAGAAAATAGTATCAACTATAATAACAATGAAGCGCGAAACGGAACAACCTGCTTCTCTATCTCATCCTATATTTATCTATCCACGTCAATATTTTTCTATTCCTGAATTGATATAAATTGTCATCTTTATTTTTCAATCTCCTCTTCCGTATCTCATTGTATCATACATCCATCAATGTATATCTTTTTTATCTATTTTTCAAACTGAATTCACATCTATCTCCTTCAGTACCCTCTTCTCTATCTCATTTTATCCTTTATCTATCCACGTCAATATTTGTCTATCCTTGAAATAATCTAAATTTTCATTTATCTTTTACAAAGTCCTCTTCCCTATCTCATTGTATCATACATCTGTCAACGTCAATCTTTTTTCATCTATTATTCAATCTGAATTAACGTGTATCTTTTTCAATCCCCTCTCATCTATGTCATCCTATTCTTCATCTATCTACGTCAATCTTTTTCTATATCTCTGTCAATCTAAAGTTGCGTCAATCTTTTTCAACCCCTTTTCATTTTATCTCATCTTGTCCTTTATCTAGCAACGTCTATCTTTTTTTATCTCGTCGTTCATCTAAACTTACGTCGATCATTTCCAATCCTCTCTTGTCCACCTCGCGCTGTCCTTCATCTATCCACGTCAACTTGAAGGTTTTGCCCGCTGGAAGTGAAAAGATTGAGAAAGATAGAAATTAGGGGATAGGAAAAGATAAAATTATTGCATCTCTCCTTTTATCATTCAATGTGTCACTTTGCATCCCTGAAACGCAATATTTTCCAATCCCCAACCTTAATAATATGCTATCTCTTACTCCTCCTTTCGTAATCGAGGACTCTTATCTTTTTTTATGCCTAGATATATTTATTTATTATAAATTTCAATATTTTTTCATCTCTTTCTCTATATTCCGTAACCCAAGACCCTTATCCTTTTCTTTACTTCTTTCTATCCCTTTAATATAAATTTTATTCTTTATCTATCGCGTGGCGTGAATTTAGACTGAAAATAGATAGAAAAAGATAGACGTTCATAGATGTAGGATACGAGGCGGCAGGGAAAGGATACTAAACAAGATAGAAGGGAATTTAGATTGACAGAGAGATAGAAAAATATTAACCAGAATACATATAGGATAAGAAAAGACAAAGAAAAGAAGATTGAAATAGATAACGGGAGTTTATATTAATAGAGATATAGGAAAATATTGACGTTGATAGAATGGTGATAGGCTGAGATAGAGAAAAGAAGATTGGAAAAGAAAGACGTGAATTTAGATTGACATAAAGATAGAAATGATTGGCATGGATAGATAAAGGACAAGAAGAGATAGAAAAAAAGAGATTGCAAAAGATAATCAGAGTTTAGATTGATGGAGATATAGAAAAATATTGACATTGATAGAATCAGGATGGAATGAGGTAGAGAAAAGAAAGACGTATATTTAGTTTGACGAAAAGATAGAAAAAGTTTGACGTGGATAGATAAAGGATAAGTAGGGATAGAGAAAAGGAGATAAAAAAAAATAAAGTGAGTTTAGATTGATAGAGAGATAGCCAAATATTGACGTTGATAGGTAAAGGATAAGAAGGGTCAGAGAGAAGGAGATTGAAAAAGATAACGGAAGTTTAGATTTATAGAGAGATGGAAAAATATTGACATTGATAGAATCAGTATAGGACGAGATAGAGAAAAGAAGATTGGAAAAGAAAATTGTGAATATCGATTGTCAAAAAGATTGAAAAAGATTGACGAGGATAGATGAAGGATAAGAAGAGGTAGAGAAAAGAAGATTGGAAAAGAAAGAAGTGATTTTAGATTGACATGGATAGATAAAGGACAAGAAGAGATAGAGAAAAAGACATTGCAAAAGATAATGGGTGTTGAGATTGATAGAAAGATAGAAAAACATTGACGTTGATAGAATGAGGATAGAATAAGATAGAGAAAAAGAGATTAGCAAAGATAAGGGGAGTTTAGATTGATAGAGAGATAGAAAAATGTTGACATTGATAGAATCAGGATAGGAAGAGATAGAGAAAAGGAGATTGGAAAAAAAAGACGTGAATTTATATTGAAAAAAAGATAGAAAAAGATTGACATGGATAGATAAATGATAGAATGAGATAGGAAAGAGATAGGAAAGAGAGGATTGAAAAAGATAGGCGCGAATTTAGATTGATAAAGAGATACATTTTCTCTATCTATTTCTGTCATAAAGATTCAAAGGGATAGGATCTCTATCTTTTTACTTCCAGCAGGGTTAGGTAGAGCGGTGAAGTTCAGTTACAATAGTACAATTTTCGAAAGAAAAAAAGAAAAGTTTCCTCTGAAAACAATGCAAATTCGATCTGACATCGTGGTAATTAGAAACGTAAAGGTTTCGTAAATAAAAGTGTCAATTATATAGAAAACTTGAGATTAGCATTCTGAAAAACCCCATTTTTTATACTCGTTCTAAAATGTTAGGATAGTAGAAATTAAAGTAAATTTATTGAAATTAGTAAATTTTTTAGAACATTTTTTTTATAAAATGACAAAAAGAGGTTTGGAATCTGCAAAACAAGAAAAGTTCAAAAGGATGAAATAGAATTTTTTACCTCATCAGACAATAACGAAGATTGCTTCGAACGTAATTATTTCATTGTGATGAAGAATTTAGAATTTGAATAAAATTCATAATTTCTAGAAAAAGATTTTGAAAAGGGAACATGGTACAATGTACCATGCTAAGTAGTAGATCGAGTACTGAAAGGATTCAGTGATCCCAACTTTGGCATGTTGAGCTACTGCGCTTGCCCGGCGCAGCGGCCCTCATTGGTCGCTGTTGGCGCGCGATTTAAGCCGGGTATAATCAACAATCATTGACATTAAAGTGGATAATTATTATAAATCGGACATTAATATCAAAAATTACGTAGTTCGTGACGTGAGGCTAGAAAAAAATACTAATGCGTATATTTTATTAATAATAGCATATTTTCTTTGAATTCTAAAGGTAAATTTATATTTCATTAACAAAGGTTTTATAGACCCTATAAACACATTTACGAACTTGAATGTGTTGTAGTTCTTATTTCAATACACACATTTTATCTTGAGTATATTGTACAATTTATAATTATTATCTATTTTAATTTCAATAATGGTTAATTATACTCGGGTTGAATCGCGCGCTGACAGCGACCAATGAGGGCCGCTGCGCGGGGCAAGCGCAGTAGCTCAACATCACAAAATTGGGATCACTAAAGGATCGAACATGCTGATTCGGAAGAAAGAAAATTTAGGCCCCAAATTCAAATTAAAAAAAAAAATTTCTAAAAGGTAAAATCCCATTAACAAACCCCATTGGAAAAATTAGAACAGTGTAATGTTGTTTATAAATTGGATTGTTCTTGTAGTATGTCCTATATTGGACAAACTAAAAGATAGCTAGAGACTAGAAGAAATGAGCATTTCAGAAATATTAACCACTGTAATAAAAACCATAAAGAAATTGCTAGACACATTCACTCCGGTCATAATGGAAATTAAAATTATATCAAATGGGATGACATTAAAATACTACATAAAGAGTCAGATTATTTTTTAAAAGAACCTTTGTCGAGATGATGTATTTTAAAAATGAGAATGACAATGTTGATTAGGATTTATTAATTTAAAATGTTATTATTACATTTTCAGTAAGAATTATCAATTTTTATCCAAGAAGAAGAAACATCTGTTGAATTAAACCTAAGAATACAAATTTTTAACAGAAGAATTACATTTTCAACCAAAAAAGATGTTTCAAGCAATGAAGAAAATAAATCGAATTCAAAATGTTGAGTTTTAAGTTATAAGACGAATTTTTGAATAAAATAAGTTGAATTTACAACTGGAAAATATGCATTTTCTACAAAAAGAATTGAATTTTCGACTTAAGGAAAAAAGAGTTTTCAACAAAATAAGTGAATTTTTAACTGAAAAATATCAACTTTCTAGCAAAAATGAAATAGCTACATTTTTTATTAAAAAATTCATTTTCAACAGAAAAAAATGAATTTTTAATCAAATTTGTTAAATTGTTAGCCAAAAGAATGAACTTTTAAATAAAATTCTGCATCTTCAACCAAAAAGATTGAATGTCTATAAAAAAAATCGACGAAAAATTGAATAGTTGAATTTTTAGTTGAAAAAATTTATTTTCGATAAAAAAGAAACCAATTTTCAACTGAAAGAATGAAATTTCAACTGAAGAAGAATAATTTCTAACAAAATATATGAATTTTCAATCAAATATTTTAACTTTTAATGGAATTTTCAACTTAATAGATGAATTTTTAATTAAAGAAGATACATTTTTGACAAAAATAGAATAGTTTAATTTTAAGTTAAAGAAATAAGTTTTTAAGCATGTGAAATCAATTTTTAACGAAATAGTCCAATTTTAGAACAAACAGATGAATTTTCTACCAAAAAAATTTAATGTCTATAAAAAAAATGTCGATGAAATTTTCAACCAAAAATGTTAAGTTTCTACCAAAAAAAGACTAATTTTCAACAAAATAGATGAATTTTCAATTAAAGAAATCAATTTTCAACAAAAAATAGTATAGTTTAATTTTTAGTCAGAGAAATGAATTTCTGAACAAATAAAATAAGTTTACAGCAAAATAATTCAATTTTCAACCAAAAGCAAGCCTAAGACAGCAGTTCTAGGAAGACGGAAACCGAGGGGACTGAAACCGAGAGTTTGGTGTAGTTAAATTTTCAGTTAAAAAAATAATTTAAAAAAATGTTACAAAATAATTGAATTAAAAAAAAAGATTTTTCAACTAAAATGATGAATTATGAACCAAAAAAATGAATTTTTACCAAAGTAGTGATTAGTGCGCGCGTATTGCGCACAATGTTCTAGTTACTTAAAATTTACATTTGTGAAAGATGGGTATTCCTTTCTTTGAATTTAAAAGCAATAATTTATTTATAAAAATTAAAATCAAATTATTCATTTATTTTTCACCCTAAAGGACCGTTAAGCCTAAGTTTTTTTTAATACAAACTCTTAATTAATAAATAATAGCCAAACTCCTATAAATTGTGCAATTCAAAGACTTACAAAAATATATAAATACATGCTCTCATTTTCAATTCTCTAAACTGAAGAATGAATCCACGAATTTAGAGATTTTCAAAATTAATCAAAAGAACGAATTGGCAACAAAATACATGAATTTTCGAACAAATAGTTGAATTTTCAAGTAAACGAGATACTTTTTCAACAAAATAGTCCAATCTTTCACCATGGATGAATTTTCAACTAAAGTGATGAATTTTCAACCAAGAGGATTAATTTTCTACCAAAAAAGACGACCTTTTAACAAAATACATCAATTTAAAAAAAAGAATACTTGAATTTTAAACTAAAAAATTTACATTTTCAACAGAAAATGGAAAAGCTAAATTTTCAGTAAAAAAATTAATTTTGAACACACAAAAAAACGACTTTTCAACAAAATTGTCCAATTTTCAACCGGAGATGAATTTTCAACTAAAAAATATACATTTTTAACAGAAAATGGAAAAGCTGAATTTTCAATAAAAAACTTAATTTTCAACACAAAAAAAAACGAATACAAAAGAGTCGAATTTTCAACCGGAGATGAATTTTTAACTAAAATGATGAATCTACAAAAAAAAAATGAAAAATGAAACATACAATGTTTAATTAATGTTTAATTGAATGAACGGAATCAAACAATTTCAAATTATATTTTAAAAATTTCAAATTTAACCACTTTTTAAACAATTACAATATATTTTATGTTTTGCATTTGCTGTAAACAAACTATCGAAAAACCAAAAACACGTTTGGATTCGTCTGCGAAATATCTAGCTGCGCTTTTTTTTTTTTACCATTTTTTCAACAATTAAATAATTGGATAATAATTTCAAACAAAAAAATTTGAAATCCACAGCCATTAGGTTTGAAATTATTAAAAAATGATTTCATTTAAAAAAAATGGTTTTAAGAAAGAGTAATGAAGGGACACCTAGATATTTCGGAGACGAATCCAAAGGTATTTTTGTTCTTTTAATTGGATGCTTAGTTTGTTTATAACAATTGCAGAACATTAAAAAATTATTTAACTGTTTAAAAAATAGAAAGAGGTGCACCTACATATTTCGGGAACGAATCCAAAGGTGTTCTTTGTCGTCCGGGCGCTTAGATTGTTTATAATTAATTACAAAAGTTTGAACTACATATCTGTATCAAACTTTAGGGTCGTGAAATACATGATATATTTTAGCATTTCATAATAGTGCAAAAA
Source organism: Andricus grossulariae (assembly GCA_011634705.1). NCBI lineage: Eukaryota > Metazoa > Arthropoda > Insecta > Hymenoptera > Cynipidae > Andricus > Andricus grossulariae. Next base: position 16,924,171 of record JAABKJ010007545.1, read on the forward strand.
CGATAGATATATGTACATATATTTCAGAGAGTTCCAATTACCCCAGATCCCCACTGGTTTCCTATTTCCGATTGTATCCACCCCAAGAGTAAACCACAGTAAATAAATTGAGTACCCTCAGAGATCAATTTAATGCTGTTATACAGGACTCGGATCGAATAGAAGGCTTTAAAAAAGTACCATTAGTCCCACAAAATTACAAAGAAAGTCGCCTGGAATTCCGAAAAAAGGCCACAAAAAGTCGCATCAAATCTTTAAAGTTAATTAAAAAACAGGTATCAGACACTGAATCACTGAGGTAATAATTTTATTCGATTAGCAATATAGAGTGCATAATTTTAATTGATTGTAAAACATTGTTTACATAATCAAAATAAACTTTGAAGTTGAACGAATTTTTTGTTAATAATCATTCAGCTTGAAGGAACCTGAAACTGGATTTAAAATATTTAATAATAATTTCATCCGTTTGGCAATATATCATGCATAGTTTTAATTGAATTTTGGGACGGGAGAGAATCGAAAATTACGTACGACCGCGCCACCGCACGACCGCACGACTGCACGACCATACGACCGCTCGACTGCACGCATGGCCGAGCAGGGTCTGGATCGAGAAATCTCTCTCTTTCTCTCTCTATCTCAGAAAAATTCATTTTGAACAATTTAAACTTGAAATTAGTCAACAATTATGGCTTTAAATTTAGACTATATAATTTGAGTATGAAACTATTCATTTTTTAATCATTCACAGCCAAAAATGAGCTTGAAACAGAGGAAAAACTTTGGTTTTTCACGAAAATAGCGGAATAATAGAGGAATAAATTCTTTGAAATAAAATGTTCAACGAAGTAGTTAAATTTTTAACGAAGCAGTTGAATTTTGAAGCAAAAAGACGAATTTTCTATCCAGAAAAACGAATTTTCAGCAAAACAGTTGATTTTCAAACAAAATAATTGGATTTTCATACAAAAGATCAAATTATCAAATAAAATATGTATATTAAACCTTAGCCAAAAGCAGTTGCATTTTCAACTAAATAGTTGAACTTTTAAGCCAAAAATACGAATTTTTGAAAGAAGGTTGAATTATCAGCCTGAAAAGTTGAATTTTTAACAAATAGGTCGTTTTGAACCAAGAAAGATAAATTTTCAACCAAAAAGATCAGTTTTGTAGCATAGAAGAGGAATTTTCAATCCAACAGGATGAATTTTCTACCCAAAAAGTGGAATCTTCAACGAAACAGTTAAATTTGCGGCCAAAAAAATATGACTTTCATATCATACAAGATGAATTTCTAATCCATAGGGATGAGTTTTCTATCCAAAAACAAGAATTTAAAGAAAGACCATGGAATTTTCAAGTAAAATAGATTAAACCGCAGCTAAAACCCGATGCATTTTCAACTAACAAATATTTGAATTTTCGAGCTAAAAATAAGAATTTTTAGAAGATAGTTCAACGATTAGCCTGAAAAATTAAATTTTCAACAAATAGTTTGTTTTTAACAAAAATATATAAATTTTTAACCGAGTAGTTCAATTAAAAAATATATATATTTTCCATCAAGTAGTTTCATTTATAAACGAATAGTTTGACTTTTAAACAAAAGAGTTGAATATTCAAAAAAATAGATGAATTTTTAAACGAATAGTTAAATTTTTCACCATAAAGAATGAACTTTAAAACAAAAATAGTTGTATTTACAATTTGGTTTTAGTAGTTCAGTTTTCGTTTAAGCAGAAGAACGAGAAATTTTTTTTCAATTTTCCACTTTTCAATTAGAGTGAAAGAATAAATAATTCAAGTTAACAAACATAATTTTTTAACTTTGCTTTGGCATTTTAGTTATGAGGAAATAATAAATAAATATGAGAGATAATAATTTGTTTTAAATCTCTTTCTGTTTTTATTTATATTTTGCTGAAATATAGAACCAGTTATTTGAAATATTTTTCAAATTTTCTATATGGATCATATTGAATGTAACTTTTCCGTGAAGTAGTTACTAAGAGGTTTTTTGTTTAAATAATTATTTTTGAAGAATTAGCGAAAGATTAAAAATGCTTCATACCGAAAAAATGGAATACTATTTAAGCAATGATATTTCTTGCTGTTCATTTATTATTTGTTCATAACTAAAAAAACGATAAAAAGCTGAACATTTAAATAAAAAACTGCAACTTCCTAGAATTTCTGTAAAATAAGATAGCCGTGAACAATAATAAATTGTATAAATAATTATTTTCATTAATTTGAATTAACTAGTACTTTACTAAGTAAAGAGTATGCTAAAAGTAAAAAATTGCAGAAAAAACTATAACTATCTAGCATCACTATAGGAGAAGGTGGTTTTAAATAATATGGCGATAATAATTGGTTTTAACAATTATTTTGGTTAAATTGCATTAATTATTTACTTCCTCTAAGCGAGAAGTGGACAAAAAATTGAAAATTTAAGAAAAAACCCACAACTTTCTACCCTTACTCAAAGAGAATTTTATTAAAAATATTAATGAATTGTTGAAACAATTATATTTGCTAATTTGAATTCATTATTGTCAACCAAAAGTAGGAAATTTCACAAAAAAGTGCAACTTATATGCATTATTCTACGATAATATTGTTATAAATAATAATGCATTGTTAAATCAATTATTTTCGTTAATGTCAATTGATTATTGCCTCGCTCTAACTAAAAAGGTGAAATTGTTTTTATGCATAAAAAACAATTCGAGAAACAATTTCTACTAAAAGAAACCGCAGAAAAAGTATAATTAGTGCCAAAAAGTAGCAAACCCCAATTTTTCAGTTATGTGGTTTTGTTGGGACCTCACAAAACAGACTTATGGGGGTGTAATTCAAATCTTAATTTTTGATTCGTATTCTATGGCTAATTATGAAGTGAAATGTTGCGGTTCAACTCAATAGACCTAATATTGAGGATTCGGGATAAAATTTACAAAAAAAGTCTTTTTTTCTTATGGGAAATACTTCTCAAAGTTCATGGGGCTTGCGGAACCTCTAAATACCAATCATTGAAAATAAGCGCATTCATTTTGTCGTAGATTCAAACAAATTTAGAAGAGGTATGTATAAAAATTCTAAAAAAATGTCCAATGCATTTTGGGACCATCCTAGTTGAAAGACTTTTTAGATGGAGAGAAAAGAAATGTCAATAAAGGAAATAATAAGCATTTTGAGTAGGTGAATTTGATCTGTTCAGGATGACTTTTCAAAAATAGAAGATGATTCAAATATCTGAATTAAGACACACACTGAAATCGTACTCGTAGTTAAATGAGGAAAGTTGCTCTATGCTTTTATTCGATTATGTTTGAACAGAATTACAGTTGGGGACGAAGCTATAACGAGTTTGTAGTTTTCACGAGTCTCTTCCCTAAAACGCGGAATGAGACGAACTGTTCTGATTCTGAGCAAATTAAGGTATCTCTCTTATTTCTGCCAACTGGGCTGAATTTATCGACCAACGCGCATTACTTGCGGCCAAAGTTTTGCTACCAAGATAGAGAAAACTAACAATGCTAATTTTAAGTTATTATAGGATAGAAGTGAATTTTAATCAGGCTTCAAAGTCTACTTCTGACATCTAATTTAAATTCCAAATTCTCGCTTCTATAATCCGATAATAATACAAATAATGTCTGCGTTTTTTAATATTTCCGAAAGACAAACATGAATTGGACTGGACTAGGCAGAACTGTTATTGAATCCATTTTAAATGCTATACGGAAAATAGTGTGAATATTACATCTTTTCAACATAAATTCAATAGTTTTCGAAATTCAACCAAAAAAAGGAAGAACAAAAGTATTAAAAGAACCATATTCTTTCAATTCCTACTGACTTTCTGTAGATAAAATGTCACTTTGTTTTTGATTTGTTGAATTCTAATTGTGATATGCTGCCCAATTAACTTTTGTGGATAGTGATTAAGAAAAAATATATTCCTAATATTCAAATTCTCTTTGTGAAATGAAATGTGGGACAAACCTAGAGCTCTGTGAACTAAGTTTTTGATTACTGCAATTTTCGTTTGAAAAGGATGAGCCATAAAGAAATTTTAAATTGTACCTAAACATGTACTTTTCCTATACTATCTATGTCCAAAAAACGGATTTTATTATTTTTCTCTATTTCATGGGTAAATTGAAGTTTTGGATGAAAACAATTAAAAGCATCAATAACTGCCTGCAACTTTGCTAGAGGAACACATAATAAGGTGTCATCAACACACCGAAAGTAGGAGGGCAAAACAAAATCTAGCTTCTTGAAAGCATAATATAAAAAGATCAATTGAATTTAAAATAAGTTGAGTACTTAATAAAAGCTATCCCTTTAATAAAATCTTTTTGACTTAATCAAGTACGTGTTTTTATACTGTCCCTTCCATTTAAAATTTCCTGTTTAACTAATTCAAGGGGTCTACTTGGAAACATTGCAACATCATCCAAAGAAATCATTACATGATCATCAGGAACAGTTTTTTGAATAATAATTTTTTGGAATTCTCAGCTATTTTTAATATTGTATTTTGAAGTTGTCATGGAGTCTTTGAGTATCAAATTAAAGTGTTGTTCTAAAAATTTCGTGGAGTGTTAATAGTTAAAATAACCATTCTCAAAGTATAGCCTTCCTTATGAATCTTTCTCAAACCATAACATCTTGCAAGAACTGTGTCTTCGGTATTTCTATCAGTCCATCTTATGTCTTTTCCTAAAAGTCCTTTCTTTCTCCAATTGTCTAGAATCCTGCAAGTGTTTCTCCTTAATCATTTTAACGGATTTTCACTCAATAAATCAAAGTTATCACGATTGAAATGTAAATCCTCCATATCCCGAATATATTCTGATTTCTTCATACAAACTTTAATATTGCCCTTATCAGCATTCATGCAAATCACATCAGGGTTGTTTTTAAGGAAACTTTTTGTTATCATGAAACCTTCAGAAATTTTACGATCAATGCTACTAATGTGCAAACAATTCTTATCAACAAAGCTCTTTGACAAGTGTAAAACCATGTTTCGGAAATCCTGTTGATCTAATATTGGAATTTTGTTTATACTTGATTCAACATCTTTGACTATTTCCATCATTTGTATCGATTTTCTTTTTATGACATGGTTACCAAAACCTTGACCTAATCTGGGATTTATTCCAATACAATAATATTTGTTTTATTTACGTTAATCTTAAAACCTCTGCTCTTGATGCTAGTATCTAGTCTGCTCAACATTCTCTACAAATTATCGACTGATGCTGCCGGAATGACATCATCTGCAAACGGCAATTCAGGTTCTTTCACAGTCAGATCAACACCTTCTTCACCTGAGAGAGCCATTCTTGCCTAACACCCTGCGTAATATCAAACCAATTACTCAGTTGTCCAATTACCATTACACTCACTTTACTATCTTCTTATACTGCTGTTATTGCTGTTAGAAGACAAACATTGACTTCATCATCTTTCAGAACTTTCTAAAATTGTACTCTATCCATCCAATCAAAGAGTTTCTTCAGATAAAAGAAATGTATAGAAAACTGTTTTGTCTACCCTCAAACTTTTTTCTATGCTCTGTCTCAAGCTACATATCTAATCCGAACATAAGCTTTCTGGCATAAGTCCACATTGGACTTCCCAGATCTTTTCTTCTGTTATTCTGATGACCCTACGAAATACTTTGCCTACGGTACTTAGTAAGCCGACAGCTCTATAATTAGTGCAGTTACCTCATCACCCTTTTCCTTGTCGATTGGAACTATAATTGCCTTAGTCCAGTCATTTGGAATTTTCCCATCAGCACATATATTCATCAACTCGCTCAGACTCTCAAATATGCGTTATCACTCTTAGGTGTTTCAGTGGTAATACCATCCACACCAGCAGTCTCGCCATTCTTTAAATTCTTAATTATAAACTTAATCTCGGAGGCACACATTTTCATTTCGCCACTTTCAACAGAATTTTCTTACGTATTCTTTTCTATGTTACAGACCTGATGCTACATAACTTCATCTGCAGTGATAATTGTGGCTTACTGTTTATAATTCTCTCAGATAATTATCAATAATGACATTCTGCGGGGTTTCGAGTGTATGCAAAAATCTGAAGAAAAACATAATAGTCTATTAATGATGTTTATCGAAAGAGAATAGGGAAGAAATTTTTGTTGAGTTTAATTGTTTAACTAATTCTAATGATTTTCAGAGTATAATGGAATTGGTTTGAATTGATTCAACCACAGTGGCGACAGCAAATGACTTTGGTTTGAATTAATTCAACCAAATAATTTTTTTGTGACATAATCATGAAACTTGTCTATTTGTTTCCTTAAATTGTTTATAACACAGATAAATGTTGAGTTATAACAATTTTCTGGAGTTTAGTAAATCTGCGAAACTAACTCGAAATAAGATAGAAAATAATTTTTTTTCGAGAAAAATGAATAGACATTTTCCATTTGTTAACGTAAATTAATTAAAACTAAGCTAAATATTAGGTGTTAACAATTTTCTAGAGTTTAAGAAGTCTGATAAGCTTTCTCGATATAATAAAAAAATGATTTGTCTTTTTAATGCTAGGGTTATAATTAAAGTTAATTGCGAAGGTATCCAAGGGTTAAAAGCTGATAAAAAACTATTTTTCCTGAAAATGAATTCTTTTGTAAATTTTTGTTAATTGAGTTAGCAGTAAGAGTTGTCCAGAAAAATTTTGCAGGGAATTGCATCTGTTAATGTAGTGTGTAATTTTTTTATTGTTAGGAATAATTCCTGAAATATTTAAAGTCTCATGAAATATTCAGTAAATTTAATATTTCCGGCGATATTGACAAATGTTGTTTTTATTTCTCAGTGAAGTATTTTTCATACTTTACTACTGTTTCAAGAATAATAGTTTTAAGAAAACATTTTTTATCTATTCATGTTAATCACAATATGAGTAAAAATAATGATTCAATGATAATATTTTCATATAAACCATGTACGATATTGTGTAAGTCAAAATAACAATTAGATCTGCTTTCGAAGCGTAAAATATAAACATTATTATTATTTTTTATGATTCAATTAATCAAACAAATAGTTACAAGAATAAAATAAACAAAATGTCTTGATTATCCTAATAATACTTATTTTTGTCATACTTTTGCATTCCAAGTTGATTAAAACATCAATTAGTTTCATACTTTGATGTTTATTCATTGAGAATATATGTTTATGAATTATTTTTATTTTTTAAGAAATTATAATAAAAGTATAATATTACTTTCAATTTATAGATATCTTCTTATACATATATTGCTGAAGTTTCGGTTGATGTTCCGTGTTTAGTAGCATAATTTAAATTCTGCTTACAAGCGATGCACGTGGTGCTTGTCCACCCATAATTTACCAACCTATCGTCAGCAATATGCAACATACCAATCCGGCGTACTGAAAATTTTCAACATAATTCCATATTTTACATTTAATATTTATATTTTTTTAATTGAAATTGTATTTGAGTCAAATTTTAGCCAAGAAAAATTATACAGAAAAATTAAAAAAAAAATAGTCAAAATAGGTGCCGCGAGCTCACAAGAAAGGTTTCGTTGGTTTTTAAGATTTTCATTTTGTTTTTGAAAACTTCCCCTCTCATAGTTGCCCTCTCCTACTCCCCTTAAAAATCTAACGAAAAAATTTGGACAACACACTCCTAAATGTCTCCATTCAAATAAAGAAGCCAAAAACCTTGCTATTCCATTCCCCTTTCAGATTTTTCCCTTCTACCCCTTCCCACCCCTAATTCCTATTGCTTCCCCTCCCATTCCCACTCTCACTTTCCTCGCCTATCTTCTCCCACTTCTTCTCCCTTTGCGCTGTACGTTTCCCCTTCCGGCAGGACTTCTCATACTTTCCCTCCCCAATTATTATCCCTCCATACTTCTCCTCACCTACTTTTTATCTCTCATCGATACCACCTTTTTTACTTATGCTTCCCCTATTCTCCTCATCGCCCTATATCTTCCCTTCCTCCTCTCATGTTCCCTCCCGGGAAAAAAGTACAACGGACGGACGGACTCCCGACAAAAATATAAGGGTTTCTGCCCGGGCTAAGAAACTCTAAAAATCAAGAATCCAAAGATGAACTTCGGACAACACACTTCTAAATCTCTCCATTCAAGTAAGAAAGAACCAAAAACCTACACAGTCTGCTCCCCTCTTCGATCTTCTCCTTCTTCATCTTCTTTCTCTAATTCCCATCACTTAACCTTCTCGCAATCCCCTATTTTCCCCTCCTCTGCCTATATGCCCCTACTTACCCTCACTGCTTCTTCTCTCTTCATACTCCCCCTACCCTTAGTTACTGGTTCACCTATTCGTTGCTTATCTTCCCGTAATTCCCCTTCCTTTCTCGCCCCAAATTTCCCCTTTCGCCTTGACTTTCCATACTTTCACTCACCACTTTTTATCTCTTCATATTCCGCCTTCCCTACTTCTCATCTCTTCTCATCGAGTCCCCCTCTTTCTCCCTTCCTTCCCTTATTTCCCTCATCCATCCATATATACTCTTCTGAGAAAAAATTATGACCACTTTTTTTCTTACTGCTTTTTTTTATATATTTTTTTACAGTAACTTGAAAAAATATTTGTGAATAAATAAAAAGAGACAAGACGATACGAGAGAAAAGAAGAAGAAAAGGGATTTGGAAGTTGCCTACTTTTTCTTTCTTTGTTTTTTTATTTTTGGTTTTGCTTTTGGTTGACCGCTGGTTAGGGGAAACTTAGAGACCAGGGAAAACCCTGTGAATTTTGTTGATTAAGAAAAATCAGTGAAAAGTCAGGAATTTTGAAAAAAATCGCCAAAATCAAGAAATGCATGTCGGAAGCACTTTAACTGTTAAGAATAATCAGGACTGCTACTGTCTTGAAGAAATTTTAAAGAATTTTTTAAATTTTGGGGTATTTTTAATAATTCTAATTAATTTTCGAGAGCACTAAAAAGTTCCCAGACATTTCAAAAGATTTAAAATGTTTTAGGGTATTTTTCAAGATTCCCAGAAATTTTGAATTGATTTAAAAAATTTGAAGAGATTCCAAAGCATTTTTAAGATCTTGGAGTATTTTTAAAAATTCCTGTGAATTTTTAAGAGCTTCAAAAAGTTTCAAAGCATTTCAAAAGATTTCAATGGATTTTTAATATTTTAGGGCATTTTTCAAGATTCCAAGTAATTTTGAGTTAATTTTGAAAATTTGAAGGGATTCCAAAGCATTTTCAAGATCTTGAGTAATTTTGAAAATTCCTGTACATTTTGAAGAGATTTAAAAAGTTTCAAAGAATTTCAGAAGATTTCAAATGATTTTAAATATATTAGGATATTTTTAAAGATTCCAAGTAATTTGGAATAGATTTCAATAATTTCAAGGGATTTCAAAAGATTTCAAAGGAATTGAAATATTTTCGATTATGGTGAAGCATTCCGTAGAATTTTCAATAGATTTCAATAATTGGAAGAGAGTTGAGAAAATATAAGGGTACTTTTTAAACATCAAGCGAATTTTAAAGAGCTTCAAAAAATATGAAGGGATTTTTAAAGTTTTAGGGGATTTCAAAAGATTTCAAATGACTTCAAAGCTTTTGAAATATTTTAGGGTTTTTTAAAAGATTCAAAAAAAATTTTTAATTGATTTCAATAACTTAAAAGGATTTCAAAGAATTTAAAAATCCTTAGAGCATTAAAAAAATTCCAAAGAAATTTAATTAATTTAAAAACTTTGAAATTCATCTTGAATTCCTTTGAATCTATTCCAATTTTACTAGTATCAATCAAAATTTGTTGCATTCGTTAAAATTCAAAATGAACCCTTTGCAATTTCATGGAATTCTTTTGAATTCTTTTAAATTCGAAAGAAACTTTCTAAAATTATTAATGCACATCAGTTCCCTTTTGAATTAGAAAATAGTCACTTTTCCCCTCAAAATAGGTCACTTTTTCACTTTTTAGGGAAGCGAGGGTTTACTAAGTAGGGGAGATGTGATAGGGGAATCGGGCGAAGTGGAGGACTATAAGGTAGGATAAATGAGGGGAAGAGATGCTAGAGAAATTAGGGGTAGTAGGAAGAGGGGAAATAGGGGTGGGAGAAGCATGGAAATGGATGGAAAGTGAAGAGGAAGGTAAGGGGTGGGATGGTAGGAAAAGGGAGGGTAGAGAGGGGAGGAGAGGAAAGAACTTGTGGACAAGGAGGGAATGTAGGCAAAAGAAGGGAAGGTGTTTGAGGAGACTCTAACCACTTCAACTACTTTAAATAATAATCGGCAGGGAAAATTAGGGAAAAATCAGGGAAAACTTTCGAGAATTTTTTAAACGATATATTTCGGCTTCCCTGGTCGTACTTGTTTCCCGGGAGGGGAAGTATTGAAAGGAGAGGTAATGAGAAGTATGGGAGGGGGATTATGCAGAGTAGAAGTGGGGAAATAAAAGAAGGTATGTGAGGAATGGGTGGAGAGGTAGGGGAAGTGAGTGTTGGGTAGTAGGGGTAAGTAGGGAAGGTTAAAAGAAGCAAAGGTTGGGAAGTAGGATGGGAGGGGCCATGAAATGAGTGGTGGAAAAATAGGGTGGGCGAAGTAAGAGGAGTGGAGAATAAAAAGTAGGATGGAAGGGGCAGTGGAGTGAGTGGTGGAAAAATAGGGTGGGGGAAGTAAGAGGAGTGGAGAATAAGATCGGATAGGAGTGTCCAAATTTGATGGTTGGATTTTTTTTAATTTTAAAGAGATTCATAGTTACTTTCGAATGATGGGCGTTATGGTAACAATCAACTTCAAGAATTATCCAACCTCGTATAATTTTTATTGAACTTTAGATAAGAAAAATATATTTCTCGTATTTACTCTGGATTTATTCTGAATTGAATTTCTAAAATGTTGTATCTCGTAAGAATAACTAAAACAAGTTGGCGGAATAAAAGTTTGTGGATTCGAGCTACTTTTAAACGACCTCAATAGCTGCGTTTATACCAAGTATAGTTTCATGAATCTCCATTGAAGCAAAGCTCGTCTTAGCTCTTGTCATGGAGTTTCGTCCTTTTGTGGAAACTTGTGAGCCCCTAAACTCTAAAGAGACTAAGTAGATGAATTCTTGCCAGGAGTTAACTGAATTTAACAGCAATAGTTAGATTATAAGTTAATGTTTTCTCACTTGTATATAATTACCTCTAAAAGCAAAACCAGAATGAAAACGACAAAATAGAAATGGAAAAAATACATATTATTTCACTAAAAATTAGTAAAAGTAGGCACAGCAGCCCTACAAAAAAGGGTTTCGTAGCCTATTAAGACGTTAATCTTCCCTTCCTCTACTACGTATTTCTTTTCTTACTCCACTTCTCCTCACATAATTCCCCTCTTTTCTTTTCCCCGGATCACTTTCTCTAATTCTCCCTACTCTACTTCCGCTCACTTCCTCTAGTTTCCCCTACCATCCCCACTTCCCCAACCCAACCTACCTCCACACCCCCATACCCCTCCCTTCACTTTCCTCCAACTCTTTCCATCATTCCCTCTACTTCCCCTCTCCTCATTTTCCCTCGTTTCCCTACTCTAATTCTCCCTGCTCTACTTTCGCTCACTTCCTTTAATATCCCCGTCACCTCCCATCTCTACTGCCCCAATTCAACCTATCCTCACACCCCTACACCCCTTCCTTTACTTTCCTCCTTCTCTTTCCATCATTTCCTCTACTTCCCCTCTCCTCATTTTCCCTCGTTTCCCCTACTCTAATTCTCCCTACTCAACTTTCGCTCACTTTCTATAATATCCCCTTCCGCTTCCATCTCTACTTCCTCAACCCAACCAACGCTCACACCCTCGTACCACTCCCTTCACTTTCCTCCCTGTCTTTCCACCATTTCGTCTACTTCTCTTCTCATTTTCTCTCGTTTCCCCTACTCTAATTCACCCTACTCTACTTTCGCTCACTCCCTATATTATCCCCTTCCCCTTCCATGTCTACTTCCTCAACCCAACCAATGCTCACACCCTCGTACCACTCTCTTCACTTTCCTCCCACTCTTTCCATCATTTCCTCTATTTCCCCTTTCCTCATTTTCCCTCGTTTCCCCTACTACATCTCCTCATTTTCCCTCATTAACTATACTTTCCGTCACTGCCCCTCCTCTCATTTACATACTCCAATCCCACATTTCCTCTACTTCCCCTCTTTTCGTATACATTCTCCTACTTCCCCACCCCTAACTTCCCCTTCCAGTAAAAAATTCGACGACAGGATGGAAACCCGAAAGTTTGGTTAAATCTTACTGTTTTTTATGAATTAATAAAGTAGTTCAAATTTGAACCAAGTAGTTAAATTTTCAATAAAAAAATATGAATTCTCTACAAAAATGGTAATAGTTCATATTTTAACGAAGAATAAAATTTTCATTTTTAATCAAAAAAAGTTTAATTGGATGAAAAAAATGAATTTTCAAGAAAATTTTTAAATCTTCAACCAAAGCCGATACAGTTTTAACCAAACACTTGCATTTTTAACGAAACAAGATCAAATTTCTACCGAAAGAGATGAATTTTCCAAAATATTTGAAGTTGCGACCACAAAAGATTTTTGAGTCAACAAGGGAAAAATTGTCATTTAAAATGTTGAAATTTCAAGTAAAAAAGACAACCTTTCTACAAAAAGGGTGAATTTTCAACCAAAAAATAAGAATTTTCAATGTATTACGTTTTCTAACCAATTACTTGATTTTTTTAAATTAAAAAATATCAATTTTGATAAAAAATGTTATGAGTGAACTTTCATTTGAAAACATTAATTTTCAATACAAAAATAAGGGTTTTTTATTAAAAACGTGATTTTTCAACTGAATATTTAAATTTTTAACCAAAAAAAAATAAATAAATTTTCAACCAAGAGTGGAATAGCAAAATTATAAGTAGAAAAATTTAATTTTCAATCAAGGAAATTCATTTCTAACTACAACGATGCATCTTCAACCAATAATTTCTAACAAAATAGTTCACATTTCAGCCAAACAGTTGAGTTTTCTACAAAACTGTTGAAGTTTCGAGCCAAAAATACGAACTTTCCAGAAAAAAAGTTTAATTTTCAACCCAAAAATTAAATTTTTCAATTAAAAATGTAAATTTTCAGATGAAAAGATTATTTTTAACCGAAACTGAGTAACCTTTGAACAGAAAGTTGAATTTTTGACTAAAAAAGATCAAATTTATACAAAAATGAATCAATTTCCAAACCAAAAAGACAAATTTTCAATAAAACAGTAGAATTTTTCAGTTAAAAAGATCAGTTTTCTACAAAACAGTTGAATTTTCAACAAAAAAAATTATTTCGAACCAAAGGTTTGTACTTTCAACACACACGATAGTAAATTTCTCTTGCGATATTGGCGCCATCGGGCGGTGAGGCTAAGTACTTATCGGACCACCCTCGTAAGTGAAATGAATAGACTATTTCTGAACACTCATGATGTAGAAGTTACTAATCTGGCGACAATCAATTCAAATTTATAGATAGACGGTCCGAAAAAGGATACTTTTTTTCTAAAATGGCTCTCCTGCAAATTATTTCTTTTGGTCTTAGAACGTCCCTTGAACAAGTCCTTAAAGAATAGACGAAATAACTTTATCTTGGGCTCATTTGATACAGAATTTAGATAGATTTCAGCATATTTAGAGAATCAAAATTTTAACTCGGAATTAATCAAATTATTGGAAAAATAAAAAATTTTAAATGCCTAAAAAGTGGATGTCCATATACTAAGTGGCGGTAGTGTATTTTATAAATTCCTGAATCCCAATTAGTATAACGAGGCTAGAATCGAAAAAACTTACGCGTACCCCTTTATGGTACATTAATATACAAGAGCAAACAAACAAGCACACCGCGTGCCATGCCTTGCTTCCATATGTTGTTTAAAGACATTAAGCAACCCATGTAAATCTTTTTTTTTATCTCCTCAATATAATTATGCGCCTATACTTTATAATAAATTCTTCTCTATCCCTGTTTTATTCGGATCCAATATGGCGGACGAGTTTTCAACAAATAAATGGACTTTCATGAAGCTTGGCATCTGGGGGTTTCTGGGCCTCTGATAACGAATCTGAAGTCAGATTTGAAAAATTCAGAATGGTGGATCCAATTTGGTGGACTAGTTTTCAAAAAATTAATGGATTTCCATGCAACTTTGCATCTGGGGGTTTTGAGGGTCCCTGCTCACGAATCTGAAGTCAGTTTTTGACCATTGAAAATGGCGGATCCAATTCGGTGGACAAGTTTTTGAAAGATTAATGGATTTTCATGAAACTTGGCATCTGGGGGAGTTTGGGGTCTCTGATAACTAATCTAAAGGCAGATTTTTAAAATTCAAAATGGCGGAACCAATATAGCGGACGAGTTTTCAAAAAATGCATTGATCTTCATGAAACTTGGCATCTGAAGGTTTCTCGGGTCTCTGATCACAAATCTGAAGTCAGTTTTTTTAAATTCAAAATGGCGGACGAGTTTTTGCAAAATAACGGATTTTTATGAAACTTGGCACCAGGGGGTTTTTGAGGTCTCTGATAACGAATCAGAAGTCAGACTTGAAAAATTCAAAATGGCGGATCCAATATGGCGGACGAGTATTTAAAAAATTAATGGATTTTCATGAAACTTGGCATCTGGGGGTTTTTGGGGTCTCCGATTACGAATCTGAAGTCAGTTTTTGAACATTGAAAATGGCGGATCCAATTTGGTGGACAAGTTTTTGAAAGATTAATGGATTTTCATGAAACTTGGCATCTGGGGGAGTTTGGGGCCTCTGATAACTGATCTAAAGGTAGATTTTTAACATTCAAAATGGCGGAACCAATATAGCGGACGAGTTTTCAAAAAATTCATAGATCTTCATGAAACTTGGCATCTGAAGGTTTCTCGGGTCTCTGATAACAAATCTGAAGTCAGTTTTTTAAAATTCAAAATGGCGGACGAGTTTTTAAAAAATAATGTATTTTGATGAAACTTGACACCAAGGGGTTTTTGAGGTCTCTGATAACGAATCAGAAGTCAGACCTAAAAAATTAAAAATGGCGGATCCAATATGGCGGACAAGTTTTGAAAAAATTAATGGATTTTTATGAAACTTGGCATCTGGGGATTTTCGGGTTCTCCGATTACGAATCTGAAGACAGATTTTAAAAATTCAGAATGGCGGATCCAATATGGCGAACAAGTTTTTAACAAATTAATGGAATTTCATGAAGCTTGGCGCCTGGGGGTTTTTGGGGCCTCTGGTAACGAATCTGAAGTCAGATTTGAAAAATTCAGAATGGTGGATCCAATTTGGCGAACGAATTTTCACAAAATTAATGCATTTCCATACAACTTGGCATCTGGGGGTTTTTGGGGTCTCTGATCACGAATCTGAAATCAATTTTTGAACATTGAAAATGGCGGATCCAATTTCGCGGACCAGTTTTTAAAAGATTAATGGGTTTTCATGAAACGTGGCATCTAGGGGAGTTTGGGGCATCTGATAACGAATCTAAAGGCATATATTTAAAATACAAAATGGCGGATCCAATAAAGCGGACGAGTTTCCAAAAAATGCATGGATCTTCATGAAATTTGGCATCTGAAGGTTTCTGGAGTCTCTGATCACGAATCTGAAGTGAGTTTTTTTTAAATTCAAAATGGCGGACGAGTTTAAAAAAAATGGATTTTCATGAAACTTGACGTCAGGAGGTTTTTGGGGTCTCTGATAACGAATCCGAAGTCAGATTTAAAACATTCAAAATGACGGATCCAATACGGCGGACGAGTTTAAAAAAAATTAATGGATTTTCATGAAACTTGATATCTGGGGTTTTTTGGGGTCTCCGATTACGAATCTGAAGACAGATTTAAAAAATTCAGAATGGCGGATCCAATATGGCGAACGAGTTTTCAAAAAACTAATGGATTTTCATTAAACTTAGCATCTGGTGGTTTATGGGGTCTCTGATAACGAATCTAAAGTCAGATTTAAGGAATTCGAAGTGGCGGATTTAACACAATGAAGAAATGTCGAAAAAAGTGTTGGATTTTCATAAAACTTGATACTCTGGGGTTTTTGGGGTCGCTGACTAGGAATCCGTAGCCAACCTTTTTTAAATTCAAAATGACGGATCCAATATGGTGGACGAGTTTTCCAAAAATTGTTGGATTTTCATGAAACTTGGCATTTAGGAGTTTTCGTGGTTGTTAATTTCAAAAGTTAGGTTAAAATAAAAAATTTCGATTTCAATTTAAATGTGAAAAATGTAATTTAGTATAAAAGTTAAAGTTGCATCTTTGATGATTCACTAGTTTCATTCGCCATATTGGATCCTCTATTATGAATTTCTAAAAACCGACTTCAGATTTGTAATCAGCAACTCCAAAAACACCCGAGTAACAAGTTTTATGGGAATCCAACAACTTTTTCAAAATTAGTCTGCCATATTAGACAAGCCATTTTAAGTTTTTGAAATCTGACTTCAGATTTGTTGCAGAAATCCCAAAAACCCATAGATGCCATGTTTCATGAAAAGTCATTAATTTTTTTTCAACTCTTCCGCCATATTGAATCAGCCATCTTGAATTTCAGAAGTCTGATAGCACATTTGTAATCAGCAACCCCAAAAAACTCTATATACTAATAATATTACAATACTAAATCTACAGTCACAGAGTTAATTTCACAAATTTAATCCACCATATTGTATCCGCCATATTGAATTTTATAAATCTGATAACATATTTGAAAACAGCGACCCTCAAAACATAAACATACCAAGTTTTATGTAAATACAACATAACTTTTGGAAATAATAAATTTTTATTGCAAAAAGTGACTCTTTTAGTATTTGCTTATTAATATTAACAAATTCGCCAGATATTTCCGATAACGGAGTGTAATTTTCAATTCTCTGACATGTTGTTATAGTATAGATTCACAAAAAGAATCACCAAAATCGAGAAAAAACAATACGAAATATTATAAATATGATGATAATCTAGGTGAGATATTAAATATCCCACCATGCATGTAAGGGTTAATTAGAAGAATGTTATAAATGAGAATTTAGTCATGACAAATAGAATAGTTGATTGAATAACGCGATTATGTAACATTTTCAACTTTATTGAAATAATACGAAGGCAGTATTGTATAACTTTGAAATAAATGACGTCACCTCCGTAAACATAACGTATGCACACAAGGAAAAAATTATAATTGATTCAAAAAAATATCGGTACGAATACGGACCATAAAATAATTCCCGGATCCAAGAAAATTTACCTTATCTCAAAAAAATATACTTAAACCAATAAAACCAAGTTTTTTCCATCTAATACATTTTGTTAAAATAACAACAATATTTTCTTAGATCATGAAAATATTGTATCATCCGTATTCATAACAATATTTTCTTGATTCAATATTAATTCTTTTATCGGTTGAACGTTGAACTACATTGTTAATAATTAATTTGTTTTGGTTGATTCATCTCTTTGGTTGAAAGTTGAACTATTTTCTTTAAAAATTGATTTCATTTTTGGTTGAAAATTAATATTTTTAGCTGATAATGTAGCTATTCTATTTTTACTGGTTTCTTCTAGTAGAAAATTCATTTCTTTGGTTAAAAATGTATTAATTTGAAAATTCGTCTTTTTTTATAGAAAATTAATCTTCTTGGTTGAAAATTCATCCATTTTGATTAAAAATGAAACTAGTTGGTTAAAAATTAATCTCTTTTGATAGAGGAATCATC